>OX465171.1:23521519-23871943 GCA_949987655.1 Polymixis flavicincta | reverse complement strand
TTTTTCAACACTCTTGCTCATAAAATGGCTCTAATTCACTGCAATTAGACACATAATGACACCTATAATCAAACTGTGACTTTTTCATTATTATCATTCACGAGTGAGTTATAGGTTTTTTTTTTTTGGTTGAGTTGTTTTGTTCTTAAAAAGTTTCGATACAAAAAAGATCGTTTTCAATAGTACAAATTAATTAATGTACCTATTGCTTGCTCATTTCATGCAACTTCGTATTTAAATAGATAATTTCAACTTGTACGTTTTTAATAAATAAAACTTTCACTCAAATATAACTTTTGTTTTCTCTGTAATAAAGATAACTTTGAATTCCCCATTTTGTACGTGACTAAAACGCTATCCGCGAAAGGCCAAAAAAAGAAACCTCATTCATTTAGTCTATGGCCGATCGCCATTGTTAGATGCGCGCGCAAAAGGAAAACTGATGAATTTTTCCCGACATTGCGAAAAAAAATCACAAGTCGTTTTCACTGTTGAAATTATAGTTATTTATTAATTAAAATGTCTACAAGTACTAGTTATGAAGAAAATGATTTATGTTGTACACCGCCTGATATAAGATGTGAAGCCCTTAACGTTATGGAAAATGTACTACCTAAAAACTCCAAGGACAAAAATATTTTTTTGTATTATTTTCTTCACAAGTGTGTGGAAAAACTAATTTTAAGGCAAACGATTGTAAGTGTTGCTACATACTGTAGGCATAATTACGATAACACCAAATCGAAATACCCCTCAAGAATGAAAATAGAAGCAAGCAATTTGACAAAAAAGAGTCCCCACACATTCCTCAGGGTCACAGAAGAGCAATGGTTAAGCTGGATACCCACTCACCAATCTAGCTTAGGTCCCCTACGAATAGACGAAAATGTAGAATATCAAGAGGCACCTCCAACTTACTTAGAGCCGGATGAGGATCTCAACATGGTTTGCAAACACACTGGCCAAAGGGTTGTTTTGCCATCCATTCCTCGAGACTTGCCACCACTTCCTGCGTTAGTGGATTCAGGAAGCCCACTTTTGATAGATGCACTATATCCTTCCAAGCTCTTAAGGAGGAAAATAAAGTTTTACCATACAAACCTCTCCATGATGATGGATCGAATTGCTAGAGACAGGTGGGACTGGCATAACTCATCTTTGTCGAAATACCTCCCAGATGGAGTTAAGGCTAATGTAGCTGCATGTGCTGTTAACCTAATAAAGATGGCAGTAGCCACGCCCAGTTATAATAAGCTGCTCGTTTGTTACTGGTATTGCTTCACATCCGAGTATGTGGGGTCATACACTCCGATTATGGTGTTCATGTATAATGACGTTGACACAACTTCTTTAAAAGCAGATGAAGGAATAGTTCAAGTCTCTAATACTGGAAACTTAATCATTTATGGCAAGGAGCTAATAGCCACCGAAGAGGGACACACAGACACAGGGAGGCTGATGACAGGAATAATTCCAGGGTACCGATTTTCTCAATACATTCCTGAGAAGTACCCAGTGAGAAGTCTGCGATCATTGCATGATCAAAGAGAAAGCATGCCTATAGGAACAAGGAGTATTGTCTGGATTGCGGGCGAGAAATACCTTGCGATAAGAGATGAAATGATCAAATACCAGGTTGATCGAACAATACAAAGGCATCTAGACTTCTTCTATTCACAAAGTGTAGACCCTAGCCCCATAGTGAATCTCAAAAGGAAGATCGAGGATGATGTGGGAGAAATTTTAGGACCCTGTAATGAGAAGAAGCGTCTTTGCATAGCATCCTCTTCAACTTCTTAGTTAGCCTCTCTCAATCATGTATTTTGGTGGGTAGTTGCTTTATATGTGTAATCTCTTACCACTTTTCTTTGAATATATAAGCATTGGATTGATTTATCTATCTATTTAAAAATAATAAATAAGGTTTAAACTTCTTGATGACTCGTACAGTGATGAAGTAGAGACTCTTCTCTCTACTACGCTGCTCAAAGCAGCCCCGTTCGTGCATGGGGCCAATGCAAGTATGTTGTTGCAGGGAAACGCCCTACTTACATAGCAGACAACTAAAGTAGTGCTGGGTGGTCGGGTAACATGTATCCAACTTGCGCGAAGCGGTTCGTATCATGCGTGGTGATGATCAGACTTATGCTAAATAATAGCAAGGTAACAAATAAGAACTGTTAATCCACTTCTGAATTCTAGGAATATTCTGTTTACTTCAATTTCGTTCATACGTATTTCCTTGGCACACAATGCAATTTGTTCTTCTTTAGGTAAATCATTATTTTTTAGATATGCTCTCGTTGTCCATAACATTTATTTATTTTAGTATTGTTTGCAGTTATTCTTAATCTCTGTAGCGTACTCCCTAGTTCCATATTATTGGAACGAAGTTCTTTAATTCAGCTTGTGGAAGGAGTAACATTGTAGAAACCGCCACATAACGAAAAACCGTTATGTGCCCATGCGACTTTTATTATATGCAATAGAAAGAGACAAAAAGAGTGTAAGATAGATTTCATGGCTTTTTGACGGTGCTGAAGCCAACAGTGAGGTCAAAATGAAAATCAAGATGCGGCTGCAAAAAAAGAAAAACAATGTTTCGTCATGTGTGTCGTTTTCATGGTTTTCGAGGGTGCTGAAGCCGAAAGTGAGGATACCATAGTAAAGTTTGAGTATTATAAAGATCGAGTAAACAACATTTCATTCGGATTTGGAGAAAAAGCGTTAGCGTTAGGGGTCCCCACACACCCCTACGTTTATTTTTATTAAAACGCATCAATGTCTAAGTCTCTCACATATTATGATTTTATTAGTACAGTGATTCAGTTCCAGACTTTAAATGAGTCTCGGCTTCTTAAAATTTTTTAGTCGGCAATTTTAGTGTTTGGTTTTCTTTCCTCAACATAGTTCTTTTATTTCTATTTGGTATTAGGTAGTCGGGATCTCTAATTGGTCTGTTCCTTGTGTATCGAGGGTCAACAAGTTCAGGCAAATGGTAGTCAAAGCAGATTGACAACAATTTAGGCTCCATTATTGTATTCCAATAATGATTTTTTTTTTACTAAACTTATTCGGTCTTTATCTTTGTCAAATTGGCACATGTGCATTTGACCTTGCACTTATATGAACCAATCAGATTTTTCATTCACGTTCACTTCCCCTGTTTTTTTGTTATAGCGCCAAAAGTGCACTCTCTTGAATAGCAGCGTCGATTCTAATTGTATAACCAGTCAGTCGTTGGTTATATAAAAAAAAAATCTGCTGTTGACATTTTTACCGAGTAGGTATTGCAGTTTTCTATGATACCGTAGATTTCTTTTTTGTATTACCGACGAAAAAATTCAGCGCGGGGGGGCGGTGGTCTAGGACGGTATGCTGAATTCATGGTTACAGTTTGCGGCACTACTTAAAAACGTATCCTGTATAGCATGCTTTTCACCATATTAACACAGCTATTTGTTTTTATTCTTTTCACCACCTTTCCAAAGTTGAAAGCAGTCAAAAGATTTCTTCGGAGTTCTAGACACTCCCCGCTGTCACTCTGTAATATTGGTCACTCCTGTAGGTATCTATTTGCGTTCTGCTTCGAACTTTTTTTTTAATGATCATTTCTTAGATTGGATGTTTCTGGGTCCAGATCAGGTTAGTCGGAATTATTGCCATAATTTAAATCTGTTTTCTGAAAGAATGATTCACTGCTTTGCCGTTTAAATTTTTGGTTGTGTTCTTGCATTTTGCACTTAATCTTCATTCTTTTTGATTCTTGGTAACGGACTTGTATTATGAATAGTTTTATAGACGGAAGTCAATATTTTCCCGGAGTTAAAGGATACCAAGACCCTTTAAGAGTGTAGTTGAATAGTACCGCCGACGAAGAAGAAGCAAAAATGCCCCACTTCCGACTGCAAAGATGAGTTTCTCAAAAAATCGGTAAAAATGAGTATAAAAAATTATATATTTCCGGTGATCATCTTTACTGGCTAGGCACATAAAAAAATTGCTCTAAATACTAACTCAAATTCAAATTCAACTTCATTTATTATTTTGTAAACATAGAGTAAAAATTATACAGATATTATATAAAACTATGTTTGTCCATACATTTTTTCCCGCTACAAGGCATACAAAATAGGGTGGTAAATCGAATGTCAATTAACAAAATTAAAACAAAAATAAAATCAATAGGTAAGATGTCACAATTTCTTTCCAAACACTAATATCTGTTTAATAATATCTCAATAGATTGAGACGGCACGAAACAAATACCTATATAAAATTTAGTCACAATTTCGTATAGAATGAAATTCCTATAAAAATGTCAATAAAGATTGTTATTAATAGAGTAACACTTTAGTTACATAAAGACAAATAACATTTTGCAAACATTATTTTAATGTGTCCCTAAGGTATTCCTTAACCGAGTAATATGCTTTATCAATCAGTAATTGAAAAAGCTTACGTTTAAATTCATGCATTATTTTCCTGCTTAATACAATTAGCTCAGGTAATTTGTTATTTATAACATATTTTGGAGCCATTGTATTGTAGAGAAATTTAGTTTTAGTGTATAATGGGTGCAACTTTTTTGAGCGCCGTTGACTTTCAACAGATATAAAGACATGTTGTTTTTTACAAAAAACTTTTTCCAAAAAAAAAAAAAAACAACCGATTTCCAAAAACCACTAGAAAGTGAAAAAATAACTTTCATTTCGGAAGTTGGTGACTTTGGATATGTATTTTTATTAATTTATTGTCGCCGCCTTCCGAAATTAAAGTTATTTTATCACTTTCTAGTGGTTTTTGGAAGTCGGTTGTTTTTTTTTTTTTGGTAAGAGTTTTATTTTTCATTTTTTAGTTATAGTACCCACTCCACACGAATTCACCATCCTTGGGGTCAAAACAATGCATATTTATGCGATAGCAGCAATCGCGGTTGATTTGCTGTCATTTTTTGAAGAGTTCCGTTGTCTGTCTCCGAAACGCATCATCGGATCTATATGAAATTTAAATGGGACCATTTCGAAATAAACCCCTTTCTAAAAAAAGAATTTTGCAAATCGGTCTATAAATGACGGAGTTATGCCCGAATCTGCACCTAACTCCTAAGTTAAAGGGTTGTATCTTCGTTCATCAGCTCAGCGTCATGAGGTGATGCTGACCATACGCAAATGTCTCAATAGCTTTATAAAAAATATGAAAAACATTGTTAATACCTAAAAGATTTGAGGGTTACCCTCGATTTCGATGGGATTCCATCATCAGATTCTGACTTGGTGCCAATGGGACCACTTCAGTATACTCTTTCAAATAAAAAAAGAATTTTGAGAGTCGGTCCACAAATGGGGGAGAAATCGGGGAACATACATAAAAAAAAGTACTTTCGGTGGAACATATAACCTCCTCCTTTTTTAGAAGTCGGTTAAAGATACAGGCTTCGTAGACATAAAGTGATGAATACAGTCAGTATTTTCAAGGTTTTGGAAATGTGGCTTGCATGAACCTGTTCGTTTAACTTTATTTATGGCTCGAATACATTTTTTCTGTGCTATTAATACCTCCTCTATGTTAGAAGTATAACGCTGGCCATCTAGAGAACATACTTCAAATTCAAATGTGAAAGCGGGTGTTCTTTTATTTGTTGGTAACTGGTCATCTTTTATTCCTTTGAAAAATATGTCATGTGTAATTTTTATAATAATACTAGCTGACCCGGCAAACGTTGTTTTGCCTTATAAATTATTTCCCTTATCACGTAGGGGTATGGAAAATAGATAGTAGTCGATTCTCAGACCTGCTAAATACCCATATAAAATTTGATAAAAATCGGTAAAGCCGTTTCGGAGGAGTACGGTAACTAACATTGTGACATGGAAATTTTATATATTAGATATTAAATATTTCACTTCTTTCCAACTATTCAACTCTGCATTACAAATAAATAATTATAACAGGTTAGGTGCTACATGTGGGAAGTGTAAAAATTTTGTGAAAATATTATTATTTTACGTATTTTACTCGAAATATGGATGAGTATAACAATTCGAAAGTTACGATGGAAAAACTAAAAGGTACCATCAACTATCGCGATTGGGCATTTCAAATGCAAAATATACTAGTATTCGAGGATTTGTGGCAATGTATTACTGGAAAATATGAAACCTCAGGTGAGAACGCTAACAAATCAACTCGTAGATAGGAGAAAGCTCGAGCGAGGCTATGTTTGAGTGTTGAAAAATCGTGCTATTCTCAGATTGTACAGGCGAAAACTGCGAAGGATGTATGGGATGCTTTGCAGAAGGCTTACGATGATACCAGGTTGCAAAGGAGATTGTCGTGTCTGCGAACTTTATGCTCTATTAAGCTAGAACAATTCTATTGCAGCTTGAGCGAAGCGAGTAGAGAAGCGGTGTTCCTACAAGCTTTAATTAAGGAATTGCTAATGACGACTAGTTGTAAAATAGTAATGTATTGCGACAATCAATCTGCTATACAGCTTGCTACCAATCACACTCATCACAGACGGAGGAAGCATACGAGGGTCATTCAATAAATACTTAGCCTACAAACATAGTCTCCTTTTAGTTCGATAGGTACACTTAGCCCAGCGATGCTCCAACTTTTTTAACCCGTTCGAAAAATAGTTTTTGTCAAACTCTGCAAAATAGGCCTCCGTGGCGGCGATGACCTCCTCATTCGATCCATATCTATTCCCGGCGAGTGATTTTTTCAGATTAGGAAACAGAAAGAAGTCACAAGGGGCCAAATCTGGAGAATACGGTGGATGGGGCAGCAATTCGTAGCGTAATTCGACCAATTTGGCCATGGCAACGGCAGACGTGTGAACCGGTGCGTTGTCGTGGTGAAACAGCACTTTTTTCTTCGCCAGATGGGGTCGTTTTTTCTTTAATTCGGCGTCGAATCGGCCCAATAAATCGGCGTAGAAAAGCCCTGTAATTGTTTTACCCTTCTCGAGGTAATCGATGTAGATCCATTGATTTAAATAGTAAAGATACGGCCGTCCGAACATTTGACGGACGCGGTCGCCCTACAAATAACACTAACGCCATCTATTAGAACTACGATGTTAATCGACGTGTCTGCTCCTAGGCGTAACCTTGTAAGAGCGGGGTGTGGTATTTTTGAGGTACAAAAAAATAAAATAAAAACCTTATAATTTTCAAAATTTATATTTGTTGTAGTTTGTTTGTGTTATTAAGTTTTCATTGGCCTTCGAATAAAACATTTTTTTTTTAAATCTTGTTTTTTTGGTAATCTGGACATATTTTCCATTTTGGATTCGTAGTGTTTTCTGACGTTGGACATTTTAATTTGCTTTTAATAAACAATAAAAATCAATTTTGTACAAAATTTAATCATAAGAGTAATATTATTCAATCTTTTCATTTCATCGGCTACAACGATCGCCGCTGCAAAGTTATGTCGCGCTTTTACGCGGCTTCGCGTCGTCTTTGCCAAAGGTTGAGACAAATAAGAAAGAAAATTGTTTTAAATAATGTTAGAAGTCGATTTAATGACATATTATGTGCTTTTTGTCGTAGTTCACGCAACCCTTCACGGCACAACTTGACATTTTTGCTTGCAAAAATTTACGACCGCTCCGAAGACAGCCGATCGCGTTCTAGTTCACTTCGCTATAGGGAAGACCATTTTGGGACCAAGTTCGTGGCGTCATTGTAACGTGCGGTCCGCCCAGTCCTTATATATATGTCAATGTGTAGATCACACCTTGTGAATCCCAGAAAACGGTGGCCATAACTTTTCCGGCCGATTTTACAGTTTTCGCCTTCTTTGGAGCACGTTCCCCGGTCTGGATCCATTGTTTTGATTGGTCCTTGGTCTCTGGTGTGTACCAGTGGATCCAGGTTTCATCGACGGTCACAAAACTACGCAAAACCTCCGCTGGATTCCGCTTAAACAGCGCCAAACACGTCTCCGATGTGGTCTCACGGTTGCGCTTGTTTTCTGGTGTGAGTAAACGCGGCACCCATCGCGCCGACAGCTTTCTCAGGCCGAGTTCCTCGTGAAGAATATGATGCACTATTCCTTCTGAAATGCCTATAGTCTCAGCTAGCTCCCAAACCTTCAATCGGCGATCTGCCAATACGAGATCATGGATTTTTTTAATGTTTTCCTCCGTAGCAGCTGTTTTCGGTGCACCTGGACGTGGTTCATCAAAAACCGACGTACCTACGGCCACGTGCAAACTCGTTGAACCAATTCTTGACGGTGGCCATCGATGGAGAAGAGTCACCGTACACAGCATCCAAGCGCTCTTTGATTTCGATGCGCGTTTTCCCTTCCAAAAATAGGAATCGAATCACCGAACGATAGGTACTGCTCTTTTTCCATTTTTGTAAAACCGATCGACACGTTCGCTTCCATAAGTTGTCAAATTAAAACAAATGAAGGGATTGGAATGAACATTTGAAAAAAGATTTAAAAAAGAATGTGCTACACTGTGGTAAAACTCTTTTGAAACTACAGCGCCCTCTGGCGATGAGGCTAGGTACTTATTGAATGCACCTCGTATATAAATAAGATTTCATTACGTTAGAGATATGATAGATAGGTTTAACGTAGAAATTGTATACATCCCTACGGATGAGATGTTAGCAGATGTGTTCACTAAGCCCCTGGGCTGTGTCAAGCACGAGGTGTTCACTCGTCAGCTTGGTGTGGCATGAAGCCATCGTGATGCCCACTTTATGGGGGGGTGTTGGAAGTATAACGCTGGCCATCTAGAGAACATACTTCAAATTCAAATGTGAAAGCGGGTGTTCTTTTATTTGTTGGTCACTGAACATCTTTTCTTCCTTTGAAAAATATGTCATGTGTAATTTTTATAATAATATATTAAATATTTCACTTCTTTCCAACTGTTCAACTCTGCATTACAAATAAATAATTATAACACTCAAGGCCAAAACGCAGAGCAGAGCCGACATAACCATGATAAGCTGCTAGGAGCGCTGTCTTATTTACAGTTTTGCATATGATATAAAGAGCATAGGAAAACTTACTGAGCTCACACACGCTATCGATTTGAGTCCTCCATGACATATCGTTATCAATATCCAATCCAAGAAATTTTGTTACATATTCGTTTCAAGTATTTGGTCACCTTTGTAGTTTACCTGAGCTTTTGGCAGCGTTTTATGTCCAATTTTAAAATTCATAATTTTAGTTTTGGCTAGGTAATTCAGGGGCAGAATACCTGTAATATACTAACTTCTGAATTTATTTTTAGAATAGGATTGAAAAGCAATTAAACACTGTATTAACAATATAAGATGTTTTTAGCCACCCAGCGCATTTTTTAGATAATATTTTGTTAGATGTAGAACAGAAATAAATAAGTTTTTCAACACTCTTGCTCATAAAATGGCTCTAATTCACTGCAATTAGACACATAATGACACCTATAATCAAACTGTGACTTTTTCATTATTATCATTCACGAGTGAGTTATAGGTTTTTTTTTTTTGGTTGAGTTGTTTTGTTCTTAAAAAGTTTCGATACAAAAAAGATCGTTTTCAATAGTACAAATTAATTAATGTACCTATTGCTTGCTCATTTCATGCAACTTCGTATTTAAATAGATAATTTCAACTTGTACGTTTTTAATAAATAAAACTTTCACTCAAATATAACTTTTGTTTTCTCTGTAATAAAGATAACTTTGAATTCCCCATTTTGTACGTGACTAAAACGCTATCCGCGAAAGGCCAAAAAAAGAAACCTCATTCATTTAGTCTATGGCCGATCGCCATTGTTAGATGCGCGCGCAAAAGGAAAACTGATGAATTTTTCCCGACATTGCGAAAAAAAATCACAAGTCGTTTTCACTGTTGAAATTATAGTTATTTATTAATTAAAATGTCTACAAGTACTAGTTATGAAGAAAATGATTTATGTTGTACACCGCCTGATATAAGATGTGAAGCCCTTAACGTTATGGAAAATGTACTACCTAAAAACTCCAAGGACAAAAATATTTTTTTGTATTATTTTCTTCACAAGTGTGTGGAAAAACTAATTTTAAGGCAAACGATTGTAAGTGTTGCTACATACTGTAGGCATAATTACGATAACACCAAATCGAAATACCCCTCAAGAATGAAAATAGAAGCAAGCAATTTGACAAAAAAGAGTCCCCACACATTCCTCAGGGTCACAGAAGAGCAATGGTTAAGCTGGATACCCACTCACCAATCTAGCTTAGGTCCCCTACGAATAGACGAAAATGTAGAATATCAAGAGGCACCTCCAACTTACTTAGAGCCGGATGAGGATCTCAACATGGTTTGCAAACACACTGGCCAAAGGGTTGTTTTGCCATCCATTCCTCGAGACTTGCCACCACTTCCTGCGTTAGTGGATTCAGGAAGCCCACTTTTGATAGATGCACTATATCCTTCCAAGCTCTTAAGGAGGAAAATAAAGTTTTACCATACAAACCTCTCCATGATGATGGATCGAATTGCTAGAGACAGGTGGGACTGGCATAACTCATCTTTGTCGAAATACCTCCCAGATGGAGTTAAGGCTAATGTAGCTGCATGTGCTGTTAACCTAATAAAGATGGCAGTAGCCACGCCCAGTTATAATAAGCTGCTCGTTTGTTACTGGTATTGCTTCACATCCGAGTATGTGGGGTCATACACTCCGATTATGGTGTTCATGTATAATGACGTTGACACAACTTCTTTAAAAGCAGATGAAGGAATAGTTCAAGTCTCTAATACTGGAAACTTAATCATTTATGGCAAGGAGCTAATAGCCACCGAAGAGGGACACACAGACACAGGGAGGCTGATGACAGGAATAATTCCAGGGTACCGATTTTCTCAATACATTCCTGAGAAGTACCCAGTGAGAAGTCTGCGATCATTGCATGATCAAAGAGAAAGCATGCCTATAGGAACAAGGAGTATTGTCTGGATTGCGGGCGAGAAATACCTTGCGATAAGAGATGAAATGATCAAATACCAGGTTGATCGAACAATACAAAGGCATCTAGACTTCTTCTATTCACAAAGTGTAGACCCTAGCCCCATAGTGAATCTCAAAAGGAAGATCGAGGATGATGTGGGAGAAATTTTAGGACCCTGTAATGAGAAGAAGCGTCTTTGCATAGCATCCTCTTCAACTTCTTAGTTAGCCTCTCTCAATCATGTATTTTGGTGGGTAGTTGCTTTATATGTGTAATCTCTTACCACTTTTCTTTGAATATATAAGCATTGGATTGATTTATCTATCTATTTAAAAATAATAAATAAGGTTTAAACTTCTTGATGACTCGTACAGTGATGAAGTAGAGACTCTTCTCTCTACTACGCTGCTCAAAGCAGCCCCGTTCGTGCATGGGGCCAATGCAAGTATGTTGTTGCAGGGAAACGCCCTACTTACATAGCAGACAACTAAAGTAGTGCTGGGTGGTCGGGTAACATGTATCCAACTTGCGCGAAGCGGTTCGTATCATGCGTGGTGATGATCAGACTTATGCTAAATAATAGCAAGGTAACAAATAAGAACTGTTAATCCACTTCTGAATTCTAGGAATATTCTGTTTACTTCAATTTCGTTCATACGTATTTCCTTGGCACACAATGCAATTTGTTCTTCTTTAGGTAAATCATTATTTTTTAGATATGCTCTCGTTGTCCATAACATTTATTTATTTTAGTATTGTTTGCAGTTATTCTTAATCTCTGTAGCGTACTCCCTAGTTCCATATTATTGGAACGAAGTTCTTTAATTCAGCTTGTGGAAGGAGTAACATTGTAGAAACCGCCACATAACGAAAAACCGTTATGTGCCCATGCGACTTTTATTATATGCAATAGAAAGAGACAAAAAGAGTGTAAGATAGATTTCATGGCTTTTTGACGGTGCTGAAGCCAACAGTGAGGTCAAAATGAAAATCAAGATGCGGCTGCAAAAAAAGAAAAACAATGTTTCGTCATGTGTGTCGTTTTCATGGTTTTCGAGGGTGCTGAAGCCGAAAGTGAGGATACCATAGTAAAGTTTGAGTATTATAAAGATCGAGTAAACAACATTTCATTCGGATTTGGAGAAAAAGCGTTAGCGTTAGGGGTCCCCACACACCCCTACGTTTATTTTTATTAAAACGCATCAATGTCTAAGTCTCTCACATATTATGATTTTATTAGTACAGTGATTCAGTTCCAGACTTTAAATGAGTCTCGGCTTCTTAAAATTTTTTAGTCGGCAATTTTAGTGTTTGGTTTTCTTTCCTCAACATAGTTCTTTTATTTCTATTTGGTATTAGGTAGTCGGGATCTCTAATTGGTCTGTTCCTTGTGTATCGAGGGTCAACAAGTTCAGGCAAATGGTAGTCAAAGCAGATTGACAACAATTTAGGCTCCATTATTGTATTCCAATAATGATTTTTTTTTTACTAAACTTATTCGGTCTTTATCTTTGTCAAATTGGCACATGTGCATTTGACCTTGCACTTATATGAACCAATCAGATTTTTCATTCACGTTCACTTCCCCTGTTTTTTTGTTATAGCGCCAAAAGTGCACTCTCTTGAATAGCAGCGTCGATTCTAATTGTATAACCAGTCAGTCGTTGGTTATATAAAAAAAAAATCTGCTGTTGACATTTTTACCGAGTAGGTATTGCAGTTTTCTATGATACCGTAGATTTCTTTTTTGTATTACCGACGAAAAAATTCAGCGCGGGGGGGCGGTGGTCTAGGACGGTATGCTGAATTCATGGTTACAGTTTGCGGCACTACTTAAAAACGTATCCTGTATAGCATGCTTTTCACCATATTAACACAGCTATTTGTTTTTATTCTTTTCACCACCTTTCCAAAGTTGAAAGCAGTCAAAAGATTTCTTCGGAGTTCTAGACACTCCCCGCTGTCACTCTGTAATATTGGTCACTCCTGTAGGTATCTATTTGCGTTCTGCTTCGAACTTTTTTTTTAATGATCATTTCTTAGATTGGATGTTTCTGGGTCCAGATCAGGTTAGTCGGAATTATTGCCATAATTTAAATCTGTTTTCTGAAAGAATGATTCACTGCTTTGCCGTTTAAATTTTTGGTTGTGTTCTTGCATTTTGCACTTAATCTTCATTCTTTTTGATTCTTGGTAACGGACTTGTATTATGAATAGTTTTATAGACGGAAGTCAATATTTTCCCGGAGTTAAAGGATACCAAGACCCTTTAAGAGTGTAGTTGAATAGTACCGCCGACGAAGAAGAAGCAAAAATGCCCCACTTCCGACTGCAAAGATGAGTTTCTCAAAAAATCGGTAAAAATGAGTATAAAAAATTATATATTTCCGGTGATCATCTTTACTGGCTAGGCACATAAAAAAATTGCTCTAAATACTAACTCAAATTCAAATTCAACTTCATTTATTATTTTGTAAACATAGAGTAAAAATTATACAGATATTATATAAAACTATGTTTGTCCATACATTTTTTCCCGCTACAAGGCATACAAAATAGGGTGGTAAATCGAATGTCAATTAACAAAATTAAAACAAAAATAAAATCAATAGGTAAGATGTCACAATTTCTTTCCAAACACTAATATCTGTTTAATAATATCTCAATAGATTGAGACGGCACGAAACAAATACCTATATAAAATTTAGTCACAATTTCGTATAGAATGAAATTCCTATAAAAATGTCAATAAAGATTGTTATTAATAGAGTAACACTTTAGTTACATAAAGACAAATAACATTTTGCAAACATTATTTTAATGTGTCCCTAAGGTATTCCTTAACCGAGTAATATGCTTTATCAATCAGTAATTGAAAAAGCTTACGTTTAAATTCATGCATTATTTTCCTGCTTAATACAATTAGCTCAGGTAATTTGTTATTTATAACATATTTTGGAGCCATTGTATTGTAGAGAAATTTAGTTTTAGTGTATAATGGGTGCAACTTTTTTGAGCGCCGTTGACTTTCAACAGATATAAAGACATGTTGTTTTTTACAAAAAACTTTTTCCAAAAAAAAAAAAAAACAACCGATTTCCAAAAACCACTAGAAAGTGAAAAAATAACTTTCATTTCGGAAGTTGGTGACTTTGGATATGTATTTTTATTAATTTATTGTCGCCGCCTTCCGAAATTAAAGTTATTTTATCACTTTCTAGTGGTTTTTGGAAGTCGGTTGTTTTTTTTTTTTTGGTAAGAGTTTTATTTTTCATTTTTTAGTTATAGTACCCACTCCACACGAATTCACCATCCTTGGGGTCAAAACAATGCATATTTATGCGATAGCAGCAATCGCGGTTGATTTGCTGTCATTTTTTGAAGAGTTCCGTTGTCTGTCTCCGAAACGCATCATCGGATCTATATGAAATTTAAATGGGACCATTTCGAAATAAACCCCTTTCTAAAAAAAGAATTTTGCAAATCGGTCTATAAATGACGGAGTTATGCCCGAATCTGCACCTAACTCCTAAGTTAAAGGGTTGTATCTTCCTTCATCAGCTCAGCGTCATGAGGTGATGCTGACCATACGCAAATGTCTCAATAGCTTTATAAAAAATATGAAAAACATTGTTAATACCTAAAAGATTTGAGGGTTACCCTCGATTTCGATGGGATTCCATCATCAGATTCTGACTTGGTGCCAATGGGACCACTTCAGTATACTCTTTCAAATAAAAAAAGAATTTTGAGAGTCGGTCCACAAATGGGGGAGAAATCGGGGAACATACATAAAAAAAAGTACTTTCGGTGGAACATATAACCTCCTCCTTTTTTAGAAGTCGGTTAAAGATACAGGCTTCGTAGACATAAAGTGATGAATACAGTCAGTATTTTCAAGGTTTTGGAAATGTGGCTTGCATGAACCTGTTCGTTTAACTTTATTTATGGCTCGAATACATTTTTTCTGTGCTATTAATACCTCCTCTATGTTAGAAGTATAACGCTGGCCATCTAGAGAACATACTTCAAATTCAAATGTGAAAGCGGGTGTTCTTTTATTTGTTGGTAACTGGTCATCTTTTATTCCTTTGAAAAATATGTCATGTGTAATTTTTATAATAATACTAGCTGACCCGGCAAACGTTGTTTTGCCTTATAAATTATTTCCCTTATCACGTAGGGGTATGGAAAATAGATAGTAGTCGATTCTCAGACCTGCTAAATACCCATATAAAATTTGATAAAAATCGGTAAAGCCGTTTCGGAGGAGTACGGTAACTAACATTGTGACATGGAAATTTTATATATTAGATATTAAATATTTCACTTCTTTCCAACTATTCAACTCTGCATTACAAATAAATAATTATAACAGGTTAGGTGCTACATGTGGGAAGTGTAAAAATTTTGTGAAAATATTATTATTTTACGTATTTTACTCGAAATATGGATGAGTATAACAATTCGAAAGTTACGATGGAAAAACTAAAAGGTACCATCAACTATCGCGATTGGGCATTTCAAATGCAAAATATACTAGTATTCGAGGATTTGTGGCAATGTATTACTGGAAAATATGAAACCTCAGGTGAGAACGCTAACAAATCAACTCGTAGATAGGAGAAAGCTCGAGCGAGGCTATGTTTGAGTGTTGAAAAATCGTGCTATTCTCAGATTGTACAGGCGAAAACTGCGAAGGATGTATGGGATGCTTTGCAGAAGGCTTACGATGATACCAGGTTGCAAAGGAGATTGTCGTGTCTGCGAACTTTATGCTCTATTAAGCTAGAACAATTCTATTGCAGCTTGAGCGAAGCGAGTAGAGAAGCGGTGTTCCTACAAGCTTTAATTAAGGAATTGCTAATGACGACTAGTTGTAAAATAGTAATGTATTGCGACAATCAATCTGCTATACAGCTTGCTACCAATCACACTCATCACAGACGGAGGAAGCATACGAGGGTCATTCAATAAATACTTAGCCTACAAACATAGTCTCCTTTTAGTTCGATAGGTACACTTAGCCCAGCGATGCTCCAACTTTTTTAACCCGTTCGAAAAATAGTTTTTGTCAAACTCTGCAAAATAGGCCTCCGTGGCGGCGATGACCTCCTCATTCGATCCATATCTATTCCCGGCGAGTGATTTTTTCAGATTAGGAAACAGAAAGAAGTCACAAGGGGCCAAATCTGGAGAATACGGTGGATGGGGCAGCAATTCGTAGCGTAATTCGACCAATTTGGCCATGGCAACGGCAGACGTGTGAACCGGTGCGTTGTCGTGGTGAAACAGCACTTTTTTCTTCGCCAGATGGGGTCGTTTTTTCTTTAATTCGGCGTCGAATCGGCCCAATAAATCGGCGTAGAAAAGCCCTGTAATTGTTTTACCCTTCTCGAGGTAATCGATGTAGATCCATTGATTTAAATAGTAAAGATACGGCCGTCCGAACATTTGACGGACGCGGTCGCCCTACAAATAACACTAACGCCATCTATTAGAACTACGATGTTAATCGACGTGTCTGCTCCTAGGCGTAACCTTGTAAGAGCGGGGTGTGGTATTTTTGAGGTACAAAAAAATAAAATAAAAACCTTATAATTTTCAAAATTTATATTTGTTGTAGTTTGTTTGTGTTATTAAGTTTTCATTGGCCTTCGAATAAAACATTTTTTTTTAAATCTTGTTTTTTTGGTAATCTGGACATATTTTCCATTTTGGATTCGTAGTGTTTTCTGACGTTGGACATTTTAATTTGCTTTTAATAAACAATAAAAATCAATTTTGTACAAAATTTAATCATAAGAGTAATATTATTCAATCTTTTCATTTCATCGGCTACAACGATCGCCGCTGCAAAGTTATGTCGCGCTTTTACGCGGCTTCGCGTCGTCTTTGCCAAAGGTTGAGACAAATAAGAAAGAAAATTGTTTTAAATAATGTTAGAAGTCGATTTAATGACATATTATGTGCTTTTTGTCGTAGTTCACGCAACCCTTCACGGCACAACTTGACATTTTTGCTTGCAAAAATTTACGACCGCTCCGAAGACAGCCGATCGCGTTCTAGTTCACTTCGCTATAGGGAAGACCATTTTGGGACCAAGTTCGTGGCGTCATTGTAACGTGCGGTCCGCCCAGTCCTTATATATATGTCAATGTGTAGATCACACCTTGTGAATCCCAGAAAACGGTGGCCATAACTTTTCCGGCCGATTTTACAGTTTTCGCCTTCTTTGGAGCACGTTCCCCGGTCTGGATCCATTGTTTTGATTGGTCCTTGGTCTCTGGTGTGTACCAGTGGATCCAGGTTTCATCGACGGTCACAAAACTACGCAAAAACTCCGCTGGATTCCGCTTAAACAGCGCCAAACACGTCTCCGATGTGGTCTCACGGTTGCGCTTGTTTTCTGGTGTGAGTAAACGCGGCACCCATCGCGCCGACAGCTTTCTCAGGCCGAGTTCCTCGTGAAGAATATGATGCACTATTCCTTCTGAAATGCCTATAGTCTCAGCTAGCTCCCAAACCTTCAATCGGCGATCTGCCAATACGAGATCATGGATTTTTTTAATGTTTTCCTCCGTAGCAGCTGTTTTCGGTGCACCTGGACGTGGTTCATCAAAAACCGACGTACCTACGGCCACGTGCAAACTCGTTGAACCAATTCTTGACGGTGGCCATCGATGGAGAAGAGTCACCGTACACAGCATCCAAGCGCTCTTTGATTTCGATGCGCGTTTTCCCTTCCAAAAATAGGAATCGAATCACCGAACGATAGGTACTGCTCTTTTTCCATTTTTGTAAAACCGATCGACACGTTCGCTTCCATAAGTTGTCAAATTAAAACAAATGAAGGGATTGGAATGAACATTTGAAAAAAGATTTAAAAAAGAATGTGCTACACTGTGGTAAAACTCTTTTGAAACTACAGCGCCCTCTGGCGATGAGGCTAGGTACTTATTGAATGCACCTCGTATATAAATAAGATTTCATTACGTTAGAGATATGATAGATAGGTTTAACGTAGAAATTGTATACATCCCTACGGATGAGATGTTAGCAGATGTGTTCACTAAGCCCCTGGGCTGTGTCAAGCACGAGGTGTTCACTCGTCAGCTTGGTGTGGCATGAAGCCATCGTGATGCCCACTTTATGGGGGGGTGTTGGAAGTATAACGCTGGCCATCTAGAGAACATACTTCAAATTCAAATGTGAAAGCGGGTGTTCTTTTATTTGTTGGTCACTGAACATCTTTTCTTCCTTTGAAAAATATGTCATGTGTAATTTTTATAATAATATATTAAATATTTCACTTCTTTCCAACTGTTCAACTCTGCATTACAAATAAATAATTATAACACTCAAGGCCAAAACGCAGAGCAGAGCCGACATAACCATGATAAGCTGCTAGGAGCGCTGTCTTATTTACAGTTTTGCATATGATATAAAGAGCATAGGAAAACTTACTGAGCTCACACACGCTATCGATTTGAGTCCTCCATGACATATCGTTATCAATATCCAATCCAAGAAATTTTGTTACATATTCGTTTCAAGTATTTGGTCACCTTTGTAGTTTACCTGAGCTTTTGGCAGCGTTTTATGTCCAATTTTAAAATTCATAATTTTAGTTTTGGCTAGGTAATTCAGGGGCAGAATACCTGTAATATACTAACTTCTGAATTTATTTTTAGAATAGGATTGAAAAGCAATTAAACACTGTATTAACAATATAAGATGTTTTTAGCCACCCAGCGCATTTTTTAGATAATATTTTGTTAGATGTAGAACAGAAATAAATAAGTTTTTCAACACTCTTGCTCATAAAATGGCTCTAATTCACTGCAATTAGACACATAATGACACCTATAATCAAACTGTGACTTTTTCATTATTATCATTCACGAGTGAGTTATAGGTTTTTTTTTTTTGGTTGAGTTGTTTTGTTCTTAAAAAGTTTCGATACAAAAAAGATCGTTTTCAATAGTACAAATTAATTAATGTACCTATTGCTTGCTCATTTCATGCAACTTCGTATTTAAATAGATAATTTCAACTTGTACGTTTTTAATAAATAAAACTTTCACTCAAATATAACTTTTGTTTTCTCTGTAATAAAGATAACTTTGAATTCCCCATTTTGTACGTGACTAAAACGCTATCCGCGAAAGGCCAAAAAAAGAAACCTCATTCATTTAGTCTATGGCCGATCGCCATTGTTAGATGCGCGCGCAAAAGGAAAACTGATGAATTTTTCCCGACATTGCGAAAAAAAATCACAAGTCGTTTTCACTGTTGAAATTATAGTTATTTATTAATTAAAATGTCTACAAGTACTAGTTATGAAGAAAATGATTTATGTTGTACACCGCCTGATATAAGATGTGAAGCCCTTAACGTTATGGAAAATGTACTACCTAAAAACTCCAAGGACAAAAATATTTTTTTGTATTATTTTCTTCACAAGTGTGTGGAAAAACTAATTTTAAGGCAAACGATTGTAAGTGTTGCTACATACTGTAGGCATAATTACGATAACACCAAATCGAAATACCCCTCAAGAATGAAAATAGAAGCAAGCAATTTGACAAAAAAGAGTCCCCACACATTCCTCAGGGTCACAGAAGAGCAATGGTTAAGCTGGATACCCACTCACCAATCTAGCTTAGGTCCCCTACGAATAGACGAAAATGTAGAATATCAAGAGGCACCTCCAACTTACTTAGAGCCGGATGAGGATCTCAACATGGTTTGCAAACACACTGGCCAAAGGGTTGTTTTGCCATCCATTCCTCGAGACTTGCCACCACTTCCTGCGTTAGTGGATTCAGGAAGCCCACTTTTGATAGATGCACTATATCCTTCCAAGCTCTTAAGGAGGAAAATAAAGTTTTACCATACAAACCTCTCCATGATGATGGATCGAATTGCTAGAGACAGGTGGGACTGGCATAACTCATCTTTGTCGAAATACCTCCCAGATGGAGTTAAGGCTAATGTAGCTGCATGTGCTGTTAACCTAATAAAGATGGCAGTAGCCACGCCCAGTTATAATAAGCTGCTCGTTTGTTACTGGTATTGCTTCACATCCGAGTATGTGGGGTCATACACTCCGATTATGGTGTTCATGTATAATGACGTTGACACAACTTCTTTAAAAGCAGATGAAGGAATAGTTCAAGTCTCTAATACTGGAAACTTAATCATTTATGGCAAGGAGCTAATAGCCACCGAAGAGGGACACACAGACACAGGGAGGCTGATGACAGGAATAATTCCAGGGTACCGATTTTCTCAATACATTCCTGAGAAGTACCCAGTGAGAAGTCTGCGATCATTGCATGATCAAAGAGAAAGCATGCCTATAGGAACAAGGAGTATTGTCTGGATTGCGGGCGAGAAATACCTTGCGATAAGAGATGAAATGATCAAATACCAGGTTGATCGAACAATACAAAGGCATCTAGACTTCTTCTATTCACAAAGTGTAGACCCTAGCCCCATAGTGAATCTCAAAAGGAAGATCGAGGATGATGTGGGAGAAATTTTAGGACCCTGTAATGAGAAGAAGCGTCTTTGCATAGCATCCTCTTCAACTTCTTAGTTAGCCTCTCTCAATCATGTATTTTGGTGGGTAGTTGCTTTATATGTGTAATCTCTTACCACTTTTCTTTGAATATATAAGCATTGGATTGATTTATCTATCTATTTAAAAATAATAAATAAGGTTTAAACTTCTTGATGACTCGTACAGTGATGAAGTAGAGACTCTTCTCTCTACTACGCTGCTCAAAGCAGCCCCGTTCGTGCATGGGGCCAATGCAAGTATGTTGTTGCAGGGAAACGCCCTACTTACATAGCAGACAACTAAAGTAGTGCTGGGTGGTCGGTTAACATGTATCCAACTTGCGCGAAGCGGTTCGTATCATGCGTGGTGATGATCAGACTTATGCTAAATAATAGCAAGGTAACAAATAAGAACTGTTAATCCACTTCTGAATTCTAGGAATATTCTGTTTACTTCAATTTCGTTCATACGTATTTCCTTGGCACACAATGCAATTTGTTCTTCTTTAGGTAAATCATTATTTTTTAGATATGCTCTCGTTGTCCATAACATTTATTTATTTTAGTATTGTTTGCAGTTATTCTTAATCTCTGTAGCGTACTCCCTAGTTCCATATTATTGGAACGAAGTTCTTTAATTCAGCTTGTGGAAGGAGTAACATTGTAGAAACCGCCACATAACGAAAAACCGTTATGTGCCCATGCGACTTTTATTATATGCAATAGAAAGAGACAAAAAGAGTGTAAGATAGATTTCATGGCTTTTTGACGGTGCTGAAGCCAACAGTGAGGTCAAAATGAAAATCAAGATGCGGCTGCAAAAAAAGAAAAACAATGTTTCGTCATGTGTGTCGTTTTCATGGTTTTCGAGGGTGCTGAAGCCGAAAGTGAGGATACCATAGTAAAGTTTGAGTATTATAAAGATCGAGTAAACAACATTTCATTCGGATTTGGAGAAAAAGCGTTAGCGTTAGGGGTCCCCACACACCCCTACGTTTATTTTTATTAAAACGCATCAATGTCTAAGTCTCTCACATATTATGATTTTATTAGTACAGTGATTCAGTTCCAGACTTTAAATGAGTCTCGGCTTCTTAAAATTTTTTAGTCGGCAATTTTAGTGTTTGGTTTTCTTTCCTCAACATAGTTCTTTTATTTCTATTTGGTATTAGGTAGTCGGGATCTCTAATTGGTCTGTTCCTTGTGTATCGAGGGTCAACAAGTTCAGGCAAATGGTAGTCAAAGCAGATTGACAACAATTTAGGCTCCATTATTGTATTCCAATAATGTTTTTTTTTTTACTAAACTTATTCGGTCTTTATCTTTGTCAAATTGGCACATGTGCATTTGACCTTGCACTTATATGAACCAATCAGATTTTTCATTCACGTTCACTTCCCCTGTTTTTTTGTTATAGCGCCAAAAGTGCACTCTCTTGAATAGCAGCGTCGATTCTAATTGTATAACCAGTCAGTCGTTGGTTATATAAAAAAAAAATCTGCTGTTGACATTTTTACCGAGTAGGTATTGCAGTTTTCTATGATACCGTAGATTTCTTTTTTGTATTACCGACGAAAAAATTCAGCGCGGGGGGGCGGTGGTCTAGGACGGTATGCTGAATTCATGGTTACAGTTTGCGGCACTACTTAAAAACGTATCCTGTATAGCATGCTTTTCACCATATTAACACAGCTATTTGTTTTTATTCTTTTCACCACCTTTCCAAAGTTGAAAGCAGTCAAAAGATTTCTTCGGAGTTCTAGACACTCCCCGCTGTCACTCTGTAATATTGGTCACTCCTGTAGGTATCTATTTGCGTTCTGCTTCGAACTTTTTTTTTAATGATCATTTCTTAGATTGGATGTTTCTGGGTCCAGATCAGGTTAGTCGGAATTATTGCCATAATTTAAATCTGTTTTCTGAAAGAATGATTCACTGCTTTGCCGTTTAAATTTTTGGTTGTGTTCTTGCATTTTGCACTTAATCTTCATTCTTTTTGATTCTTGGTAACGGACTTGTATTATGAATAGTTTTATAGACGGAAGTCAATATTTTCCCGGAGTTAAAGGATACCAAGACCCTTTAAGAGTGTAGTTGAATAGTACCGCCGACGAAGAAGAAGCAAAAATGCCCCACTTCCGACTGCAAAGATGAGTTTCTCAAAAAATCGGTAAAAATGAGTATAAAAAATTATATATTTCCGGTGATCATCTTTACTGGCTAGGCACATAAAAAAATTGCTCTAAATACTAACTCAAATTCAAATTCAACTTCATTTATTATTTTGTAAACATAGAGTAAAAATTATACAGATATTATATAAAACTATGTTTGTCCATACATTTTTTCCCGCTACAAGGCATACAAAATAGGGTGGTAAATCGAATGTCAATTAACAAAATTAAAACAAAAATAAAATCAATAGGTAAGATGTCACAATTTCTTTCCAAACACTAATATCTGTTTAATAATATCTCAATAGATTGAGACGGCACGAAACAAATACCTATATAAAATTTAGTCACAATTTCGTATAGAATGAAATTCCTATAAAAATGTCAATAAAGATTGTTATTAATAGAGTAACACTTTAGTTACCTATAGACAAATAACATTTTGCAAACATTATTTTAATGTGTCCCTAAGGTATTCCTTAACCGAGTAATATGCTTTATCAATCAGTAATTGAAAAAGCTTACGTTTAAATTCATGCATTATTTTCCTGCTTAATACAATTAGCTCAGGTAATTTGTTATTTATAACATATTTTGGAGCCATTGTATTGTAGAGAAATTTAGTTTTAGTGTATAATGGGTGCAACTTTTTTGAGCGCCGTTGACTTTCAACAGATATAAAGACATGTTCTTTTTTACAAAAAACTTTTTCCAAAAAAAAAAAAAACAACCGATTTCCAAAAACCACTAGAAAGTGAAAAAATAACTTTCATTTCGGAAGTTGGTGACTTTGGATATGTATTTTTATTAATTTATTGTCGCCGCCTTCCGAAATTAAAGTTATTTTATCACTTTCTAGTGGTTTTTGGAAGTCGGTTGTTTTTTTTTTTTGGTAAGAGTTTTATTTTTCATTTTTTAGTTATAGTACCCACTCCACACGAATTCACCATCCTTGGGGTCAAAACAATGCATATTTATGCGATAGCAGCAATCGCGGTTGATTTGCTGTCATTTTTTGAAGAGTTCCGTTGTCTGTCTCCGAAACGCATCATCGGATCTATATGAAATTTAAATGGGACCATTTCGAAATAAACCCCTTTCTAAAAAAAGAATTTTGCAAATCGGTCTATAAATGACGGAGTTATGCCCGAATCTGCACCTAACTCCTAAGTTAAAGGGTTGTATCTTCCTTCATCAGCTCAGCGTCATGAGGTGATGCTGACCATACGCAAATGTCTCAATAGCTTTATAAAAAATATGAAAAACATTGTTAATACCTAAAAGATTTGAGGGTTACCCTCGATTTCGATGGGATTCCATCATCAGATTCTGACTTGGTGCCAATGGGACCACTTCAGTATACTCTTTCAAATAAAAAAAGAATTTTGAGAGTCGGTCCACAAATGGGGGAGAAATCGGGGAACATACATAAAAAAAAGTACTTTCGGTGGAACATATAACCTCCTCCTTTTTTAGAAGTCGGTTAAAGATACAGGCTTCGTAGACATAAAGTGATGAATACAGTCAGTATTTTCAAGGTTTTGGAAATGTGGCTTGCATGAACCTGTTCGTTTAACTTTATTTATGGCTCGAATACATTTTTTCTGTGCTATTAATACCTCCTCTATGTTAGAAGTATAACGCTGGCCATCTAGAGAACATACTTCAAATTCAAATGTGAAAGCGGGTGTTCTTTTATTTGTTGGTAACTGGTCATCTTTTATTCCTTTGAAAAATATGTCATGTGTAATTTTTATAATAATACTAGCTGACCCGGCAAACGTTGTTTTGCCTTATAAATTATTTCCCTTATCACGTAGGGGTATGGAAAATAGATAGTAGTCGATTCTCAGACCTGCTAAATACCCATATAAAATTTGATAAAAATCGGTAAAGCCGTTTCGGAGGAGTACGGTAACTAACATTGTGACATGGAAATTTTATATATTAGATATTAAATATTTCACTTCTTTCCAACTATTCAACTCTGCATTACAAATAAATAATTATAACAGGTTAGGTGCTACATGTGGGAAGTGTAAAAATTTTGTGAAAATATTATTATTTTACGTATTTTACTCGAAATATGGATGAGTATAACAATTCGAAAGTTACGATGGAAAAACTAAAAGGTACCATCAACTATCGCGATTGGGCATTTCAAATGCAAAATATACTAGTATTCGAGGATTTGTGGCAATGTATTACTGGAAAATATGAAACCTCAGGTGAGAACGCTAACAAATCAACTCGTAGATAGGAGAAAGCTCGAGCGAGGCTATGTTTGAGTGTTGAAAAATCGTGCTATTCTCAGATTGTACAGGCGAAAACTGCGAAGGATGTATGGGATGCTTTGCAGAAGGCTTACGATGATACCAGGTTGCAAAGGAGATTGTCGTGTCTGCGAACTTTATGCTCTATTAAGCTAGAACAATTCTATTGCAGCTTGAGCGAAGCGAGTAGAGAAGCGGTGTTCCTACAAGCTTTAATTAAGGAATTGCTAATGACGACTAGTTGTAAAATAGTAATGTATTGCGACAATCAATCTGCTATACAGCTTGCTACCAATCACACTCATCACAGACGGAGGAAGCATACGAGGGTCATTCAATAAATACTTAGCCTACAAACATAGTCTCCTTTTAGTTCGATAGGTACACTTAGCCCAGCGATGCTCCAACTTTTTTAACCCGTTCGAAAAATAGTTTTTGTCAAACTCTGCAAAATAGGCCTCCGTGGCGGCGATGACCTCCTCATTCGATCCATATCTATTCCCGGCGAGTGATTTTTTCAGATTAGGAAACAGAAAGAAGTCACAAGGGGCCAAATCTGGAGAATACGGTGGATGGGGCAGCAATTCGTAGCGTAATTCGACCAATTTGGCCATGGCAACGGCAGACGTGTGAACCGGTGCGTTGTCGTGGTGAAACAGCACTTTTTTCTTCGCCAGATGGGGTCGTTTTTTCTTTAATTCGGCGTCGAATCGGCCCAATAAATCGGCGTAGAAAAGCCCTGTAATTGTTTTACCCTTCTCGAGGTAATCGATGTAGATCCATTGATTTAAATAGTAAAGATACGGCCGTCCGAACATTTGACGGACGCGGTCGCCCTACAAATAACACTAACGCCATCTATTAGAACTACGATGTTAATCGACGTGTCTGCTCCTAGGCGTAACCTTGTAAGAGCGGGGTGTGGTATTTTTGAGGTACAAAAAAATAAAATAAAAACCTTATAATTTTCAAAATTTATATTTGTTGTAGTTTGTTTGTGTTATTAAGTTTTCATTGGCCTTCGAATAAAACATTTTTTTTTTAAATCTTGTTTTTTTGGTAATCTGGACATATTTTCCATTTTGGATTCGTAGTGTTTTCTGACGTTGGACATTTTAATTTGCTTTTAATAAACAATAAAAATCAATTTTGTACAAAATTTAATCATAAGAGTAATATTATTCAATCTTTTCATTTCATCGGCTACAACGATCGCCGCTGCAAAGTTATGTCGCGCTTTTACGCGGCTTCGCGTCGTCTTTGCCAAAGGTTGAGACAAATAAGAAAGAAAATTGTTTTAAATAATGTTAGAAGTCGATTTAATGACATATTATGTGCTTTTTGTCGTAGTTCACGCAACCCTTCACGGCACAACTTGACATTTTTGCTTGCAAAAATTTACGACCGCTCCGAAGACAGCCGATCGCGTTCTAGTTCACTTCGCTATAGGGAAGACCATTTTGGGACCAAGTTCGTGGCGTCATTGTAACGTGCGGTCCGCCCAGTCCTTATATATATGTCAATGTGTAGATCACACCTTGTGAATCCCAGAAAACGGTGGCCATAACTTTTCCGGCCGATTTTACAGTTTTCGCCTTCTTTGGAGCACGTTCCCCGGTCTGGATCCATTGTTTTGATTGGTCCTTGGTCTCTGGTGTGTACCAGTGGATCCAGGTTTCATCGACGGTCACAAAACTACGCAAAAACTCCGCTGGATTCCGCTTAAACAGCGCCAAACACGTCTCCGATGTGGTCTCACGGTTGCGCTTGTTTTCTGGTGTGAGTAAACGCGGCACCCATCGCGCCGACAGCTTTCTCAGGCCGAGTTCCTCGTGAAGAATATGATGCACTATTCCTTCTGAAATGCCTATAGTCTCAGCTAGCTCCCAAACCTTCAATCGGCGATCTGCCAATACGAGATCATGGATTTTTTTAATGTTTTCCTCCGTAGCAGCTGTTTTCGGTGCACCTGGACGTGGTTCATCAAAAACCGACGTACCTACGGCCACGTGCAAACTCGTTGAACCAATTCTTGACGGTGGCCATCGATGGAGAAGAGTCACCGTACACAGCATCCAAGCGCTCTTTGATTTCGATGCGCGTTTTCCCTTCCAAAAATAGGAATCGAATCACCGAACGATAGGTACTGCTCTTTTTCCATTTTTGTAAAACCGATCGACACGTTCGCTTCCATAAGTTGTCAAATTAAAACAAATGAAGGGATTGGAATGAACATTTGAAAAAAGATTTAAAAAAGAATGTGCTACACTGTGGTAAAACTCTTTTGAAACTACAGCGCCCTCTGGCGATGAGGCTAGGTACTTATTGAATGCACCTCGTATATAAATAAGATTTCATTACGTTAGAGATATGATAGATAGGTTTAACGTAGAAATTGTATACATCCCTACGGATGAGATGTTAGCAGATGTGTTCACTAAGCCCCTGGGCTGTGTCAAGCACGAGGTGTTCACTCGTCAGCTTGGTGTGGCATGAAGCCATCGTGATGCCCACTTTATGGGGGGGTGTTGGAAGTATAACGCTGGCCATCTAGAGAACATACTTCAAATTCAAATGTGAAAGCGGGTGTTCTTTTATTTGTTGGTCACTGAACATCTTTTCTTCCTTTGAAAAATATGTCATGTGTAATTTTTATAATAATATATTAAATATTTCACTTCTTTCCAACTGTTCAACTCTGCATTACAAATAAATAATTATAACACTCAAGGCCAAAACGCAGAGCAGAGCCGACATAACCATGATAAGCTGCTAGGAGCGCTGTCTTATTTACAGTTTTGCATATGATATAAAGAGCATAGGAAAACTTACTGAGCTCACACACGCTATCGATTTGAGTCCTCCATGACATATCGTTATCAATATCCAATCCAAGAAATTTTGTTACATATTCGTTTCAAGTATTTGGTCACCTTTGTAGTTTACCTGAGCTTTTGGCAGCGTTTTATGTCCAATTTTAAAATTCATAATTTTAGTTTTGGCTAGGTAATTCAGGGGCAGAATACCTGTAATATACTAACTTCTGAATTTATTTTTAGAATAGGATTGAAAAGCAATTAAACACTGTATTAACAATATAAGATGTTTTTAGCCACCCAGCGCATTTTTTAGATAATATTTTGTTAGATGTAGAACAGAAATAAATAAGTTTTTCAACACTCTTGCTCATAAAATGGCTCTAATTCACTGCAATTAGACACATAATGACACCTATAATCAAACTGTGACTTTTTCATTATTATCATTCACGAGTGAGTTATAGGTTTTTTTTTTTTGGTTGAGTTGTTTTGTTCTTAAAAAGTTTCGATACAAAAAAGATCGTTTTCAATAGTACAAATTAATTAATGTACCTATTGCTTGCTCATTTCATGCAACTTCGTATTTAAATAGATAATTTCAACTTGTACGTTTTTAATAAATAAAACTTTCACTCAAATATAACTTTTGTTTTCTCTGTAATAAAGATAACTTTGAATTCCCCATTTTGTACGTGACTAAAACGCTATCCGCGAAAGGCCAAAAAAAGAAACCTCATTCATTTAGTCTATGGCCGATCGCCATTGTTAGATGCGCGCGCAAAAGGAAAACTGATGAATTTTTCCCGACATTGCGAAAAAAAATCACAAGTCGTTTTCACTGTTGAAATTATAGTTATTTATTAATTAAAATGTCTACAAGTACTAGTTATGAAGAAAATGATTTATGTTGTACACCGCCTGATATAAGATGTGAAGCCCTTAACGTTATGGAAAATGTACTACCTAAAAACTCCAAGGACAAAAATATTTTTTTGTATTATTTTCTTCACAAGTGTGTGGAAAAACTAATTTTAAGGCAAACGATTGTAAGTGTTGCTACATACTGTAGGCATAATTACGATAACACCAAATCGAAATACCCCTCAAGAATGAAAATAGAAGCAAGCAATTTGACAAAAAAGAGTCCCCACACATTCCTCAGGGTCACAGAAGAGCAATGGTTAAGCTGGATACCCACTCACCAATCTAGCTTAGGTCCCCTACGAATAGACGAAAATGTAGAATATCAAGAGGCACCTCCAACTTACTTAGAGCCGGATGAGGATCTCAACATGGTTTGCAAACACACTGGCCAAAGGGTTGTTTTGCCATCCATTCCTCGAGACTTGCCACCACTTCCTGCGTTAGTGGATTCAGGAAGCCCACTTTTGATAGATGCACTATATCCTTCCAAGCTCTTAAGGAGGAAAATAAAGTTTTACCATACAAACCTCTCCATGATGATGGATCGAATTGCTAGAGACAGGTGGGACTGGCATAACTCATCTTTGTCGAAATACCTCCCAGATGGAGTTAAGGCTAATGTAGCTGCATGTGCTGTTAACCTAATAAAGATGGCAGTAGCCACGCCCAGTTATAATAAGCTGCTCGTTTGTTACTGGTATTGCTTCACATCCGAGTATGTGGGGTCATACACTCCGATTATGGTGTTCATGTATAATGACGTTGACACAACTTCTTTAAAAGCAGATGAAGGAATAGTTCAAGTCTCTAATACTGGAAACTTAATCATTTATGGCAAGGAGCTAATAGCCACCGAAGAGGGACACACAGACACAGGGAGGCTGATGACAGGAATAATTCCAGGGTACCGATTTTCTCAATACATTCCTGAGAAGTACCCAGTGAGAAGTCTGCGATCATTGCATGATCAAAGAGAAAGCATGCCTATAGGAACAAGGAGTATTGTCTGGATTGCGGGCGAGAAATACCTTGCGATAAGAGATGAAATGATCAAATACCAGGTTGATCGAACAATACAAAGGCATCTAGACTTCTTCTATTCACAAAGTGTAGACCCTAGCCCCATAGTGAATCTCAAAAGGAAGATCGAGGATGATGTGGGAGAAATTTTAGGACCCTGTAATGAGAAGAAGCGTCTTTGCATAGCATCCTCTTCAACTTCTTAGTTAGCCTCTCTCAATCATGTATTTTGGTGGGTAGTTGCTTTATATGTGTAATCTCTTACCACTTTTCTTTGAATATATAAGCATTGGATTGATTTATCTATCTATTTAAAAATAATAAATAAGGTTTAAACTTCTTGATGACTCGTACAGTGATGAAGTAGAGACTCTTCTCTCTACTACGCTGCTCAAAGCAGCCCCGTTCGTGCATGGGGCCAATGCAAGTATGTTGTTGCAGGGAAACGCCCTACTTACATAGCAGACAACTAAAGTAGTGCTGGGTGGTCGGTTAACATGTATCCAACTTGCGCGAAGCGGTTCGTATCATGCGTGGTGATGATCAGACTTATGCTAAATAATAGCAAGGTAACAAATAAGAACTGTTAATCCACTTCTGAATTCTAGGAATATTCTGTTTACTTCAATTTCGTTCATACGTATTTCCTTGGCACACAATGCAATTTGTTCTTCTTTAGGTAAATCATTATTTTTTAGATATGCTCTCGTTGTCCATAACATTTATTTATTTTAGTATTGTTTGCAGTTATTCTTAATCTCTGTAGCGTACTCCCTAGTTCCATATTATTGGAACGAAGTTCTTTAATTCAGCTTGTGGAAGGAGTAACATTGTAGAAACCGCCACATAACGAAAAACCGTTATGTGCCCATGCGACTTTTATTATATGCAATAGAAAGAGACAAAAAGAGTGTAAGATAGATTTCATGGCTTTTTGACGGTGCTGAAGCCAACAGTGAGGTCAAAATGAAAATCAAGATGCGGCTGCAAAAAAAGAAAAACAATGTTTCGTCATGTGTGTCGTTTTCATGGTTTTCGAGGGTGCTGAAGCCGAAAGTGAGGATACCATAGTAAAGTTTGAGTATTATAAAGATCGAGTAAACAACATTTCATTCGGATTTGGAGAAAAAGCGTTAGCGTTAGGGGTCCCCACACACCCCTACGTTTATTTTTATTAAAACGCATCAATGTCTAAGTCTCTCACATATTATGATTTTATTAGTACAGTGATTCAGTTCCAGACTTTAAATGAGTCTCGGCTTCTTAAAATTTTTTAGTCGGCAATTTTAGTGTTTGGTTTTCTTTCCTCAACATAGTTCTTTTATTTCTATTTGGTATTAGGTAGTCGGGATCTCTAATTGGTCTGTTCCTTGTGTATCGAGGGTCAACAAGTTCAGGCAAATGGTAGTCAAAGCAGATTGACAACAATTTAGGCTCCATTATTGTATTCCAATAATGATTTTTTTTTTACTAAACTTATTCGGTCTTTATCTTTGTCAAATTGGCACATGTGCATTTGACCTTGCACTTATATGAACCAATCAGATTTTTCATTCACGTTCACTTCCCCTGTTTTTTTGTTATAGCGCCAAAAGTGCACTCTCTTGAATAGCAGCGTCGATTCTAATTGTATAACCAGTCAGTCGTTGGTTATATAAAAAAAAAATCTGCTGTTGACATTTTTACCGAGTAGGTATTGCAGTTTTCTATGATACCGTAGATTTCTTTTTTGTATTACCGACGAAAAAATTCAGCGCGGGGGGGCGGTGGTCTAGGACGGTATGCTGAATTCATGGTTACAGTTTGCGGCACTACTTAAAAACGTATCCTGTATAGCATGCTTTTCACCATATTAACACAGCTATTTGTTTTTATTCTTTTCACCACTTGCAGTCAAAAGATTTCTTCGGAGTTCTAGACACTCCCCGCTGTCACTCTGTAATATTGGTCACTCCTGTAGGTATCTATTTGCGTTCTGCTTCGAACTTTTTTTTTAATGATCATTTCTTAGATTGGATGTTTCTGGGTCCAGATCAGGTTAGTCGGAATTATTGCCATAATTTAAATCTGTTTTCTGAAAGAATGATTCACTGCTTTGCCGTTTAAATTTTTGGTTGTGTTCTTGCATTTTGCACTTAATCTTCATTCTTTTTGATTCTTGGTAACGGACTTGTATTATGAATAGTTTTATAGACGGAAGTCAATATTTTCCCGGAGTTAAAGGATACCAAGACCCTTTAAGAGTGTAGTTGAATAGTACCGCCGACGAAGAAGAAGCAAAAATGCCCCACTTCCGACTGCAAAGATGAGTTTCTCAAAAAATCGGTAAAAATGAGTATAAAAAATTATATATTTCCGGTGATCATCTTTACTGGCTAGGCACATAAAAAAATTGCTCTAAATACTAACTCAAATTCAAATTCAACTTCATTTATTATTTTGTAAACATAGAGTAAAAATTATACAGATATTATATAAAACTATGTTTGTCCATACATTTTTTCCCGCTACAAGGCATACAAAATAGGGTGGTAAATCGAATGTCAATTAACAAAATTAAAACAAAAATAAAATCAATAGGTAAGATGTCACAATTTCTTTCCAAACACTAATATCTGTTTAATAATATCTCAATAGATTGAGACGGCACGAAACAAATACCTATATAAAATTTAGTCACAATTTCGTATAGAATGAAATTCCTATAAAAATGTCAATAAAGATTGTTATTAATAGAGTAACACTTTAGTTACCTATAGACAAATAACATTTTGCAAACATTATTTTAATGTGTCCCTAAGGTATTCCTTAACCGAGTAATATGCTTTATCAATCAGTAATTGAAAAAGCTTACGTTTAAATTCATGCATTATTTTCCTGCTTAATACAATTAGCTCAGGTAATTTGTTATTTATAACATATTTTGGAGCCATTGTATTGTAGAGAAATTTAGTTTTAGTGTATAATGGGTGCAACTTTTTTGAGCGCCGTTGACTTTCAACAGATATAAAGACATGTTCTTTTTTACAAAAAACTTTTTCCAAAAAAAAAAAAAACAACCGATTTCCAAAAACCACTAGAAAGTGAAAAAATAACTTTCATTTCGGAAGTTGGTGACTTTGGATATGTATTTTTATTAATTTATTGTCGCCGCCTTCCGAAATTAAAGTTATTTTATCACTTTCTAGTGGTTTTTGGAAGTCGGTTGTTTTTTTTTTTTGGTAAGAGTTTTATTTTTCATTTTTTAGTTATAGTACCCACTCCACACGAATTCACCATCCTTGGGGTCAAAACAATGCATATTTATGCGATAGCAGCAATCGCGGTTGATTTGCTGTCATTTTTTGAAGAGTTCCGTTGTCTGTCTCCGAAACGCATCATCGGATCTATATGAAATTTAAATGGGACCATTTCGAAATAAACCCCTTTCTAAAAAAAGAATTTTGCAAATCGGTCTATAAATGACGGAGTTATGCCCGAATCTGCACCTAACTCCTAAGTTAAAGGGTTGTATCTTCCTTCATCAGCTCAGCGTCATGAGGTGATGCTGACCATACGCAAATGTCTCAATAGCTTTATAAAAAATATGAAAAACATTGTTAATACCTAAAAGATTTGAGGGTTACCCTCGATTTCGATGGGATTCCATCATCAGATTCTGACTTGGTGCCAATGGGACCACTTCAGTATACTCTTTCAAATAAAAAAAGAATTTTGAGAGTCGGTCCACAAATGGGGGAGAAATCGGGGAACATACATAAAAAAAAGTACTTTCGGTGGAACATATAACCTCCTCCTTTTTTAGAAGTCGGTTAAAGATACAGGCTTCGTAGACATAAAGTGATGAATACAGTCAGTATTTTCAAGGTTTTGGAAATGTGGCTTGCATGAACCTGTTCGTTTAACTTTATTTATGGCTCGAATACATTTTTTCTGTGCTATTAATACCTCCTCTATGTTAGAAGTATAACGCTGGCCATCTAGAGAACATACTTCAAATTCAAATGTGAAAGCGGGTGTTCTTTTATTTGTTGGTAACTGGTCATCTTTTATTCCTTTGAAAAATATGTCATGTGTAATTTTTATAATAATACTAGCTGACCCGGCAAACGTTGTTTTGCCTTATAAATTATTTCCCTTATCACGTAGGGGTATGGAAAATAGATAGTAGTCGATTCTCAGACCTGCTAAATACCCATATAAAATTTGATAAAAATCGGTAAAGCCGTTTCGGAGGAGTACGGTAACTAACATTGTGACATGGAAATTTTATATATTAGATATTAAATATTTCACTTCTTTCCAACTATTCAACTCTGCATTACAAATAAATAATTATAACAGGTTAGGTGCTACATGTGGGAAGTGTAAAAATTTTGTGAAAATATTATTATTTTACGTATTTTACTCGAAATATGGATGAGTATAACAATTCGAAAGTTACGATGGAAAAACTAAAAGGTACCATCAACTATCGCGATTGGGCATTTCAAATGCAAAATATACTAGTATTCGAGGATTTGTGGCAATGTATTACTGGAAAATATGAAACCTCAGGTGAGAACGCTAACAAATCAACTCGTAGATAGGAGAAAGCTCGAGCGAGGCTATGTTTGAGTGTTGAAAAATCGTGCTATTCTCAGATTGTACAGGCGAAAACTGCGAAGGATGTATGGGATGCTTTGCAGAAGGCTTACGATGATACCAGGTTGGAAAGGAGATTGTCGTGTCTGCGAACTTTATGCTCTATTAAGCTAGAACAATTCTATTGCAGCTTGAGCGAAGCGAGTAGAGAAGCGGTGTTCCTACAAGCTTTAATTAAGGAATTGCTAATGACGACTAGTTGTAAAATAGTAATGTATTGCGACAATCAATCTGCTATACAGCTTGCTACCAATCACACTCATCACAGACGGAGGAAGCATACGAGGGTCATTCAATAAATACTTAGCCTACAAACATAGTCTCCTTTTAGTTCGATAGGTACACTTAGCCCAGCGATGCTCCAACTTTTTTAACCCGTTCGAAAAATAGTTTTTGTCAAACTCTGCAAAATAGGCCTCCGTGGCGGCGATGACCTCCTCATTCGATCCATATCTATTCCCGGCGAGTGATTTTTTCAGATTAGGAAACAGAAAGAAGTCACAAGGGGCCAAATCTGGAGAATACGGTGGATGGGGCAGCAATTCGTAGCGTAATTCGACCAATTTGGCCATGGCAACGGCAGACGTGTGAACCGGTGCGTTGTCGTGGTGAAACAGCACTTTTTTCTTCGCCAGATGGGGTCGTTTTTTCTTTAATTCGGCGTCGAATCGGCCCAATAAATCGGCGTAGAAAAGCCCTGTAATTGTTTTACCCTTCTCGAGGTAATCGATGTAGATCCATTGATTTAAATAGTAAAGATACGGCCGTCCGAACATTTGACGGACGCGGTCGCCCTACAAATAACACTAACGCCATCTATTAGAACTACGATGTTAATCGACGTGTCTGCTCCTAGGCGTAACCTTGTAAGAGCGGGGTGTGGTATTTTTGAGGTACAAAAAAATAAAATAAAAACCTTATAATTTTCAAAATTTATATTTGTTGTAGTTTGTTTGTGTTATTAAGTTTTCATTGGCCTTCGAATAAAACATTTTTTTTTTAAATCTTGTTTTTTTGGTAATCTGGACATATTTTCCATTTTGGATTCGTAGTGTTTTCTGACGTTGGACATTTTAATTTGCTTTTAATAAACAATAAAAATCAATTTTGTACAAAATTTAATCATAAGAGTATTCAATCTTTTCATTTCATCGGCTACAACGATCGCCGCTGCAAAGTTATGTCGCGCTTTTACGCGGCTTCGCGTCGTCTTTGCCAAAGGTTGAGACAAATAAGAAAGAAAATTGTTTTAAATAATGTTAGAAGTCGATTTAATGACATATTATGTGCTTTTTGTCGTAGTTCACGCAACCCTTCACGGCACAACTTGACATTTTTGCTTGCAAAAATTTACGACCGCTCCGAAGACAGCCGATCGCGTTCTAGTTCACTTCGCTATAGGGAAGACCATTTTGGGACCAAGTTCGTGGCGTCATTGTAACGTGCGGTCCGCCCAGTCCTTATATATATGTCAATGTGTAGATCACACCTTGTGAATCCCAGAAAACGGTGGCCATAACTTTTCCGGCCGATTTTACAGTTTTCGCCTTCTTTGGAGCACGTTCCCCGGTCTGGATCCATTGTTTTGATTGGTCCTTGGTCTCTGGTGTGTACCAGTGGATCCAGGTTTCATCGACGGTCACAAAACTACGCAAAAACTCCGCTGGATTCCGCTTAAACAGCGCCAAACACGTCTCCGATGTGGTCTCACGGTTGCGCTTGTTTTCTGGTGTGAGTAAACGCGGCACCCATCGCGCCGACAGCTTTCTCAGGCCGAGTTCCTCGTGAAGAATATGATGCACTATTCCTTCTGAAATGCCTATAGTCTCAGCTAGCTCCCAAACCTTCAATCGGCGATCTGCCAATACGAGATCATGGATTTTTTTAATGTTTTCCTCCGTAGCAGCTGTTTTCGGTGCACCTGGACGTGGTTCATCAAAAACCGACGTACCTACGGCCACGTGCAAACTCGTTGAACCAATTCTTGACGGTGGCCATCGATGGAGAAGAGTCACCGTACACAGCATCCAAGCGCTCTTTGATTTCGATGCGCGTTTTCCCTTCCAAAAATAGGAATCGAATCACCGAACGATAGGTACTGCTCTTTTTCCATTTTTGTAAAACCGATCGACACGTTCGCTTCCATAAGTTGTCAAATTAAAACAAATGAAGGGATTGGAATGAACATTTGAAAAAAGATTTAAAAAAGAATGTGCTACACTGTGGTAAAACTCTTTTGAAACTACAGCGCCCTCTGGCGATGAGGCTAGGTACTTATTGAATGCACCTCGTATATAAATAAGATTTCATTACGTTAGAGATATGATAGATAGGTTTAACGTAGAAATTGTATACATCCCTACGGATGAGATGTTAGCAGATGTGTTCACTAAGCCCCTGGGCTGTGTCAAGCACGAGGTGTTCACTCGTCAGCTTGGTGTGGCATGAAGCCATCGTGATGCCCACTTTATGGGGGGGTGTTGGAAGTATAACGCTGGCCATCTAGAGAACATACTTCAAATTCAAATGTGAAAGCGGGTGTTCTTTTATTTGTTGGTCACTGAACATCTTTTCTTCCTTTGAAAAATATGTCATGTGTAATTTTTATAATAATATATTAAATATTTCACTTCTTTCCAACTGTTCAACTCTGCATTACAAATAAATAATTATAACACTCAAGGCCAAAACGCAGAGCAGAGCCGACATAACCATGATAAGCTGCTAGGAGCGCTGTCTTATTTACAGTTTTGCATATGATATAAAGAGCATAGGAAAACTTACTGAGCTCACACACGCTATCGATTTGAGTCCTCCATGACATATCGTTATCAATATCCAATCCAAGAAATTTTGTTACATATTCGTTTCAAGTATTTGGTCACCTTTGTAGTTTACCTGAGCTTTTGGCAGCGTTTTATGTCCAATTTTAAAATTCATAATTTTAGTTTTGGCTAGGTAATTCAGGGGCAGAATACCTGTAATATACTAACTTCTGAATTTATTTTTAGAATAGGATTGAAAAGCAATTAAACACTGTATTAACAATATAAGATGTTTTTAGCCACCCAGCGCATTTTTTAGATAATATTTTGTTAGATGTAGAACAGAAATAAATAAGTTTTTCAACACTCTTGCTCATAAAATGGCTCTAATTCACTGCAATTAGACACATAATGACACCTATAATCAAACTGTGACTTTTTCATTATTATCATTCACGAGTGAGTTATAGGTTTTTTTTTTTTGGTTGAGTTGTTTTGTTCTTAAAAAGTTTCGATACAAAAAAGATCGTTTTCAATAGTACAAATTAATTAATGTACCTATTGCTTGCTCATTTCATGCAACTTCGTATTTAAATAGATAATTTCAACTTGTACGTTTTTAATAAATAAAACTTTCACTCAAATATAACTTTTGTTTTCTCTGTAATAAAGATAACTTTGAATTCCCCATTTTGTACGTGACTAAAACGCTATCCGCGAAAGGCCAAAAAAAGAAACCTCATTCATTTAGTCTATGGCCGATCGCCATTGTTAGATGCGCGCGCAAAAGGAAAACTGATGAATTTTTCCCGACATTGCGAAAAAAAATCACAAGTCGTTTTCACTGTTGAAATTATAGTTATTTATTAATTAAAATGTCTACAAGTACTAGTTATGAAGAAAATGATTTATGTTGTACACCGCCTGATATAAGATGTGAAGCCCTTAACGTTATGGAAAATGTACTACCTAAAAACTCCAAGGACAAAAATATTTTTTTGTATTATTTTCTTCACAAGTGTGTGGAAAAACTAATTTTAAGGCAAACGATTGTAAGTGTTGCTACATACTGTAGGCATAATTACGATAACACCAAATCGAAATACCCCTCAAGAATGAAAATAGAAGCAAGCAATTTGACAAAAAAGAGTCCCCACACATTCCTCAGGGTCACAGAAGAGCAATGGTTAAGCTGGATACCCACTCACCAATCTAGCTTAGGTCCCCTACGAATAGACGAAAATGTAGAATATCAAGAGGCACCTCCAACTTACTTAGAGCCGGATGAGGATCTCAACATGGTTTGCAAACACACTGGCCAAAGGGTTGTTTTGCCATCCATTCCTCGAGACTTGCCACCACTTCCTGCGTTAGTGGATTCAGGAAGCCCACTTTTGATAGATGCACTATATCCTTCCAAGCTCTTAAGGAGGAAAATAAAGTTTTACCATACAAACCTCTCCATGATGATGGATCGAATTGCTAGAGACAGGTGGGACTGGCATAACTCATCTTTGTCGAAATACCTCCCAGATGGAGTTAAGGCTAATGTAGCTGCATGTGCTGTTAACCTAATAAAGATGGCAGTAGCCACGCCCAGTTATAATAAGCTGCTCGTTTGTTACTGGTATTGCTTCACATCCGAGTATGTGGGGTCATACACTCCGATTATGGTGTTCATGTATAATGACGTTGACACAACTTCTTTAAAAGCAGATGAAGGAATAGTTCAAGTCTCTAATACTGGAAACTTAATCATTTATGGCAAGGAGCTAATAGCCACCGAAGAGGGACACACAGACACAGGGAGGCTGATGACAGGAATAATTCCAGGGTACCGATTTTCTCAATACATTCCTGAGAAGTACCCAGTGAGAAGTCTGCGATCATTGCATGATCAAAGAGAAAGCATGCCTATAGGAACAAGGAGTATTGTCTGGATTGCGGGCGAGAAATACCTTGCGATAAGAGATGAAATGATCAAATACCAGGTTGATCGAACAATACAAAGGCATCTAGACTTCTTCTATTCACAAAGTGTAGACCCTAGCCCCATAGTGAATCTCAAAAGGAAGATCGAGGATGATGTGGGAGAAATTTTAGGACCCTGTAATGAGAAGAAGCGTCTTTGCATAGCATCCTCTTCAACTTCTTAGTTAGCCTCTCTCAATCATGTATTTTGGTGGGTAGTTGCTTTATATGTGTAATCTCTTACCACTTTTCTTTGAATATATAAGCATTGGATTGATTTATCTATCTATTTAAAAATAATAAATAAGGTTTAAACTTCTTGATGACTCGTACAGTGATGAAGTAGAGACTCTTCTCTCTACTACGCTGCTCAAAGCAGCCCCGTTCGTGCATGGGGCCAATGCAAGTATGTTGTTGCAGGGAAACGCCCTACTTACATAGCAGACAACTAAAGTAGTGCTGGGTGGTCGGTTAACATGTATCCAACTTGCGCGAAGCGGTTCGTATCATGCGTGGTGATGATCAGACTTATGCTAAATAATAGCAAGGTAACAAATAAGAACTGTTAATCCACTTCTGAATTCTAGGAATATTCTGTTTACTTCAATTTCGTTCATACGTATTTCCTTGGCACACAATGCAATTTGTTCTTCTTTAGGTAAATCATTATTTTTTAGATATGCTCTCGTTGTCCATAACATTTATTTATTTTAGTATTGTTTGCAGTTATTCTTAATCTCTGTAGCGTACTCCCTAGTTCCATATTATTGGAACGAAGTTCTTTAATTCAGCTTGTGGAAGGAGTAACATTGTAGAAACCGCCACATAACGAAAAACCGTTATGTGCCCATGCGACTTTTATTATATGCAATAGAAAGAGACAAAAAGAGTGTAAGATAGATTTCATGGCTTTTTGACGGTGCTGAAGCCAACAGTGAGGTCAAAATGAAAATCAAGATGCGGCTGCAAAAAAAGAAAAACAATGTTTCGTCATGTGTGTCGTTTTCATGGTTTTCGAGGGTGCTGAAGCCGAAAGTGAGGATACCATAGTAAAGTTTGAGTATTATAAAGATCGAGTAAACAACATTTCATTCGGATTTGGAGAAAAAGCGTTAGCGTTAGGGGTCCCCACACACCCCTACGTTTATTTTTATTAAAACGCATCAATGTCTAAGTCTCTCACATATTATGATTTTATTAGTACAGTGATTCAGTTCCAGACTTTAAATGAGTCTCGGCTTCTTAAAATTTTTTAGTCGGCAATTTTAGTGTTTGGTTTTCTTTCCTCAACATAGTTCTTTTATTTCTATTTGGTATTAGGTAGTCGGGATCTCTAATTGGTCTGTTCCTTGTGTATCGAGGGTCAACAAGTTCAGGCAAATGGTAGTCAAAGCAGATTGACAACAATTTAGGCTCCATTATTGTATTCCAATAATGATTTTTTTTTTACTAAACTTATTCGGTCTTTATCTTTGTCAAATTGGCACATGTGCATTTGACCTTGCACTTATATGAACCAATCAGATTTTTCATTCACGTTCACTTCCCCTGTTTTTTTGTTATAGCGCCAAAAGTGCACTCTCTTGAATAGCAGCGTCGATTCTAATTGTATAACCAGTCAGTCGTTGGTTATATAAAAAAAAAATCTGCTGTTGACATTTTTACCGAGTAGGTATTGCAGTTTTCTATGATACCGTAGATTTCTTTTTTGTATTACCGACGAAAAAATTCAGCGCGGGGGGGCGGTGGTCTAGGACGGTATGCTGAATTCATGGTTACAGTTTGCGGCACTACTTAAAAACGTATCCTGTATAGCATGCTTTTCACCATATTAACACAGCTATTTGTTTTTATTCTTTTCACCACTTGCAGTCAAAAGATTTCTTCGGAGTTCTAGACACTCCCCGCTGTCACTCTGTAATATTGGTCACTCCTGTAGGTATCTATTTGCGTTCTGCTTCGAACTTTTTTTTTAATGATCATTTCTTAGATTGGATGTTTCTGGGTCCAGATCAGGTTAGTCGGAATTATTGCCATAATTTAAATCTGTTTTCTGAAAGAATGATTCACTGCTTTGCCGTTTAAATTTTTGGTTGTGTTCTTGCATTTTGCACTTAATCTTCATTCTTTTTGATTCTTGGTAACGGACTTGTATTATGAATAGTTTTATAGACGGAAGTCAATATTTTCCCGGAGTTAAAGGATACCAAGACCCTTTAAGAGTGTAGTTGAATAGTACCGCCGACGAAGAAGAAGCAAAAATGCCCCACTTCCGACTGCAAAGATGAGTTTCTCAAAAAATCGGTAAAAATGAGTATAAAAAATTATATATTTCCGGTGATCATCTTTACTGGCTAGGCACATAAAAAAATTGCTCTAAATACTAACTCAAATTCAAATTCAACTTCATTTATTATTTTGTAAACATAGAGTAAAAATTATACAGATATTATATAAAACTATGTTTGTCCATACATTTTTTCCCGCTACAAGGCATACAAAATAGGGTGGTAAATCGAATGTCAATTAACAAAATTAAAACAAAAATAAAATCAATAGGTAAGATGTCACAATTTCTTTCCAAACACTAATATCTGTTTAATAATATCTCAATAGATTGAGACGGCACGAAACAAATACCTATATAAAATTTAGTCACAATTTCGTATAGAATGAAATTCCTATAAAAATGTCAATAAAGATTGTTATTAATAGAGTAACACTTTAGTTACCTATAGACAAATAACATTTTGCAAACATTATTTTAATGTGTCCCTAAGGTATTCCTTAACCGAGTAATATGCTTTATCAATCAGTAATTGAAAAAGCTTACGTTTAAATTCATGCATTATTTTCCTGCTTAATACAATTAGCTCAGGTAATTTGTTATTTATAACATATTTTGGAGCCATTGTATTGTAGAGAAATTTAGTTTTAGTGTATAATGGGTGCAACTTTTTTGAGCGCCGTTGACTTTCAACAGATATAAAGACATGTTGTTTTTTACAAAAAACTTTTTCCAAAAAAAAAAAAAACAACCGATTTCCAAAAACCACTAGAAAGTGAAAAAATAACTTTCATTTCGGAAGTTGGTGACTTTGGATATGTATTTTTATTAATTTATTGTCGCCGCCTTCCGAAATTAAAGTTATTTTATCACTTTCTAGTGGTTTTTGGAAGTCGGTTGTTTTTTTTTTTTGGTAAGAGTTTTATTTTTCATTTTTTAGTTATAGTACCCACTCCACACGAATTCACCATCCTTGGGGTCAAAACAATGCATATTTATGCGATAGCAGCAATCGCGGTTGATTTGCTGTCATTTTTTGAAGAGTTCCGTTGTCTGTCTCCGAAACGCATCATCGGATCTATATGAAATTTAAATGGGACCATTTCGAAATAAACCCCTTTCTAAAAAAAGAATTTTGCAAATCGGTCTATAAATGACGGAGTTATGCCCGAATCTGCACCTAACTCCTAAGTTAAAGGGTTGTATCTTCGTTCATCAGCTCAGCGTCATGAGGTGATGCTGACCATACGCAAATGTCTCAATAGCTTTATAAAAAATATGAAAAACATTGTTAATACCTAAAAGATTTGAGGGTTACCCTCGATTTCGATGGGATTCCATCATCAGATTCTGACTTGGTGCCAATGGGACCACTTCAGTATACTCTTTCAAATAAAAAAAGAATTTTGAGAGTCGGTCCACAAATGGGGGAGAAATCGGGGAACATACATAAAAAAAAGTACTTTCGGTGGAACATATAACCTCCTCCTTTTTTAGAAGTCGGTTAAAGATACAGGCTTCGTAGACATAAAGTGATGAATACAGTCAGTATTTTCAAGGTTTTGGAAATGTGGCTTGCATGAACCTGTTCGTTTAACTTTATTTATGGCTCGAATACATTTTTTCTGTGCTATTAATACCTCCTCTATGTTAGAAGTATAACGCTGGCCATCTAGAGAACATACTTCAAATTCAAATGTGAAAGCGGGTGTTCTTTTATTTGTTGGTAACTGGTCATCTTTTATTCCTTTGAAAAATATGTCATGTGTAATTTTTATAATAATACTAGCTGACCCGGCAAACGTTGTTTTGCCTTATAAATTATTTCCCTTATCACGTAGGGGTATGGAAAATAGATAGTAGTCGATTCTCAGACCTGCTAAATACCCATATAAAATTTGATAAAAATCGGTAAAGCCGTTTCGGAGGAGTACGGTAACTAACATTGTGACATGGAAATTTTATATATTAGATATTAAATATTTCACTTCTTTCCAACTATTCAACTCTGCATTACAAATAAATAATTATAACAGGTTAGGTGCTACATGTGGGAAGTGTAAAAATTTTGTGAAAATATTATTATTTTACGTATTTTACTCGAAATATGGATGAGTATAACAATTCGAAAGTTACGATGGAAAAACTAAAAGGTACCATCAACTATCGCGATTGGGCATTTCAAATGCAAAATATACTAGTATTCGAGGATTTGTGGCAATGTATTACTGGAAAATATGAAACCTCAGGTGAGAACGCTAACAAATCAACTCGTAGATAGGAGAAAGCTCGAGCGAGGCTATGTTTGAGTGTTGAAAAATCGTGCTATTCTCAGATTGTACAGGCGAAAACTGCGAAGGATGTATGGGATGCTTTGCAGAAGGCTTACGATGATACCAGGTTGCAAAGGAGATTGTCGTGTCTGCGAACTTTATGCTCTATTAAGCTAGAACAATTCTATTGCAGCTTGAGCGAAGCGAGTAGAGAAGCGGTGTTCCTACAAGCTTTAATTAAGGAATTGCTAATGACGACTAGTTGTAAAATAGTAATGTATTGCGACAATCAATCTGCTATACAGCTTGCTACCAATCACACTCATCACAGACGGAGGAAGCATACGAGGGTCATTCAATAAATACTTAGCCTACAAACATAGTCTCCTTTTAGTTCGATAGGTACACTTAGCCCAGCGATGCTCCAACTTTTTTAACCCGTTCGAAAAATAGTTTTTGTCAAACTCTGCAAAATAGGCCTCCGTGGCGGCGATGACCTCCTCATTCGATCCATATCTATTCCCGGCGAGTGATTTTTTCAGATTAGGAAACAGAAAGAAGTCACAAGGGGCCAAATCTGGAGAATACGGTGGATGGGGCAGCAATTCGTAGCGTAATTCGACCAATTTGGCCATGGCAACGGCAGACGTGTGAACCGGTGCGTTGTCGTGGTGAAACAGCACTTTTTTCTTCGCCAGATGGGGTCGTTTTTTCTTTAATTCGGCGTCGAATCGGCCCAATAAATCGGCGTAGAAAAGCCCTGTAATTGTTTTACCCTTCTCGAGGTAATCGATGTAGATCCATTGATTTAAATAGTAAAGATACGGCCGTCCGAACATTTGACGGACGCGGTCGCCCTACAAATAACACTAACGCCATCTATTAGAACTACGATGTTAATCGACGTGTCTGCTCCTAGGCGTAACCTTGTAAGAGCGGGGTGTGGTATTTTTGAGGTACAAAAAAATAAAATAAAAACCTTATAATTTTCAAAATTTATATTTGTTGTAGTTTGTTTGTGTTATTAAGTTTTCATTGGCCTTCGAATAAAACATTTTTTTTTTAAATCTTGTTTTTTTGGTAATCTGGACATATTTTCCATTTTGGATTCGTAGTGTTTTCTGACGTTGGACATTTTAATTTGCTTTTAATAAACAATAAAAATCAATTTTGTACAAAATTTAATCATAAGAGTAATATTATTCAATCTTTTCATTTCATCGGCTACAACGATCGCCGCTGCAAAGTTATGTCGCGCTTTTACGCGGCTTCGCGTCGTCTTTGCCAAAGGTTGAGACAAATAAGAAAGAAAATTGTTTTAAATAATGTTAGAAGTCGATTTAATGACATATTATGTGCTTTTTGTCGTAGTTCACGCAACCCTTCACGGCACAACTTGACATTTTTGCTTGCAAAAATTTACGACCGCTCCGAAGACAGCCGATCGCGTTCTAGTTCACTTCGCTATAGGGAAGACCATTTTGGGACCAAGTTCGTGGCGTCATTGTAACGTGCGGTCCGCCCAGTCCTTATATATATGTCAATGTGTAGATCACACCTTGTGAATCCCAGAAAACGGTGGCCATAACTTTTCCGGCCGATTTTACAGTTTTCGCCTTCTTTGGAGCACGTTCCCCGGTCTGGATCCATTGTTTTGATTGGTCCTTGGTCTCTGGTGTGTACCAGTGGATCCAGGTTTCATCGACGGTCACAAAACTACGCAAAAACTCCGCTGGATTCCGCTTAAACAGCGCCAAACACGTCTCCGATGTGGTCTCACGGTTGCGCTTGTTTTCTGGTGTGAGTAAACGCGGCACCCATCGCGCCGACAGCTTTCTCAGGCCGAGTTCCTCGTGAAGAATATGATGCACTATTCCTTCTGAAATGCCTATAGTCTCAGCTAGCTCCCAAACCTTCAATCGGCGATCTGCCAATACGAGATCATGGATTTTTTTAATGTTTTCCTCCGTAGCAGCTGTTTTCGGTGCACCTGGACGTGGTTCATCAAAAACCGACGTACCTACGGCCACGTGCAAACTCGTTGAACCAATTCTTGACGGTGGCCATCGATGGAGAAGAGTCACCGTACACAGCATCCAAGCGCTCTTTGATTTCGATGCGCGTTTTCCCTTCCAAAAATAGGAATCGAATCACCGAACGATAGGTACTGCTCTTTTTCCATTTTTGTAAAACCGATCGACACGTTCGCTTCCATAAGTTGTCAAATTAAAACAAATGAAGGGATTGGAATGAACATTTGAAAAAAGATTTAAAAAAGAATGTGCTACACTGTGGTAAAACTCTTTTGAAACTACAGCGCCCTCTGGCGATGAGGCTAGGTACTTATTGAATGCACCTCGTATATAAATAAGATTTCATTACGTTAGAGATATGATAGATAGGTTTAACGTAGAAATTGTATACATCCCTACGGATGAGATGTTAGCAGATGTGTTCACTAAGCCCCTGGGCTGTGTCAAGCACGAGGTGTTCACTCGTCAGCTTGGTGTGGCATGAAGCCATCGTGATGCCCACTTTATGGGGGGGTGTTGGAAGTATAACGCTGGCCATCTAGAGAACATACTTCAAATTCAAATGTGAAAGCGGGTGTTCTTTTATTTGTTGGTCACTGAACATCTTTTCTTCCTTTGAAAAATATGTCATGTGTAATTTTTATAATAATATATTAAATATTTCACTTCTTTCCAACTGTTCAACTCTGCATTACAAATAAATAATTATAACACTCAAGGCCAAAACGCAGGGCAGAGCCGACATAACCATGATAAGCTGCTAGGAGCGCTGTCTTATTTACAGTTTTGCATATGATATAAAGAGCATAGGAAAACTTACTGAGCTCACACACGCTATCGATTTGAGTCCTCCATGACATATCGTTATCAATATCCAATCCAAGAAATTTTGTTACATATTCGTTTCAAGTATTTGGTCACCTTTGTAGTTTACCTGAGCTTTTGGCAGCGTTTTATGTCCAATTTTAAAATTCATAATTTTAGTTTTGGCTAGGTAATTCAGGGGCAGAATACCTGTAATATACTAACTTCTGAATTTATTTTTAGAATAGGATTGAAAAGCAATTAAACACTGTATTAACAATATAAGATGTTTTTAGCCACCCAGCGCATTTTTTAGATAATATTTTGTTAGATGTAGAACAGAAATAAATAAGTTTTTCAACACTCTTGCTCATAAAATGGCTCTAATTCACTGCAATTAGACACATAATGACACCTATAATCAAACTGTGACTTTTTCATTATTATCATTCACGAGTGAGTTATAGGTTTTTTTTTTTTGGTTGAGTTGTTTTGTTCTTAAAAAGTTTCGATACAAAAAAGATCGTTTTCAATAGTACAAATTAATTAATGTACCTATTGCTTGCTCATTTCATGCAACTTCGTATTTAAATAGATAATTTCAACTTGTACGTTTTTAATAAATAAAACTTTCACTCAAATATAACTTTTGTTTTCTCTGTAATAAAGATAACTTTGAATTCCCCATTTTGTACGTGACTAAAACGCTATCCGCGAAAGGCCAAAAAAAGAAACCTCATTCATTTAGTCTATGGCCGATCGCCATTGTTAGATGCGCGCGCAAAAGGAAAACTGATGAATTTTTCCCGACATTGCGAAAAAAAATCACAAGTCGTTTTCACTGTTGAAATTATAGTTATTTATTAATTAAAATGTCTACAAGTACTAGTTATGAAGAAAATGATTTATGTTGTACACCGCCTGATATAAGATGTGAAGCCCTTAACGTTATGGAAAATGTACTACCTAAAAACTCCAAGGACAAAAATATTTTTTTGTATTATTTTCTTCACAAGTGTGTGGAAAAACTAATTTTAAGGCAAACGATTGTAAGTGTTGCTACATACTGTAGGCATAATTACGATAACACCAAATCGAAATACCCCTCAAGAATGAAAATAGAAGCAAGCAATTTGACAAAAAAGAGTCCCCACACATTCCTCAGGGTCACAGAAGAGCAATGGTTAAGCTGGATACCCACTCACCAATCTAGCTTAGGTCCCCTACGAATAGACGAAAATGTAGAATATCAAGAGGCACCTCCAACTTACTTAGAGCCGGATGAGGATCTCAACATGGTTTGCAAACACACTGGCCAAAGGGTTGTTTTGCCATCCATTCCTCGAGACTTGCCACCACTTCCTGCGTTAGTGGATTCAGGAAGCCCACTTTTGATAGATGCACTATATCCTTCCAAGCTCTTAAGGAGGAAAATAAAGTTTTACCATACAAACCTCTCCATGATGATGGATCGAATTGCTAGAGACAGGTGGGACTGGCATAACTCATCTTTGTCGAAATACCTCCCAGATGGAGTTAAGGCTAATGTAGCTGCATGTGCTGTTAACCTAATAAAGATGGCAGTAGCCACGCCCAGTTATAATAAGCTGCTCGTTTGTTACTGGTATTGCTTCACATCCGAGTATGTGGGGTCATACACTCCGATTATGGTGTTCATGTATAATGACGTTGACACAACTTCTTTAAAAGCAGATGAAGGAATAGTTCAAGTCTCTAATACTGGAAACTTAATCATTTATGGCAAGGAGCTAATAGCCACCGAAGAGGGACACACAGACACAGGGAGGCTGATGACAGGAATAATTCCAGGGTACCGATTTTCTCAATACATTCCTGAGAAGTACCCAGTGAGAAGTCTGCGATCATTGCATGATCAAAGAGAAAGCATGCCTATAGGAACAAGGAGTATTGTCTGGATTGCGGGCGAGAAATACCTTGCGATAAGAGATGAAATGATCAAATACCAGGTTGATCGAACAATACAAAGGCATCTAGACTTCTTCTATTCACAAAGTGTAGACCCTAGCCCCATAGTGAATCTCAAAAGGAAGATCGAGGATGATGTGGGAGAAATTTTAGGACCCTGTAATGAGAAGAAGCGTCTTTGCATAGCATCCTCTTCAACTTCTTAGTTAGCCTCTCTCAATCATGTATTTTGGTGGGTAGTTGCTTTATATGTGTAATCTCTTACCACTTTTCTTTGAATATATAAGCATTGGATTGATTTATCTATCTATTTAAAAATAATAAATAAGGTTTAAACTTCTTGATGACTCGTACAGTGATGAAGTAGAGACTCTTCTCTCTACTACGCTGCTCAAAGCAGCCCCGTTCGTGCATGGGGCCAATGCAAGTATGTTGTTGCAGGGAAACGCCCTACTTACATAGCAGACAACTAAAGTAGTGCTGGGTGGTCGGTTAACATGTATCCAACTTGCGCGAAGCGGTTCGTATCATGCGTGGTGATGATCAGACTTATGCTAAATAATAGCAAGGTAACAAATAAGAACTGTTAATCCACTTCTGAATTCTAGGAATATTCTGTTTACTTCAATTTCGTTCATACGTATTTCCTTGGCACACAATGCAATTTGTTCTTCTTTAGGTAAATCATTATTTTTTAGATATGCTCTCGTTGTCCATAACATTTATTTATTTTAGTATTGTTTGCAGTTATTCTTAATCTCTGTAGCGTACTCCCTAGTTCCATATTATTGGAACGAAGTTCTTTAATTCAGCTTGTGGAAGGAGTAACATTGTAGAAACCGCCACATAACGAAAAACCGTTATGTGCCCATGCGACTTTTATTATATGCAATAGAAAGAGACAAAAAGAGTGTAAGATAGATTTCATGGCTTTTTGACGGTGCTGAAGCCAACAGTGAGGTCAAAATGAAAATCAAGATGCGGCTGCAAAAAAAGAAAAACAATGTTTCGTCATGTGTGTCGTTTTCATGGTTTTCGAGGGTGCTGAAGCCGAAAGTGAGGATACCATAGTAAAGTTTGAGTATTATAAAGATCGAGTAAACAACATTTCATTCGGATTTGGAGAAAAAGCGTTAGCGTTAGGGGTCCCCACACACCCCTACGTTTATTTTTATTAAAACGCATCAATGTCTAAGTCTCTCACATATTATGATTTTATTAGTACAGTGATTCAGTTCCAGACTTTAAATGAGTCTCGGCTTCTTAAAATTTTTTAGTCGGCAATTTTAGTGTTTGGTTTTCTTTCCTCAACATAGTTCTTTTATTTCTATTTGGTATTAGGTAGTCGGGATCTCTAATTGGTCTGTTCCTTGTGTATCGAGGGTCAACAAGTTCAGGCAAATGGTAGTCAAAGCAGATTGACAACAATTTAGGCTCCATTATTGTATTCCAATAATGATTTTTTTTTTACTAAACTTATTCGGTCTTTATCTTTGTCAAATTGGCACATGTGCATTTGACCTTGCACTTATATGAACCAATCAGATTTTTCATTCACGTTCACTTCCCCTGTTTTTTTGTTATAGCGCCAAAACTGCACTCTCTTGAATAGCAGCGTCGATTCTAATTGTATAACCAGTCAGTCGTTGGTTATATAAAAAAAAAATCTGCTGTTGACATTTTTACCGAGTAGGTATTGCAGTTTTCTATGATACCGTAGATTTCTTTTTTGTATTACCGACGAAAAAATTCAGCGCGGGGGGGCGGTGGTCTAGGACGGTATGCTGAATTCATGGTTACAGTTTGCGGCACTACTTAAAAACGTATCCTGTATAGCATGCTTTTCACCATATTAACACAGCTATTTGTTTTTATTCTTTTCACCACCTTTCCAAAGTTGAAAGCAGTCAAAAGATTTCTTCGGAGTTCTAGACACTCCCCGCTGTCACTCTGTAATATTGGTCACTCCTGTAGGTATCTATTTGCGTTCTGCTTCGAACTTTTTTTTTAATGATCATTTCTTAGATTGGATGTTTCTGGGTCCAGATCAGGTTAGTCGGAATTATTGCCATAATTTAAATCTGTTTTCTGAAAGAATGATTCACTGCTTTGCCGTTTAAATTTTTGGTTGTGTTCTTGCATTTTGCACTTAATCTTCATTCTTTTTGATTCTTGGTAACGGACTTGTATTATGAATAGTTTTATAGACGGAAGTCAATATTTTCCCGGAGTTAAAGGATACCAAGACCCTTTAAGAGTGTAGTTGAATAGTACCGCCGACGAAGAAGAAGCAAAAATGCCCCACTTCCGACTGCAAAGATGAGTTTCTCAAAAAATCGGTAAAAATGAGTATAAAAAATTATATATTTCCGGTGATCATCTTTACTGGCTAGGCACATAAAAAAATTGCTCTAAATACTAACTCAAATTCAAATTCAACTTCATTTATTATTTTGTAAACATAGAGTAAAAATTATACAGATATTATATAAAACTATGTTTGTCCATACATTTTTTCCCGCTACAAGGCATACAAAATAGGGTGGTAAATCGAATGTCAATTAACAAAATTAAAACAAAAATAAAATCAATAGGTAAGATGTCACAATTTCTTTCCAAACACTAATATCTGTTTAATAATATCTCAATAGATTGAGACGGCACGAAACAAATACCTATATAAAATTTAGTCACAATTTCGTATAGAATGAAATTCCTATAAAAATGTCAATAAAGATTGTTATTAATAGAGTAACACTTTAGTTACCTATAGACAAATAACATTTTGCAAACATTATTTTAATGTGTCCCTAAGGTATTCCTTAACCGAGTAATATGCTTTATCAATCAGTAATTGAAAAAGCTTACGTTTAAATTCATGCATTATTTTCCTGCTTAATACAATTAGCTCAGGTAATTTGTTATTTATAACATATTTTGGAGCCATTGTATTGTAGAGAAATTTAGTTTTAGTGTATAATGGGTGCAACTTTTTTGAGCGCCGTTGACTTTCAACAGATATAAAGACATGTTGTTTTTTACAAAAAACTTTTTCCAAAAAAAAAAAAAAACAACCGATTTCCAAAAACCACTAGAAAGTGAAAAAATAACTTTCATTTCGGAAGTTGGTGACTTTGGATATGTATTTTTATTAATTTATTGTCGCCGCCTTCCGAAATTAAAGTTATTTTATCACTTTCTAGTGGTTTTTGGAAGTCGGTTGTTTTTTTTTTTTTGGTAAGAGTTTTATTTTTCATTTTTTAGTTATAGTACCCACTCCACACGAATTCACCATCCTTGGGGTCAAAACAATGCATATTTATGCGATAGCAGCAATCGCGGTTGATTTGCTGTCATTTTTTGAAGAGTTCCGTTGTCTGTCTCCGAAACGCATCATCGGATCTATATGAAATTTAAATGGGACCATTTCGAAATAAACCCCTTTCTAAAAAAAGAATTTTGCAAATCGGTCTATAAATGACGGAGTTATGCCCGAATCTGCACCTAACTCCTAAGTTAAAGGGTTGTATCTTCCTTCATCAGCTCAGCGTCATGAGGTGATGCTGACCATACGCAAATGTCTCAATAGCTTTATAAAAAATATGAAAAACATTGTTAATACCTAAAAGATTTGAGGGTTACCCTCGATTTCGATGGGATTCCATCATCAGATTCTGACTTGGTGCCAATGGGACCACTTCAGTATACTCTTTCAAATAAAAAAAGAATTTTGAGAGTCGGTCCACAAATGGGGGAGAAATCGGGGAACATACATAAAAAAAAGTACTTTCGGTGGAACATATAACCTCCTCCTTTTTTAGAAGTCGGTTAAAGATACAGGCTTCGTAGACATAAAGTGATGAATACAGTCAGTATTTTCAAGGTTTTGGAAATGTGGCTTGCATGAACCTGTTCGTTTAACTTTATTTATGGCTCGAATACATTTTTTCTGTGCTATTAATACCTCCTCTATGTTAGAAGTATAACGCTGGCCATCTAGAGAACATACTTCAAATTCAAATGTGAAAGCGGGTGTTCTTTTATTTGTTGGTAACTGGTCATCTTTTATTCCTTTGAAAAATATGTCATGTGTAATTTTTATAATAATACTAGCTGACCCGGCAAACGTTGTTTTGCCTTATAAATTATTTCCCTTATCACGTAGGGGTATGGAAAATAGATAGTAGTCGATTCTCAGACCTGCTAAATACCCATATAAAATTTGATAAAAATCGGTAAAGCCGTTTCGGAGGAGTACGGTAACTAACATTGTGACATGGAAATTTTATATATTAGATATTAAATATTTCACTTCTTTCCAACTATTCAACTCTGCATTACAAATAAATAATTATAACAGGTTAGGTGCTACATGTGGGAAGTGTAAAAATTTTGTGAAAATATTATTATTTTACGTATTTTACTCGAAATATGGATGAGTATAACAATTCGAAAGTTACGATGGAAAAACTAAAAGGTACCATCAACTATCGCGATTGGGCATTTCAAATGCAAAATATACTAGTATTCGAGGATTTGTGGCAATGTATTACTGGAAAATATGAAACCTCAGGTGAGAACGCTAACAAATCAACTCGTAGATAGGAGAAAGCTCGAGCGAGGCTATGTTTGAGTGTTGAAAAATCGTGCTATTCTCAGATTGTACAGGCGAAAACTGCGAAGGATGTATGGGATGCTTTGCAGAAGGCTTACGATGATACCAGGTTGCAAAGGAGATTGTCGTGTCTGCGAACTTTATGCTCTATTAAGCTAGAACAATTCTATTGCAGCTTGAGCGAAGCGAGTAGAGAAGCGGTGTTCCTACAAGCTTTAATTAAGGAATTGCTAATGACGACTAGTTGTAAAATAGTAATGTATTGCGACAATCAATCTGCTATACAGCTTGCTACCAATCACACTCATCACAGACGGAGGAAGCATACGAGGGTCATTCAATAAATACTTAGCCTACAAACATAGTCTCCTTTTAGTTCGATAGGTACACTTAGCCCAGCGATGCTCCAACTTTTTTAACCCGTTCGAAAAATAGTTTTTGTCAAACTCTGCAAAATAGGCCTCCGTGGCGGCGATGACCTCCTCATTCGATCCATATCTATTCCCGGCGAGTGATTTTTTCAGATTAGGAAACAGAAAGAAGTCACAAGGGGCCAAATCTGGAGAATACGGTGGATGGGGCAGCAATTCGTAGCGTAATTCGACCAATTTGGCCATGGCAACGGCAGACGTGTGAACCGGTGCGTTGTCGTGGTGAAACAGCACTTTTTTCTTCGCCAGATGGGGTCGTTTTTTCTTTAATTCGGCGTCGAATCGGCCCAATAAATCGGCGTAGAAAAGCCCTGTAATTGTTTTACCCTTCTCGAGGTAATCGATGTAGATCCATTGATTTAAATAGTAAAGATACGGCCGTCCGAACATTTGACGGACGCGGTCGCCCTACAAATAACACTAACGCCATCTATTAGAACTACGATGTTAATCGACGTGTCTGCTCCTAGGCGTAACCTTGTAAGAGCGGGGTGTGGTATTTTTGAGGTACAAAAAAATAAAATAAAAACCTTATAATTTTCAAAATTTATATTTGTTGTAGTTTGTTTGTGTTATTAAGTTTTCATTGGCCTTCGAATAAAACATTTTTTTTTAAATCTTGTTTTTTTGGTAATCTGGACATATTTTCCATTTTGGATTCGTAGTGTTTTCTGACGTTGGACATTTTAATTTGCTTTTAATAAACAATAAAAATCAATTTTGTACAAAATTTAATCATAAGAGTAATATTATTCAATCTTTTCATTTCATCGGCTACAACGATCGCCGCTGCAAAGTTATGTCGCGCTTTTACGCGGCTTCGCGTCGTCTTTGCCAAAGGTTGAGACAAATAAGAAAGAAAATTGTTTTAAATAATGTTAGAAGTCGATTTAATGACATATTATGTGCTTTTTGTCGTAGTTCACGCAACCCTTCACGGCACAACTTGACATTTTTGCTTGCAAAAATTTACGACCGCTCCGAAGACAGCCGATCGCGTTCTAGTTCACTTCGCTATAGGGAAGACCATTTTGGGACCAAGTTCGTGGCGTCATTGTAACGTGCGGTCCGCCCAGTCCTTATATATATGTCAATGTGTAGATCACACCTTGTGAATCCCAGAAAACGGTGGCCATAACTTTTCCGGCCGATTTTACAGTTTTCGCCTTCTTTGGAGCACGTTCCCCGGTCTGGATCCATTGTTTTGATTGGTCCTTGGTCTCTGGTGTGTACCAGTGGATCCAGGTTTCATCGACGGTCACAAAACTACGCAAAAACTCCGCTGGATTCCGCTTAAACAGCGCCAAACACGTCTCCGATGTGGTCTCACGGTTGCGCTTGTTTTCTGGTGTGAGTAAACGCGGCACCCATCGCGCCGACAGCTTTCTCAGGCCGAGTTCCTCGTGAAGAATATGATGCACTATTCCTTCTGAAATGCCTATAGTCTCAGCTAGCTCCCAAACCTTCAATCGGCGATCTGCCAATACGAGATCATGGATTTTTTTAATGTTTTCCTCCGTAGCAGCTGTTTTCGGTGCACCTGGACGTGGTTCATCAAAAACCGACGTACCTACGGCCACGTGCAAACTCGTTGAACCAATTCTTGACGGTGGCCATCGATGGAGAAGAGTCACCGTACACAGCATCCAAGCGCTCTTTGATTTCGATGCGCGTTTTCCCTTCCAAAAATAGGAATCGAATCACCGAACGATAGGTACTGCTCTTTTTCCATTTTTGTAAAACCGATCGACACGTTCGCTTCCATAAGTTGTCAAATTAAAACAAATGAAGGGATTGGAATGAACATTTGAAAAAAGATTTAAAAAAGAATGTGCTACACTGTGGTAAAACTCTTTTGAAACTACAGCGCCCTCTGGCGATGAGGCTAGGTACTTATTGAATGCACCTCGTATATAAATAAGATTTCATTACGTTAGAGATATGATAGATAGGTTTAACGTAGAAATTGTATACATCCCTACGGATGAGATGTTAGCAGATGTGTTCACTAAGCCCCTGGGCTGTGTCAAGCACGAGGTGTTCACTCGTCAGCTTGGTGTGGCATGAAGCCATCGTGATGCCCACTTTATGGGGGGGTGTTGGAAGTATAACGCTGGCCATCTAGAGAACATACTTCAAATTCAAATGTTTAAGCGGGTGTTCTTTTATTTGTTGGTCACTGAACATCTTTTCTTCCTTTGAAAAATATGTCATGTGTAATTTTTATAATAATATATTAAATATTTCACTTCTTTCCAACTGTTCAACTCTGCATTACAAATAAATAATTATAACACTCAAGGCCAAAACGCAGAGCAGAGCCGACATAACCATGATAAGCTGCTAGGAGCGCTGTCTTATTTACAGTTTTGCATATGATATAAAGAGCATAGGAAAACTTACTGAGCTCACACACGCTATCGATTTGAGTCCTCCATGACATATCGTTATCAATATCCAATCCAAGAAATTTTGTTACATATTCGTTTCAAGTATTTGGTCACCTTTGTAGTTTACCTGAGCTTTTGGCAGCGTTTTATGTCCAATTTTAAAATTCATAATTTTAGTTTTGGCTAGGTAATTCAGGGGCAGAATACCTGTAATATACTAACTTCTGAATTTATTTTTAGAATAGGATTGAAAAGCAATTAAACACTGTATTAACAATATAAGATGTTTTTAGCCACCCAGCGCATTTTTTAGATAATATTTTGTTAGATGTAGAACAGAAATAAATAAGTTTTTCAACACTCTTGCTCATAAAATGGCTCTAATTCACTGCAATTAGACACATAATGACACCTATAATCAAACTGTGACTTTTTCATTATTATCATTCACGAGTGAGTTATAGGTTTTTTTTTTTTGGTTGAGTTGTTTTGTTCTTAAAAAGTTTCGATACAAAAAAGATCGTTTTCAATAGTACAAATTAATTAATGTACCTATTGCTTGCTCATTTCATGCAACTTCGTATTTAAATAGATAATTTCAACTTGTACGTTTTTAATAAATAAAACTTTCACTCAAATATAACTTTTGTTTTCTCTGTAATAAAGATAACTTTGAATTCCCCATTTTGTACGTGACTAAAACGCTATCCGCGAAAGGCCAAAAAAAGAAACCTCATTCATTTAGTCTATGGCCGATCGCCATTGTTAGATGCGCGCGCAAAAGGAAAACTGATGAATTTTTACCGACATTGCGAAAAAAAATCACAAGTCGTTTTCACTGTTGAAATTATAGTTATTTATTAATTAAAATGTCTACAAGTACTAGTTATGAAGAAAATGATTTATGTTGTACACCGCCTGATATAAGATGTGAAGCCCTTAACGTTATGGAAAATGTACTACCTAAAAACTCCAAGGACAAAAATATTTTTTTGTATTATTTTCTTCACAAGTGTGTGGAAAAACGAACGATACACGTGTGTATTGATGATTACAGTCCTCGGCTCTCTCAATGGCGCCTCAGCGGTAATCACCAACATTTACATACTTGTACCATAATGTACTATTTCAACACACTTGCTCATAAAATGGCTCTAAATTCACCGCAATTAGGTACATAATGACAGCTATTATCAAACTGTGACTATTTCATTACTATTATTAACTAGTGAGTTTCAGGTTTTTTTTATTGGTTGAGTTGCTTTGTTAACAAGTTTCGATACAAAAAAGGTCGTGTTCAATAGTACAAATAAATTAATCTACCTATTGCTTGCTCATTTCATGCAACTTTGTATTTAACCCTAGATTACTAAACTCTCCTGCAAGTGACGTTGTTACTAAACATTCGTAAAACATACGAAATGGAAATAAAACAGAATAAATTTACGAATCATAAACTTTTATTATTATTAAAAAAAATACAGATACATTCTTTGGGTTTAAGAGATCACTTAGTAATGAAAATAATATAAATTTGTTTACTCTACACAGTTTGAACACATATTCATGTTGTGTGTAGGGAATGCAAATCTGGCGAGATTGGGGCTCAAGTGAGACCTTACGAGTTTATGAATAACAATACTGCGAGATCTCGCCAATTTCGAGATCTCGCGAGATTGGCAGTTTTGTGTGTTTTTTTGCAAATAATCACAATATTTGACTAAATTTATTAATATTAATAAATTTCAATTAACTTCAGATAACCACCCATAAACAAGCTTGTCTTTCAAGCTTGTTTATATCAAAAGGATTTAGTCTGTCCTTACACTTAATATTATTTAGTTTAGGGCGAAAAATGAACGAGCCGACTGACCCGGGGGACTTTGTTCCCCCGGCAGGCAATTTTGTTACCATTTCGAATGAATCGGGTATGGATACCGATGGATCTACTTCAGCTCTTCATTTAAAAAGAAGCCGTGTTCATGTGTGCAAACAATGCAACAAACGCCGTCGTACCCGAAAACACCATGGTTCCGAGACTTCGGGTTGTGATTGCACGGACGCTACACTAGTTTCTCCATTGGAGCCTAAATGCTTTGAAATTACTGTTTCTAGCGATATTCCTACTCCGTCCGTAACAGTTCCCACTCAAATTGGTCGAAAAACTTACGACAAAACTGACAGCGCGTCTTTTGTTATTCATGTACAAAAAATAATCATTACTCCGGATGATGGAACGACTCTGCACTCAATTACATTTGGCAAATTTCTAAAGCACAATGCCTTCCAAAATATCGTCAACGGTAGCGTCAAAAAAATCGGGCGCAATAAAATTTGTCTTTCTTTTTCCAATTTCCTGGACGCAAATTCCTTTATTACACATTAGGTATAGTCTTGAAAAATACAATTATAAAGCTTTTATACCTACTTTTAATGTTACCAGAATGGGTTTAGTGCGTGGTGTTCCTGCAGAATGGTCTCCGGAGGAAGTTATTGATAATATAACGGTGCCAGTTGGATGTGGTTCAATTTTAAAAGCCAGACGCCTCAATTTCAAAACCATTGTTGATGTTACAACTATTTTGAAAGCATCCCAATCTATTGTTGTTACTTTTGATGGACAAGTTCTACCGAAAAGAATTTTTATGTGCTATAATGCATTACCTGTAGATTTGTATATTTTCCCTACTGTACATTGTTTCAATTGCTGTCGTTATGGTAACACTAAAATTCAATGCAGGTCTAAACCTCGTTGCTTTAAATGTGGCCAACGCCACACTGGGGATAGTTGTGAAAGAGAACAATAAAGTGCATCTTGTTGCCCTTGCTCTGGTTTTCACTATGCTACCAATAAGTTATGCCCAGAATTTTCTAGGCAAAAATTAATTAAAACATACATGACACAAAGTTCAGTATCTTATGCTGAAGCAGCAAAAGTATATCTAGCGATGCGCGATGGCGAGAGGTTTTATTCGATTGTTTTGATTGTTCGGATATCTCGATGGTTCTCGATTGTTTCGACTTGGACTCGAGTCCGACTCGGTCTGTTATTGCGACTGGCGCATGACGCGTTCATTCGAGTCGAGAGTTGTTCCTCGATGGTTTAGGGTTTCGCGAGTTGGTTGGTTGGCGCGATTGTTTAGAAAATCATGGCATTTTGACGAATTAAGAAAAAAAAACTAGTTAATAATAAAACAGTGCATCGTAATCGTAAGTAAAGGTAAAAGTTCACAAATTACGCGCAGCTCGTTCGACTCGAGTCTGGCACGCTCTCGCCTCTAACTAACATGCTCCTCGACTCGATGCATGCAATCGACTGACCTCGGGGACCGAGCGAGACTCAGTGACCGATTCGAACAATCGTCGATTCCACTGACTCGAAACAATCGACAACTAGCGGTCGATTCCACTGACTCGAAACAATCGAAAAACATCTCGATTGTTTTGTAGAACGGCGAGTCGATGGTTGACTCGATGGTTTATTTTAACGATTTCGATTCTTTCGATTGTTAAAACATCTCGGAATCGCCCAACGCTAAGTATATCCCCCAGTAACTAAATCATATGCTGATACACTTTTATCTTCTCCTTCCAAAAACTTTGCAGATACTCCATCTATTTCTTCATCTAATAGAATGTGTTGGCGACTGGCTGGAATGCCATCTTTTCTTTTAGAAGTATATTTTTTATAATGACTTTTTAAATAGAAGAAATGTTTTGTTTTGGCTTTGAGTTGTCAAGTGTCAAGTTGAGCCATTGCCTTGTACATAGTTTTATCACATTATATTATTAAATATTAATTCTAATTACTTACAGTGTTTCCATCATCCTCCAATTCATACTAAATTTATACAGTCCATTTGCTCACCAACAGAATGCCTGTTTCAAGTAGCTATAAAAAGACTGTCTTCCTCAAACCACGTTCCCCTCCTAAATCTGTACAAGGATATAATAAAGAGGCTCATAATGCCATTATTAAAGATTTTAATATTCCCCAACCATCAAATGGTTGTGCTTTTTCTAATAATCATAATTATGATAAAAATGTTTCAAATTTTTCCATAAACGATTTGCTTTCTGTATTACACAATCTTCTCTCTCAGTTCAACATTTCACCGTCCAACGCTGCCCCTTCTTTCAATGTATCTCAACCCATTCATAATGGACAACACATCCAAAATAATCCAGTGGAATTGCCGCAGTCTAGTGAACAAAAAGAGTGATGTTACACATCTGTTAAATAAATATGAGCCATTTGCCTTTGCTTTAGCAGAGACTTGACTCAAATGTAATAATATTTTTTAAATTAACGGTTATTTAACCATTAGAGAGGATAGATCTGATGGTTATGGCGGAGTAGCTATACTCATCAAGAATTCTATCCCTTACTCTATCATTACACTACCTCCTCATAGTGAGGAAATTTCAATTGTAGCTATTAAAGCACATCATATTTGTCTTGTTTCTATCTACATTCCTCACCCTTCTTTTTCTGTTCTTCAAGAGATGAATAATCTCTTTTCTTCCAAATCCATTCTTAATATTGGGGGACTTTAATTGCCACCACGAATCATGGGGTTGTTCAACTTCCAACTGTTATGGTGATGGATTACTAGATATCATAGACTAACATAACTTATGTATCTTGAATTCAGGAGCTGCCACAAGTTGTTCAGATCCCAATCACAATCAAAGTGCAATTGATCTTTCTATCTATTCCCCTAACTTAGCCTCCTTAATTAGGAGGCTAAGTTAGGGGGCTTTTAAGGAGTCCTTATTATCTTGGCACACTCTAACCTCTACTTATGGTAGTAAACATTTTCCAATAGTTATTTCTTATCCCCTTTCCAAACCAAATGCACCACTAAGAAGATCAAACTTAAAATATAAACTTCCTAATAGAAATGATGATGCCTGGGACAAATTTAGAAATATTGTAGACGGTAAGCTTTGCTCCTTGCCTGTCATTTCAGATATAGTTGTGCTGAAGCTTTAGCACTCTTATTAATAGCCGCGGCAGATGAAGTATTTCCTGCAAAAAATAACAATATTAGTGCAATTCCCTCGCCTCCATGGTGGGACTCGAGAGTGCACAGAAATTATTAAAAAACGTAAAGAGGCCGAATACAATTATAACCTTGATATGTCCGATATTAATTTTGATATAGTTACTAACTTAATTAATGAAACTTATAAACGTTTTAAGAAGAAACAATTTGAATTTTGGCGTAACTTTTGATTATCAATTTCACCGAATACTCACCCTACGATTGTCTGGCGCAATATTCGTAGATTTAGATCTATTTATAACAACTCTTCTCCTATTCCAGATTCTTTGGCCCGTGAATTTTTGGATAAATTATAATAGGCTTTATAGTTAATGTTTAAAGGAACAGTGTTAGGTGTGTTGTTTTTGTAAATAGGTACTTGTAATTTGTTTATACCTATTTGCATTTAAAATGTTGGGACGTACTAAGAAAAATTTGAAAAAAATGTTGAATAAATTAACATTTAACGGTTTACTTCGTAAGTTGACATTAATGCACGTTAACTCGTTGACGAATTTAACTAGTTGATCAACTAGTTAACGAACGTAAATCAACGTTGACGTTTCGTTAATGAAAAAACCTTCAACGACCCATCGCTAATTACGATCGTTTCATTTAGTTACATAGCATTCGTCGAATTTAGTTGGTTTTTGGTAACTTTGGTTTGCGGATGACCTATTCCCCTTCCAGGGATTCGCTGAATCCCTGGAAGACCTCCAACACATATTACAAGAACTATATGATGCTTCCTTACAAGTTGGCTTGAGAATGAACATGTCCAAGACGAAGGTGATGTTGGGCGTCCCGGATGACTCAGTTACAGCTGTTATGGTTGGAAACGAGTGTCTGGAGATGGTGGACCATTACGTTTATTTGGGACATGTTCTATCTTTTGACAAGGAGCATTCGAACAAAGAGATTTCCAGGAGAATACAGCTTGGGTGGGCGGCATTTGGTAAGCTGGAACATGTTTTTCGGTCCAAAAAGATACCCCATTGTCTAAAAACCCGTCTTTTCAACCAATGTGTTTTGCCAACAATGACCTACGGTGCCGAGACATGGACGCTCACAAAGGAGACTGTCAATCGCATACGAGTAGCACAAAGGGCCATGGAGCGAGTCATGCTTGGCATAACTCTACTAGACCGAGTGCGTGACACCGAAATCCGTCGTCGGTCGAAAGTGTTCGACGTCGGGGACAAGGCGATGCGCCTCAAGTGGAGTTGGGCAGGACATCTTATTAGACGCAGAGATGGCCGATGGAGTAAAGCTGTGACCGAATGGTGACCAAGATCAGGCCAAAGAAACCAGGGCCGTCCAAAGGCGCGTTGGATGGACGATATCGTCAGAGTCGCTGGTAACACCTGGATGAGAGACACACGGAACCCAGAACTTTGGCGAAAAAAGGGGGAGGCCTATACCCAGCAGTGGGTGATTCCGGGCTGAGATGATGATGATGATGATGATGATTGGTAACTTATCAAGTTTTTACAGTTTTAACTGTCGATTATTTTTGTTTCACACGTAATAATGGGTGAAACTGAAAGTGACACTGACTCTCAGTCTGAAGTGGATGTTAAGACTAAAAAATGAAAACAGTATAAACAGAACAGTGTCGAGAGGAATGGCTACTAAAACCAAAGTTTCGCGATTGGCTAAGAAAGGACAAGAAAGACGAGTATGTTGCTACATGTAATACTACAAGAGATTGTCAGCTTACTAGGCATAAAGACAAATTTTCGCAAAAAGGCAAAAATTCGCATATTAATAATGCCAATACATAGAATATCTTCAAATACTATGGATCATCTCGCAGATTTACGAGATTGCCCCAATTGTAACCTGATTCAACAATTGCTAAAAACATAAAAGAACAGAAGTACAAGCAGTGATAAACAATTGTATAGGAGCATCCGAGAAACACAGTTTAATAAATGATTTAAAAGTTCAAAAGTTTTCCATAGTAATTAGTGAAAGCACAGATTTCAGTGTTACCAAAACTGTTGCTATTGTAGTGAGATACTTTACAGCTCACCAATAAAAACAAAAAACAGGAGAACACAATAGGTAAAGTAAAAAAAAAGGCAGATTTCATATCTTGATAAAGCAATCGTCTCGACACAGTGCTACATGGGAACTGGGACCAGTGTCGCTAACCCCCAAAAACTAAAAAACAACAGCTCACCCATAAAAAAAACGGGAGAAGTACGAACAGTAGGTAAAGTAAAAAAGGCAGATTTCATATTTTCCTTATATTATTAAAATAGTCACTTTGATTAGTTACCAGGACTCACATACATTGTATATTATTTTGATTATATTGATCACAATACAATAAAAAACTAAAATGAGTAAAATTATTTTCCACTTTCATCCTCAATTGCCTCATCTTCAGTATTTTTAGACGCATTTTCCTTTTTAAATCATACATATTTTTGTTAAATTTCTTCATGTGCCTTTCTGTGGCTTCAAATGAGTAGCAATCGGTTATTTCAGATTTAGTCCCGTATTACAGAACCTCACTCAAGACTCAAGGATTACTTAAAACTAGTTTCAACCAATCAAATGGCTCTAAATTAGTTTTCAGTAATAATACTTGAGTTTTGAGTAAGGTTCTGTAATACGAGCCTTAGTGTGTATTGCTCCTTTAATAGTTATAGTCGATATTCTGTTGCGTAATTTGGTTTTCATAATATTTATAGCGTGTATTGGTATCAAACTGAAAAAACAGTAAAAAAAATGGAATTAAACAGACATCAATGTTAGGTGTAACTAATATATTCGTATTAGGTATACGTAAGAGGTACACGGCAGAAGTTACATATTAGGTAATACGAATGTTCTGATTTTAGGTTATTCAATAATACCCAGTCAAATAATAGTTAGTAGTGAGCGACGAATGCGACGTTTTGCACACGTCGTACCTATTCTCCGCGGCCGAGCGGCGACAGTGACTTCATACACATTTACATATTTTTGCCCCAAAATAAAGTTTTAAATTTTACTTTCAAGATGTCTATGCATTACGTTTTATAACCCACTTAAATACACAGTAAAATGAGTCTAAAAAGTAATGTTAGTTGCAAATTCCGCTAAAATGTCCTGTGTTACAATCAAAATTCTCTAAAATGAAATCGACCAATGACAGCGCGGCATTTGGTCAGTTAAAATAATAAAAGATTTAGCGCAGTTCTTAATTTTTTTTTGATCTTATGTATGTTCGGAAACGCCCACTCAATCCACAATCTTGGATACGAGAAAAGGAGCGCCGAAAAAGGTGAGTAAAATATTACCTAAAACTTACTTGAAAAGTTCGTTGAAAAGTTTTGGTAATGTAACCTCTAGGTACTCCAAAATTGTTTTTTTTTTTAACAATATTTAGAGGTCGCTATCAAGTTTTCGTATAAAACATTGATGATTAAAATCACGATGTTTCTTTATTAACTTGTATTTATCCACCAATAAAAAGAAAAAGACCCTATAAAAAGAAATTGGGCGATAGTAGAGAAGGGGATCCACAGGCTTATATAACACAAGGAACCGTAAGCTGCTTATGACCCCGTTATAAAATAAACTATAAATATAAAATTCAAAATGGTTTATCTCGACCAAAACGGCGTCTACAAGCAGTGACAACGCGGTGGAACTCGGTCTTCTTCATGTAAGAAAGATTTTTGGAGCTCGAGACGAGTACCGCCGGTTTGCTAGACAGGGTCTTACCTATGCCAACTAGCGAACTAGCTTGGGTCATGTGCAAAGATCTGTGCACTATTTTAGACCCGCTGCAAGTAGTAACACAGCAGATGAGTGGAGAAAACTACGTAACTGGAAGCCTCATCATCGTGTACAACGGGTGTTGCGCAATGTATACGAAAACAAGATTCCTCATAACATACACCCGGAATTTCTAAAATCTGCCGTGGTCATAGTTGACCAGCTTAAAACAAGATTAGGTCAGATTGAGATCAGCGGAACGTACTCTGTGTGCACTTTGCTAGACACAAGATATAAAAGTCATTGTTTTCAAGATAAAGTCGCAGTTAAAAAAGCGAAAAAGAACTCGTCACCATTGAGATAAACATTAAAAAAGTTATAGTCAGCATCTTGGCTAAGTCTGCTACACCATCCGATAATAGCAATATTACTAGACAGCAAGAGAAAAACAATGTGGCATTTTCAATATGGGATAATTTGAATTAAATTTTGGGACCCGTAGGGCCTACACAAACTCCTCTGTCTTCGGCAATTATTACGTTTATGTATATATTAAGTGTTTTATGTGTATTTATTAAGTACAGCGTTACCTTGAAGATAAATTGATGCCGATTAAAGATGAACATGAAAACTTAAACAACCCTTCAAAATGGTGGCAGAATCACCAATACATTTATCCAAACTTTGCCCTGGTATATGGGCTAAAAACTTGCGCAAAGAGCACTTCAGCACCCTGCGAGCGCATATTTTCCAAGTCTGGATACTTAATATCAGATCGACGAACAAGACTTCAAACTGAGAAAGTGAAGCAGTTGATGTACTTGAATGGAAATAATATGTAAATAAGAAAAGAAATGAAGTCTTTTTTTTTCTTGGTATTGGCTTCGCAGGTTTGTGCATTTAGCCCGTGTCAAGTAATTTTACTTTTCAATCAAGTAAATGGCCCGATATCAGGCACGAAGTTACAAAAAAGTCATAGTCAGTCAAGTCAAAGTTATTGTAAAACGGTAGTACAAGTAAGTAGTACCTTTACAACAACCTAGGAGTTTTTGGGGGAAACACGAAAAATCCACGTTAGTCACTTATTTTCACCTTCACTACACTTGTGCACTCACACGTAACTAAATTGAATAATTCACTACCAAAATTATACAATTTAATTGGCTATTTCAAGAAATTTCATGAAAATGAAAATTCGTGAGCAATGTTCCAACGCGATCCCGCCAAAAACTCAAATTGAAGTCTTAGTCTTGTGTACATAAAATAAGAATAAGGCTGTATATAAACATTTAAAAATATTTATACGTATTAAAAAATCTAAAAAATACATAAAAAAACATACCAAAGACAAAGATATGTATTGTGATAAATTTTCTAAATACGCCAACTCTTTTGTTGACAGTCTTCAGCCTGTTAAAGTATGAAGGCAAAAATCACCCCATGTCTAATATGATTATATTTACATCAATATTAGGCGCGAATTACACAGAAACGGCGTAAGGTGAAGGCGCAGCGCAGGCGCAGCATACGCAGTACATTTTGTATGTCGGATGATGCCGCTTTTAAACCTTTTCACCTTTTAAGTGCGATCATTCAGCTAAATGAGCAATACATATAATCCAATAACGGTTGAGTATTGCGTATTTTAATAGAAAACTCTCACTATTATTTAATAATGATACCTACTAATTATGAATTCACTTATATTTGACTAATACTCAGTAATAGGTATGGGTATCATAATATGCGTTAACTAATATATTCCTTAGTAGGATTACTTAAAAATGACTTTAGTATAAAATCTCTAATCAATGCACAAATCTACTGTTAAAACAATAGGATTCAGTGGTGATGAAATTCAAGAAATAATTTACACGACGTATAGCGCCTGCCTAGGTTCAAAACTTCAAAATCAAAACCTCACAAGATGTTACTCAGCGAGGTTCCACAAAAAATACGATGTTTTCCTTCCCGTGGTTAGCGGGAGGTTTTTTACCATCCACGTCAATCGAGACATCTTATACTCAGGCTTGTAACGAAACCATAGCGCGATGCAGAAAAACTAACAACGCCATCTATCGAGCTACATGGAAAACTTAAAATTAAATTTGTTGCTGACTTTGTTATTTATTTGCCTCTGATATCATAAACAATTGTGATAATATATTTTTTTAAGCTGATTCCTTATTTTTATTTTTTTTGTAATTGAAGGCCTCAAAATATTGAAAATATAATAGCCAAATATTTCAAATGGATGGTATTTTCAAGTACTAGAAGCCACCCTGGGGATTTTTGTGGGTAGGAGTCCAACATAGCCCTTCGTTCGTCCCAGACGGAGGGTACTCGTAAGTAGCTACGCCCCCGTCTCCTCGTTCTTATGGGAATTCCCATAAGGATTTCCTCACGGAAAAAAAAGTTATTGAATGACAACCAAACCGTCGGCCTACCTGATGGTTGGCAGGAGTTGCACAGACAAAGTCGTGATATCTATTGTCCCTGTAATACAGGCTGTGCCCATACACTTAAAACCGAAACACGGCTTTACGTCAGAAATAGGTAAATGATGACAATCACTTCTCTAGACAACAACAAAACAAAAACAATTAGCAGCATTAACAATTAGCTGTCAAATTAAAGCTCTCTTCCTCTCCCATACTTTGCCGTGCCCGAAAGTTGTAATCGGATCCAAAACCTGCCGAGTGAGCCACCTCTTGAAAACATACAAACAAACTATTTTACCTCATTATAATATTTCATAGTGAGCAGCAGTGGCCCAGTGGTAACGGCCACGACATACGAGTTGCAGGCCGTGCATTCGAATCTAGACAGGCACTTTACTTGTGTAAATTATTTCATCACCACGGGCTCTCACAACTCGTAAGTCGTGGCCATTACCACTCGGGTAGTGCTTATTTCTACAGAAATCTCTTCCAGCACACCTGCGATAGGGAAGAAGATAAAAGCGATGTAGATAACGTGTGTAATAGTAGATGGATAGTAGATTGGTGGTGGTAGATAAGTTACTGTGTTGTGACAGTTCGTGCGAGGTAAGACGCTTTTACTGTTTTTATTATCAATAGATTACAACACGGTCGCGGTTCCATACCTATGTCGTATTATCTCTTTAACCATTCGTCCAAATTATATGCAATAAAAGGGAAAAGTTTTTTTGTTTTAAACACTTCAAACGATAAATTTACTTATTTGATAAGAATTCATAATTGTTGATATTATGACCAATAAACAGGACCTAACAATTTTATTTTTTATTTTTTTATAAAACTATTTTTTGTGACTTAAATATAAAAGTTAGACATATGCTGTTGCTGACTTTTTGTAGGTACGCATTATCAAGCTCTACAATTTTTCTCAAGAAATCAATCATATATCTCTCATCGTTAAGGCAGCGTTTATAAGAAACGTTTTCGTTCGACCGTTTTTTCTCCGACTTACTTTGCAAATGCGACTACCACGAAGTCTTTTAATTTTTCGGGTTAATGCCTATGACACTCACAAAGAAAGCGGCTTTCTATTGGTAAAAGAATTTTCAAAATCGGTTCAGTGGATCCAGAGATTACCCCCTACAACCGCATAAATTCATAAACTTTACCTCTTTATAATATTAGTATAGAAGTAGGTAGAGATTTACATGTAAAATCGGTATTTGAATAAACAAATTTCAAACCTCGTGAGTTGTTGCAAACAACAAGTCAATAAAATAATATTGTAGTTTCTTTTTTGTAGCCCAAAATGAGAACTGATTAGTCCCAAAACACTTCAATATTACACACTTATGATGGGTTGTGCGACTGTTTAAACATTCCTCAACAAATTCGTATAAAGACTTGCTTGTGGGCTTCGATGTGGGTGATGGTTTTGTGTCATTATATGACGTCCCAGGAATAGGGGATATTTGTATGTTTCTATGCAACGAATCCACTTCTGTGTCTTGTTCTGCTTCCGGTATAATGTCAGAACCACCTATCACAACTGGTGACTCAGTAGGTCTAGTCTGAAACAATGAAATGATTATTATTATTTGAGAAATAAAATGTATTATTTATGTAAAATAAATAATAATAAATAATAATAGATACGATAAAATTTAAAATATTAATGTCGAATCTTTCATGAGTTTGCACTTAAAATGAGACAAAGCGCCTTTGTTTAGCGTTGCACGGGCCGGAGTCTAGGATTAAGTATGGTGACAGATACGGACGCATGGAGCGACAGCGATCGTTTAGACGTGCTCCTGACTCAGCCTAGGAACTGCTCGGTGTTTCTTTTTAAGTTTAGAGTATTAATAAATAGGTACAGTAGTATTAATAATTGAATCTGTATCAATAAACTGTGCAGAAGTTAAAGGAGCAATTTCTCTCGTTTACCTATATCCCAATTCTTCGCCCACGAGTGTTTATTCTGGCACTGTATGTCAATAAGTAGTTCTGGTTAAAATGGCTGATTAGAATGTTGAATTAAAATGGCCAAGATGGCTTCCGACACACGACACCCTCTGCACAAAAACATCCTTGTGTCCAACAACAACTTCCCAACAACAACTTCCCAACAACAACTTCTTAAAGCGTCCCCTCACTCAATGGCGAAACGTCTAAGGAAAGGCTCATCCTGGCTAGATAGTGCTTCCCTACTAAACCAGTTCGTTCCACGTGCTGTATTAAAGGAGAAAACATCAATTTCATCACAACATCTAGAAACATATATGCGGTTTCGAATTAGCTACGACGAATACGGTAAGTACTGTGTACCCAAATGTTGAAGTACTCGGGTGTTATTACCATTATCAGCAGGCCATTTGCAGAACAAGAGAAAATGGTCTCATTTGAAAGGACGTCATTACTTAACTAATTACAAAATTAGCTTTACTACCTCCGAGTGTTACACCAGAAGGCTATTTAAGCATCCAAGATTCGGCCCCAGACACAAACCTATTTCCAAAATTATTTAACTATGCAATGGATAAATGTTATGGCAACTGAAGTATTTCAAGTGTCATTAAGAAGATCACAGGACCACAAACGCCGTTGAAGGGAGAGGCATAAAATATTGGATACTAAAATACCACCGAAACCTTTATTTCATGCATATATTCAAGAAACCAAAATCCTACAAACTAATATTCACTGTATGTGCGGCGGTGACGCGGCACGACGCGTCACTTCGCCATACAACATCGAGCGTTCACGAACGTCAGCGAGACGGCAACCCGAACGCTGCACAGGCACACATGTGCTTGCGTGTGGTTGTGCGGAGAGCGCATTTTTTGGAATATTAATGTTTATCACTGGAGACTTCACGTTGCTTTGTAAATTTTATTTCTTTAAATTTAAGGTAATTTAGTGAACTTTGTTCATTGTTGGTTGGAGAGCACAGGCCTACTACGGCCTACCGTTTCGATACGGCACCTTTTCAACATCATTGAGCCCAAACACGTCCCGCTTCCTCTATGCAGACGATCTGGCACTCACGTCCCAAGCCAACACTTTTGAAATCGCCAAGGTCCACTTGTCAGACGCTCTTGGTGACTTAACGTCGTACTACCTGGCTTACTCACTCAAACCAAATCGCATTCTTGCATATTTCATCTTCGCAACAGAGAAGTGGGCCGCAAACTTAGCATAGTTTGGGGTGGGGTACCCATTGAGCATAGCAACTTCTCGAAATATCTTGGAGTTACTCTGGACATGTCATTAACATTCAACAAAAATTGCAAGAACAACAAACAGAAAGTGCAAACTCGCAACAATCTCCAACAACGAATTAACTCGCCAAATCGTGGTGCTCCACCTGATGTTATGCGGACTACTGCGATGGCGTTATCGTTTTCTGGAGGTGCAATTGCGTGCCCCGTGTGGAGCCGCTCAGCTCATGCAAAGTTAGTGGATACAGCTGAATGAAACGTTCCGGATTAGTTCAATCAACCTTTCCTTTTCAGGATACAACAATTATTAATATGCCAGATGAACCTGCCATATTTGAACCTATTGCTGGTCCATCCATAATTTATCCTTTAAGAGAACTTAATACAAACATCATCACTCCAACTAGCGATGGGCGTTGAATGACCGAACTAGTTAATTCGACCGCCGACGTACTGTGAACGAGTCGACGGTTCTCCGTTAATCGATGGACTAGTCGAATCCGTAGACGCTAGACGCCTCTGACGGCGCGGCGAGGCTTAACTGAAACACGGAAAGCGACGAGTTGTGAACGAGTCGACGCGCCGGTTCACCGTTAATCGATGGACTGGTCGAATCCGTAGACGCCTCTGACGGCGTAACTGAAACACGGAACGCGAAGACCGACGCGAGAACGTTGTCGATTCATTCGTCCGTGCGTCCTTGGAAATAAAATAATCGTGCAAACAAATTTGAACTTTAAATCCAGTAAGAGGGAGTTGATAATTTTACGGGTCAAATAAAATTATTGTCATGGGAAGGAAAGGATGCAGTTATAGTAGTTTAGCGTGTGCGAAAGAGGAAGGCGATGGACTGGTCGGACGATGCGAGACAAACCGGTTTGTATTTGTTTAAACAAACTGTGTGTTTTCATATTGTTTTGTTTTTTGAATTTGTAAATATTGAACAAAATAATAATTAATGTAAATAAAATCAATTGATCTTCTAAATATGCCAGAATAGTGAATCATCATCATCAGCCTATAATGTTCCCACTGCTGGGACACAGTTAGGTATAGTGAATACGACTTTACAATTAACTCTATTCCGTATTCAGCCAGTCCTAAGCCTGGAAAAGTAAGAAGGGAAGTTCAAATGAATAGGTACAGCCCGCGAGAGACAAGGCTACCGCCTGCGTTCACGCCGTCGGCTACCCTAGACGACGTCGCAAAGTTTACTAAGTTAACGCGTAAACTAGTCGACGAATTCGACTAGTTGATCGACTAGTCGATAAACGAAATTGGACGGTCTAGTTGCGTCGACGCCAAATACGTCGACGACCCATCTCTAACTCCAACCGAATCGGAACAGTTTGTATCTTCTTCTTATCCGGTACGCTCTTGACAGAGCGGTCGTGATCGTTCAGTACTCGTAACAGTATTGGAAGGAGCAAATGTGATGCACTTCACGACATTTCGCCACCGCTGCCTGCTAGAGATCATCCTGCTGCATTTGTTAACTGAGCCTCCAATGGCAGACTTGATCTGGTCAGTCCAACGTGTGAATGACCTTCCGCGCGATCTAGTGCCTTTGTAGCGTACCTAGCTACTTCTTCAACGTACCTAATATGTATTTAAATCATAAGTCGTAGTTATACTAAATTTATATTATATCCTTATACTAACAATTAAAATTTAAGACATTTGTACTAACACATAATTTTGTTATTAGATATTTTGTAGTTATTATGGAATGCGACCGCATTACCGAGTGAGCGAGCGCCCGTGCCTTGTTTATTTATCTCTTTCACACTCACGGCGCTCGCAGGGGTCAGTCGAGAAACTTCCCTGGTCGTAAGCGCATGCGGCTCTCGCTCGTACCCGTTGAATAGTGAACACTAGAAAAGTTAACTGTTATCCAGGCTTTTAGGAAGTCTTATGCCTAGACGTGCTCTGTAGTGTAACTGTGACTATCGCTTTCTTTCTGTGTTCCTTATTTCGCCTTCTACCGTGTACCTGTGTCTTGTGAATCTTATAAACTTGTGAACTATTATAATCTCTTCCTTTCCGTAAGCTGTGTGTTTGCTTATTTATCGCAACCCCATACCGCTTCATTGGTGATCCCGACGAACACGAAACATGACGACCGAGCCGAAAGTCGCACAACATGGCGACGACAACGTGCTACCTAGCACATCGCATGACATCCAGCGAGTTGGCATACGAGTACCTCCTTTCTACCCGGAGAAACCGGCTTTGTGGTTTCACCAGCTTGAAAGCCAATTTTTTCTGGCCAACATAACCTCCGATACCACAAAATTCCATCATGCGATGGGGCAGTTGGATCCCATTTACGCATCGGAGGTGGAGGATATAATAACTAGCCCTCCAGCTCCCAATAAGTATGAGAGACTGAAGTCTGAGCTCATAAGGCGACTATCAGCGTCCAAGGAGAAGAAGATCCTGCAGCTGGTCACGCGTGAGGAACTGGGCGACCGGAAGCCCTCCCAATTCTTGCGCCATATCCAGCATCTTGCAGGACCAAATGTCCCAGAGGACTTCCTACGCACCATGTGGTCCAGCCGCCTGCCAAATAATATCCAGACCATTGTAGCCTCGCAGTCGAGGGCTTCTCTGGATGAGGTAGCAGAGCTGGCTGACCGCATCCATGACATCGCAGCCCCAACCCCACACGTAGCGGCAGCAACAGCATCAGGTGTTTCCCCGGAGTTAAGCTGTCAAGTAGCGGAGCTCACACGCCAGGTGCAGAAGCTGACGACCAAGTTAGACAGGATGTCACGGTCAAAGTCACGGAGATTCAGATCCGAAAGTCGTGATCGCAGCAATTCCCGTTCAAGCCGCTCCCAGTCTAACTACCGGAAATACCCAACGTGTTGGTACCACGCAAAGTTCGGGGAGAAGGCAAGTAGGTGTACAAAACCGTGCGATTATAAACCAAAGGGAAAAGAGTAGGGCAGTCCGTGATGGCGACCGACGCCTGCCCAAATCCCGGTCGCTTATTTATAATCGACCAGCGGACAAAAGTGCAGTTTTTAATAGATACAGGCAGTGATATTTGTGTTTTCCCTCGAACATTAGCAAAAGGTAAACAAAGCCAAACTAACTATCAACTGTATGCCGCTAATGGGTCGGTAATAAATACGTATGGTTATGCTCATTTAGTTCTTAGTATAAACTTGCGCCGCGACTTCGCTTGGCGATTTATTATAGCAGACGTAACTCGGGCCATAATAGGTGTAGATTTTTTATCGTATTATAATTTAATTGTGGATGTGCGTAACAAATGTTTAATAGATAGTAATACTATGCACAGATGTCATTCATGCTGGCAGATCCTAAGTTGAAACGGAAGATGGCAGTGAGATCTCTTGAGGATCTGTTAGAGCAGTCAGCCATGTACGTGGATGCAGCCATGAATGGGAGTGTGATTGCAACTCCTGCTAGAGTCAGCATCCTAAGGAAAGCAGGGATAGTGTCAATCACAGGGAAGGTGTCTCTATCACCGAGGCTGTCCATCATAGGCCTGAGGCTGGCCGATGTGAAGAGATTCCAGATGTACCCTCTAGCAGGGTGCATTGCCCAAGTGGAGGCCCTCAGTGTCACGGCACCGGACTCGGGAAACCAGTAAGCCCGGGAGAGAGGCCTAGTGCAGGTGATACTTTCCCGGGCAGAACCCCTTCCCTTTCCGGTTCTGACTCTGACTTGTCTTGGCATTCCGCCTCAAGTCCATCACCTGAGCCCACACTGTACCCTATCACTATCCCGCTCAACCCTTTAGGCTTAGACCACTCCTCTTCCTCTGGTGGTCACATAGTGCTAGGTGACCCCCCACCACTTTCTACGGGGGACATCATTCCAATGACCGGACTAACATTCTCTAGCAGTCCAGGCCCACCCAACACACCCCCACTGCGGGTACCTTTTCTTGTCCTAGATCCATCGGTGAGCGTCGGTGAGCTCAGCGAAACTGGCTCTTCTAGTCTACCATCCCCACAGCTTGCTACTTCTTCTTCCTTCTCTCCACCACCACCCCCTCCTATGCCAACTGACATCACCACTAGGGATCGGCCCTTTGGCTTTTCATCTGTCGATTCCGCAATTTCCTGGGTAGGGATGAAACTGCGCCTAGGGATACCTAAGGAAGAGCACAAGGAGGTGGAGTCTGTAATCCAACGGCTAGAATACCTAGTCAGACGGATAGAGCAAAGTCCATCACGGACTGACCCGTCTGAACCTAGAAGGTCCAAGACTCCAACTCCTAGGTCCACCCTTCAGATCGATCTCCTCAGGGAGCTAAGGGTAAGACTGGATCAGATCAAAAAGAATAGAGAGTCTGATCAGTAAAACCCTGGGTAACTCATCCAAAATCTCATCCCAACCCTAAACCAACTCAAACACCCTTAAATTCATAGCATTATTCTTAAATACAAAGATTTCACCGGTCTTTTATAAAAAAAAAAAAAAAAAGTATAGAGGTATGAGGAACAGGGTGTAAAGTTCGCTCATCCTCTATTGAAAAGGAGGATCCTCCGACCAGACGGGTATTGTGTCTGGTCCGGGCAACTGCCCGACAGTTGATGTCGGAATATTTTATCTATCTGAGTAGCGTGGTAAACTCTGATTGCGCGATGCAGAATTGCTCAGTTAGTTCGCCTGTGGCATTGTAGATGGCGCCACTTTTCTTTTTGTGTTTTTCGATTTTTGTTGCGATGCATTTTTATTTGTAGTGCCGCTACACCTTCTACTTTCCCTTGGACGACAAAGCGTTCTATGCAGTAATTGTCACGCCGGGAAACGTGTCCGAAGAATGTCAGGATGCGAGATTGTACTATCGAAAACAGACGCTGCCTGATACCGAGTTCTTTAAGTATCGAGACGTCCGTGTAAAACTCGGCCCACGAAACCCCAAGCATTCTTTTCCAGCACCACATTTCCAGAGCTTCTATTTTCTGCCTTTCCATATCTCGCAAGGTCCACATTTCAGCTGCGTAAAGAAATATGGGGAACATAAGCGTCCTCACGAGCCAGTTTGTATGCGAGTTTTCAAAACAAGGCGATCAGAAAAGCAAAATGTTGTTAGAAAACTAAAAAGTAGTATGAACAAGGTTTATTTATAGACCACAAAAAACAATAAAACATTTAAAAAACGAAGCATTTTTAAATGTTATTTCTGACAATGCAACTAAATTTAAGGCGAAAGTCCTCACTTCTGTCTTAAATTTACACATTTGACACAACAAAACACTGACCCATCCGAACGAGACTACATATTGTTGTGGGATGAGACGTCATTAAGAAAAAAATGTCTGGTATAACCCTAAGGGGGATGTTTTCAAAGGTTTTCAAGACCATGCTTCAATAGGTAGATCTCGACAGCCAGCTGCATATGCCCTAGTATTGTATTTATGCTAGTTGGAGCACATTAAGCAGCCAGTGGCTTATTATTTATTTAGTGGTTTTATCAAAGCTGACAGACTATCTGTTTTGATTACGGAAGTATGCATTTCTTCTTCATTTTAATGACGATCATGTTATTATTTCATCATCGTCATCATATCAGCCAAAAGACGTCCACTGCTGGACATAGACCTACCCCAAAAGGGGGGCTTCACCATAATCGCCACGCTTGACAGGCAGGATGGCGATCGCAGTATGGTGGTAAAATTCATAGAGAACGCTGCTGCCCATTCTCTAGTTAGTCCCTTAGTCGCCTTTTACGACGCCCACGGGAAGAAATGTTGGCATGCTATTATTTAGATTAACTATATTAACTCCAAAAAAAGTATCTTAAGTTTATTAGTCACTAATCTCTCTTAACTTACTTTCAGATTTTAAATTGTTGTTTTGACGTTGGTATTAGTACATGCGCTTCAGTTTGTGACTTGGACGGAGTCAACAAGACAGCTCTAACGGCTTGCGTACACTAAAACCGATTTTGTCGGCCGATAGCCGACAGAATTACCCGGACGAGTAACTCGGACGTGTATTTGCTTACACTGCAACAATGTACATGTGCTGACATAGGACGTTGCCGGTATTCTGTAGTTGACTGTGTTGCTTAGCAGAGTGAATACGCGTTTTTAAAAGAAAAGAATTCGAAGAAATGTATCTTTTATAAAACTCATACCGCAATTTAATTTATACCGGATTAAAAACACAACTAAACATTTTTTCAATATCTATAGTCGTTTAGGTAGATAACAACACTGTCAGAAACAACAGAATAAAAACGGAATGATTAAATTTAACTGTAAATACACTAAATTTGCACTGTAGACGCCGGCAGACTGGCGAGAAATCCCAACAAGTTCGGACTCGATGTTAATCGACCGTTTTCGAACGTCATCGGACGATGACGGTCGTGTTTGTGTACGCGCTTTCTTTCTTTTACAAGGTGTTTGATTCGATCATCCGAGTTCGGCCGTCGTCTCCCGAGCAAACTTCGGCCGATGACGGATTAGGTGTACGCGAGCCGTAAGTCTATTAGGAGTTTCTGTAGAGAAGCCCTTTAAAGAAGTGAGCAATCACAAAATTATCACACTATTTGACACACCATACCTGCTGAAGTGCTTCAGAAAACTCTTCATGAAATATGATGTAAGGTTTAGGACCAATATAACATCAGACAACATACAAGGAATTGGTTAGTCAATTTGTTATTTAGTTTTAGAAAAATAATCATTTAATAATAAAAGTAGATGAGGCACAGGCCTCCTCTTACCGAGAGGTAGCTTGTGATGAATGATGATGAATGTGATGTGATGTATATGTGTAACATAGAGCCTAATATGCTTTTGTAGAGGAAAGAAAACTTATGCTGATAATATTTGTAATAATTACTTTACAGGAATCGCCAAGTGGAGCCGCATTAGGCAATTTTATGAACTGGACAACAATAATCCCAATTTTGGATTTGCACCATTATTGACTACAGTAAGTACATCTTGACCCTAATTAATAGCAAAATATTATGGTAAAACTTGCAGCACAAGTTTTAAGCCTGTCAGTTGCAGCAGGAATATCATCATCATCATCATCATATCAGCCGAAAGACGTCCACTGCTGGACATAGGCCTCCCCCAGGCTCCTCCACTTCGACCGGTCTTGTGCTTCCCAATAATATATATGGAATATATCGCACTGATAATACAATACTGCAGTAACTAAAAAATGACAAATTTGAGATAACATCATAATGAAACGTAAAATTTAATTTCCTACGTGTCAATAATAGCGACGTTAGGATAGTGCAAGAACAAATCAGAGATGGCACCATGAGTCATTGTTCATGATGACTGGCTGTCATAATCCGCCACCCAATATTGCATCATCTATAGTTACGATCAAAATTCGGCTAGGAAGGACGTGCTGCTTTGCGTTTTAGACCGCATTAATTCGAATTGGAACTTTATCACTGAATCTGAAGGCCAATTCTACTAATTAAAAACGTTCGCAGTGTCATCTCGGCGACAATCGAATTTCAAAAATTTTACAAAAATGTATAGGAATTTTTGACAGATTGACACTGAGATCAGACTGTGAACGTTCTTAAAATTAGTAGAATTGCCCCTCAGGTATGTAAAAGATAAACTATTATTTCGGGTTAATCTATATTTACAAAAGGAGAAACTGACCGACTGACCAATCAACGCACAGCCGAAACTACTTAGACTAGGAACGTGAAATTTAGCACACGGCTTATTTTTATAATGTAGGGGAGCACTAAGAAGGGGTTTTTGGAAATTAAACCTTTAAAGGGGTGAGAAGAGGGGATTTTGTTTGTATGAAAAATCTTATACCTTGAGTTAATAAACTTGAAACTTGGCACAAATACCTATCAAGTTAATTATAAAGTTGGTCATTTATTGTTTTTCGAAACTACCCCCTAAAGGGGGATTAGGGGGTTTCAAAGTTTATATGGAAGAATTTTAAAGTGAGGTCTGATTAACTTGAAACTCAGTATTTATACTTAAAACCAAAAATAAAGAATAACGTGTAGGTATCAGAGTTTTTCCAAAATCTACACTAAGGGGTAAAAAAGGGATAGTCAATTTTACAAGGGATGATTTTACTGCGTCTCATAGTTAACTCGAAAATTGGTATAAATAACCTAAAAGTAAAATAATGTAAAAAATAACTTTTCAAAAATTAACCCCTTTGGGGTGATATAGTTTTATTTTAAAAGTTTACTGTGGAGAAGTAAATATACACATTTAGCTGAGCCATATTATTACAAACCTGCTTAGGTGGTTCTGTGTGAAGGATAGTGATCATATCACTTTATATTGTTGACGTCAGAAGAGAAATATTTATCCTACTAATATTGTAAATGTGAAAGTTTGTGAAGATGTTTGGATGTTTGTTACTCAATCACGCAAAAACGACTAAACAGATTTGGATTAAATTTGGCCCACAGATAGATTATAACCTAGATTAACACATAAGATACTTTTTATTCCAGTGGTACGTTCCCGCGGGATACTTTCCGACTTCCACATGGGCGAAGCCGCGGGCGGAAGCTAGTACATTATATTTGATTTAAACCTAAAGGAGATCTTGGAGTATTTCTAGTTGTTACACTATTATTGATTCGCTAAAATGCGATTTTAAATAATATTTTCACTTACGACATTCTTGGTGGTATATTAAGTAATTTTGAACATAATACAGTATTGTTGAAGTATTTTCATTAGCTGGTTTCTTGTGATCATTTCTTAATATTGAAACAAATACTTATTTTTTAATCCCAGCTTTTAAATTCACGCATTCGAACATGTTAAAGTAAACATTAGAATACTTTAATTAACTTTTTTTTTATAATTTAGAGATACTACATTCTAAGTGACAAGGGTACAATATTTAAGGTGTTTTACTCTTTTTTTTAGGTTAAGTATGCACCGTGGACGATTGCTTGTTGATATGGCGACAAAAACAACACACTACGTCAAACAAGCACCAGGAGAAGGAAAATGAAGAACCTGTTGAAGAAACCTCGCCCCCTTTGAATTCTTCACCTTCGTTATTAAAACCGGTGAGTACAAACAATGATTTGTCCCAAAATGATGACTAGGAAGCTGTGAAAGAACAACCGGCGAACCCGATACCTACACCTTCTACAAGAAATTCAGTTCTTCTAGAAATTAACGTGAGCAATGCACTTAGTACGTGTAGTATTGTTGAAACGACTTAATCCAACCAAAGCAAATATTACATTTCACCCCTGCACACCGATCAGAGTGATTTTGATGATACCGACTGTGACCCGCATTTTATACCTGGTTCAACTAGTAAAACCCCGAGTTTACTTCAAAGTGGACCAGTACATGCAAAGAAGATGGGTCCAACGTGTCGCGAAAAATGCAGGTTAAATTGTCGTTCAAAAATAAATGAGGCATCAAGACAGGAAATTTTCAACAATTATTAGAGTTGAATGAATTTTCTTTGTTTTTGTAAGTCTCCTAGACTTACAAAAACAAAGAGAATTCATTATTAGACATACTACGGACATTAAACCAAAATACGGATACTCATCCACTCAACATTTTCGTAAATTAAATACGGCATTTAATTTCCAGCGAAACCATAGTAATATTAGAGTCTGCAAAACCTTTTTTTTTAAATACTCTCGCAATAAACGACAGACCAATTGATACCGGATTATCAAAAAAACAGAGTGGTTTTGTACAGGATGATAAGCGAGGGAAACATGGTAAACAATGTACTGTGGAACTGGAGGTCTATGCTAGCGTCAATTTTTTTATTAATACTATACCACGGATAGAATCACATTATCTTAGAGCCCAGACACCACGGGAGTACAATCAACGTGATAAATCTTTAGCCGACTTATACCGTAACTACAAAGAAAATCGTACAAAAGAGAACCTACCATTTGCTTCTGCATCTACTTTCAACCGTATTTTTAATAAAGACTTTAATATTTCCTTCCACACGCCAAAAAAAGATCAGTGTGATCTCTGTGAAAGTTATAAAAATGCTTACGAAGAAGGAAAACAAAAGATTGTTGGAGTTTACGAAAATCACTTGAAAGAAAAAATATTTTATAGAAGAGAGAAAGAACAAGACAAAGCTAGGGTCGACAACACAATAGTTGCTGTTTACGACTTACAGGCTGTGATGCCGATACCAAAGGGCCAAATTTCAGTATTTTATTACAAAAGTAGGATTAAATGTTTTAATTTTACTGTGAGCGACTTACATGCTAAAAAGTTGAATGTTTCTTCTGGGACGAAACGGAGGGAGGACGAGGCGCGATTGAAATTGGGAGTTGTATACTGAATTATATAGAAAAAAATACACAGGCTAATCCTGATAAAGAACTTAATTTCATATTTTACTCTGATAATTGTTGCGGCCAGCAAAAATATAAGTATCTCCTGACAGGCACGCTTACGCAGTGCAAACAATGAATGTTAAAAGTATAACCCATAAATTTCTTATTCGAGGTCACTCTCAAAACGAGGGTGACAATGTGCATAGCTTAATTGAAAAACAAGTAAAGCACTTCCTTAAATCTGGGCCAATCTATGTCCCACAACAATATGTCACCTTAATTCAGACCGCTAAAAAGAGAGGACATACAGAGTCAATGAAATGACCAATGACAAATTTTATGATCTTAAACTACTTCAAGAACAGTGGAGTAGTAATTTTAATGTGAACAAGAATAGAAACCAAGTAAAATGGCACGACATTAAGGTACTTCGTATTGAAAAAGAACATCCAATGAGTTTTTTCTACAAGAATTCTTATGAAAATTACCAAAATGTTTTCGTACGTAATACACGACGAGCTGGAAACCAAAGGTTTATTATTTTCTGTTGGTTTGACACAAGCATACACTCTAGTAAGATACCTTTAAATAAAAATATAAAAAAACTTTTTTCAAAAAAATAACAACAGACTTCCAAAAAAACACTACAAAGTGCAAAATAACTTTAATTTGGGACGTCGGTGACTTTGGATGTGTATTTTAATTATTTGTCACCGCCTTCCGAAATTAAAGTTATTTTGCACTTTGTAGTGTTTTTTTGGAAGTCGGTTGTTATTTTTTTGAAAAAAGTTTTTATTTTTCACTTTTTAGTTATCTACCCCACACCAATTCGAAATTTCATCATCCTTGGGGTCAAAACAATACACATTTATGCGATAGCAACATTCGCGGTTGATTTGCTGTAATTTTTTGAAGAGTTCCGTTGTCTGTCTCCGAAACGCTTCATCAGATCTATATGAAATTTCAATGGGACCATTTCGGAGTACACTCTTTTCGAACAAAAAAATAATTTTGTAACTCCGTCTATATATGACGGAGTTATTCCCGAACATACATAAAAAAAATATATAAACATGTCGAATTGATAACCTCCTTCTTTTTGAAGTCGGTTAAAAAGAGTCATTAAAGAACTGCTGGACAAAAATAAATTCCCAGGACTTATTATGAATCATACTTTCGAGGTGTGATTGATTAATTTGACCGAAATAAAAAGTGTTTGTATTATTATTGTGATTTTTAAGTACGGTGTATTCATAATAAATAATTCTTAATAAAGATGTTCCATACTTCATCATCATCATCATTTCAGCCGAAAGACGTCCACTGCTGGACATAGGCCTCCCTCAATTTGGGGGGTTTGCCACAATCGCCACGCTTGACAGGCGGGTTGGCGATTGCAGTATGGTGGTAAAATGCTTAGAGAACGCTGCTGCCCATTCTCTAGTAAGTCCCTTAGTCGCCTCCTACGACACCCACTGGAAGAAATGGGATGGTGCCATTCTTTTACGGCCGGAGACCACACGGGACTTCCATACTTATTACAACTTAATTGTGATTTTCAGACTGACGTAAAACTAGTTGTACCTAAATATTATTTAGTATGGTAATATAGAGTCGTCAATTTCATAAAGGATAAAACCATCTTGTAATTATAATGATTTGTTCATACTAATATTATAAATTCGAAAGTAACTATCTATTACATTTTCACAGCTAAAGAGATTTGGATGAAAGGCTAGGCCATGACCTGGGTTAGGGCAAAAGATACTTTTCGTGTACTGGCAGTCCGTTCCCGTGGGAATTGCGAGGCATGATGATGATGATGATGGGCCTCCCTTTTCCGCACTTAGATTCCCATTCGGTCCTTTGTGCGTGGAGATTCTGGCTAACAGAGCTAGCCTAGCTCTGTCCAAAAACACAGAAGCTTCCTGGGAGCTTCACAGGCCTCGCGGTGCAACCTCACTCTTCCGAGGATTCTTCACGTTGAGAAACCACGGCCTCGCATTCCAGGATGATGAGGGCGGCTGATTCCTCGGCGTCGACGCATCCCCTGCAAAGCGGGCTGTCTGTGGTACCTATGTTAAAAAGATGTTCGTTAAGGGGGTTATGGCCCGTAATTGAGCTGCGAGGCAAAAGATAGTTATGTATATGCCAGCACAGTCGCAGGTGGATAGCTAGTTAGTAATATGCTCGCTCATATTGATTAGATTATTGTGAATTTCCAGGAGACATGCCGCCGACTGACGCTTTGGCAACGGCTGATTTAATCACAATTATGGACGAACTGTTTGATGGTGTAAACGCGTCGACATCAGACCCAGGAAGAGGAAAAGAAATCGACAAATATACATTCTTCAGAACATCTGCGAATGTTCAATAAAATCATTTCTTTATTTTATTCTTGAATTTGTGGGATGCAGGGGTAATCCGATCAAGAGATGTATGGATTTGAACCCTAAATAATAGTATAGCAATAGTTTGGAGAATCTTCAGTGCCAAACACAAATAAATAAAAAGTCTGTCCACAAGAACGGCGTATTCGCTGTAACTGTGAATCAAATGGCAACCCGACCGTAGGACAACTCATTGCTGGATCAAAAACTGCCGTGATAAGTAATATGGCACTTAATAGTTCAGGCAATTGTGAGCTGGATAGCAAGAGTGCCATAATAACAAATTTTAAAACGTTCCTGACACCAACCACAGACATGCACACTGACATGGAGCATTCCGAGTATATTATATCATATGAAATAGAAAAAGAAATTGAAGAAGATATTACTTGCTCCCTGGAACAAAACTTTTCGCCACTCGCCAACAACAACCAGAAGGTTATGCCGATAGTAAAGCAAGCTGACTGTTGTCTATATACCAAGCATGTGAATGGAAAGAAGCTACCTACTCATTACATTATAATAATATGTAGATGATGGATTGGTAGCTGCCACGGATGAAGCTTTGGCTAATTCTTTTTTGAATGACCTTAAAGAAAGACTACGATTACAACGAAACCTGCGTCTCGTTACCCAGGTCTTTAATTAACTAGAAAAGAAGATGGCTCTGTTTTCATCAATCAGGAAGTCTACGCAAAAAGAATTTTGGACCGTTTCGGAATAGCTAACTGTAACCCTGTTGCTACACCTATAGAGAAGGAACCTTCACAATCAGGGAAAGCTGAAGCTACAGAAGTGGAAGACTTTCCATACCGAGAAGCAGTTGGCGCTCTCGCGCATCTCATTGTCGGAACACGTCCGGACATTGCCTACGCTGTAGAAGTAGCATCTCGAAAACTGGAATGGTATTGAGTCTAAAACGTTTCATTTACCAGGCGTGCTAGAAGGTTTTAGCGATGCAGATCATGGTGGAGATCGAGATACCGGACGATCTACTACAGGAGTGGTCTGTCATAATTCTGGTGGAATTATTTCACGGCTGAATCAGCGACAAGACTCTGTCGCTATCTCTACGACTGAAGATTATTAATAATGTCGTCATGAAGAGGGTATTTAACGTTGGCTGCCTGCGTGGTCGGGGGTGGGGGGCCTTTCTTACTTTCAACTTGAACTGGTGGCGATGAGGAAGTAGACTGGCTCACATCCTATTTCAAGGGTCTCGAAGGGGGTTCACCCTCATTTACAGGCAAGTATACAAGCTAGTTCACAGGGCGCTGGATGATGTTGCTGCTTATCTTGAGTGTAATAACACGCACGTGTCCATCCTTCCCAGGGTGCAGTAGCTGTACTCGACCCATAGCCAATTTACCCGGAGGACTGTTTTTTTCACGAATGAGAACGACAGCGTTGATTTCCAGATTATCCTTTTGCGGTTCGCCACGCTTCTTCCATATACTCTTCGTTATAGCTTGGACGATTTGCCAACGAGTCTGTAACGTCGTAGACTGGATCCGCGTTAGGTCTTGATAAGATAGGTTCTCCTATCAGGAAATCTCCAAAGAGTTAAACAGTCATTGGCTAAGTTCTCTGTTAATTGCATAGTGGTCTAGAATTAGGGCACACCTCTATTTGACAAAACAAAGTAGAAAAGTCTTCGTAGGTAAGGCGTTGATCTCCTATAACTCTTTTCAAGTGGTAGACTCTTCACCGTCGCCGCGTCGCTTCCCAAAGCCCACCTGCAATGAGCCATGCCGGTGCATTAAAATGGCACTGAATGTTCATCTCGCTGATATTGTTAAAGAGTCAGGATTAAGGCACTGGATGATCATCCATTGCCTTAATACAAGAGAGAGTACAAGGAGGTCTCCTTGTACTCTTTCTTCATGAGTCGAGCAGCACCCACTAAGTTTCTACTGTTGTCACTTTACATGTGATCGGTAGTTCCGCGACGATAGCAGAATCGACGAAATGCGCCTGGATAGGCCATCAGTATTACCAGATAAAATAATACAAGAGTGGCTCTACTTACTGGCGTTGTGTTAGGTGACCTAAATGTCATATAGTCCGGTCAAATTAGACTAAAAAATAGGGGTGAGGTTACAAAAATTTCCACTTGGCTGAATATTGGTAGGATTGTTCAATACACTATTATAAAGGAAATATGAAAAGTCCTCATCGATCCGGCACGTGCAAAAAAAAATACTCGGGGTCGAGTCACAAAACAGGGTTTTTCGCGATTTTCAGCAAAATGGTAAGTTTTATCATAAAATTAGCTCAGACAAAAATTGTAGATCAGATAATTATCTATAAAAATCTCTGAATACTTTTTTCCTAAGAGCCACCGTTTTTGAGATATAACGATTCAAAAAGTTACGTGCTTAGATAAGTTCAGATATGCATGTTTCGTTAAAAATACTCGAAATAAAAAACAAGTGCAGTTAGCATGTCTTCCTCCAACCTCAGCGGCTGCTCATCAACGTCTTTTTCGGGTATATTACCAAGTTCAAGTGTGGCTTGGTAATCAGTTAGACCCAAAAGACTGGGGTTGGAAGTTGGTCGACAATTCATTAGAGCCAGTTCAAACTTTACTTCCACTTGCACTAGAAAAACTACTAAACACCATTTTTTGCAACTGTAAAAAGGGATGTAGTGCTAAATTTCGTTACAAAAAAGTTGGACTGTTTTGTTCTGTAGCATGTACAAACTGTCAAGGCCGGTCATGCTCCAATGTTGAATTGCCAACAATTGAAGATTCATTTGATGTTGACGAAGAGACATGCGATGTGTCATTATTGGGACAATTTATTAACACCCAGAATGAAGAAGATAAACAAGAAGAAGAAAGAGAAGAAGAAGAACAAGAACAAGAGAAAGCAGAAGTTAATGATGATTTAGATTCAGATGGATAAATTTTCTTATTTTTTTAATTTACACCCCTTTCATCATTTTCAACCCTTGTCAATATCTACAGTTATTCAATAGTTTCAAATTAAACAGAATCATAAAAGATCAGTGGAATAGGCCTACCGGCGAAACCACATTTAAAAAAACGCGCTAAGTACACGACCTCAAAGCTGGTGTGGAAACGTGTGCATATTTTGACGATTACAACTCTTTCAACTTTTTGAATCGTTATATCTCAAAAACGGTGGCTCTTAGGAAAAATAAGTATTTAGACATTTTTTATAGATAATTATCTGATCTACAATTTTTGGAGCTAACTTTATGATAAAACTTACCATTTTGCTGAAAATCGCGAGAAACCCGTTTTTGTGACCTTTTACCCCGAGTAAATTTTTTTGCACGATCGATGAGGACTTTTCACATTTCCTTTATAATAGTGTATTGGACAATCCTACCAATATTCAGCCAAGTGGGAATTATTGTAACCTTGGATGTCTAAATTGACCGGACTAATAGAACTGTTACTATTATGGAAACACAAAGTCAAGTTATTAAATCAACAGTGCATAGTTGCCTAGCAAGTTATGCTAAAACGAAGTAAAAATAGTTATTTATATTTGCAAAACAAAGGTTACCTTAGATTTCAAGAAGCATATTTCATCCGTATTTCATTAAGCTGATTTTTTTTTCTAAAGACGCAAGTGATAATACGTTCTGTAGTATTAAAAAATAAAACTTTTAAATATCTTTATTAAAAATATGAAATCAGGCCTATACAATCAAAAGGACTAAGGCGGTAAGTGTTAAAATAACTAGATATTCGAGAGAGATTGAAGTCTACGTGTGGTCGTTGATTTGAAAGCTTATTATCTATTATTTTACATATAAAATAATAAGATAATAGCTTTCGCATCTGAGGCAGTGAGGGAAATAATAATGTTACGAGCTTGGGGTTCGTGACAGTTAAAAACTGCCAATATAAATAACCAAAACTGACACTTTAATTAAACAACCTAAGAACCATTCAAACACACTAATTACGAGACACAATTGCACTACTGATCACTCTTAAGTCGCACTTTAGATCGCTTTTCGATGTTCTCGTATGTATCGATTCCAAAACTGGTAGTATAGGGCCCTCGGATAGTTCCAGAACCTTCTACTGTAGAAGCATCTAGAATGTATGAGTACATAGCGGCCCCGACTGTACAGATGTCCATAGTTCTAGAAAGTTCTAGCATCGTAATTTCTAGAAAGATCTTGACTCTTATTAATTCTACTACTCGATACTAGATGGCGCTAGTGGTAACCAGACAGTAAATGTGGCGCGCAACAATAAACAGCGTGATACATTTGTTTTGGTGATGGGAAAGTAAAAAAAATCCACGTCCTTTTTTCAACTTTATTCATTACACGTTGGTAGTTAATTCTGAACAAGAAACCAATAAAATGCCGGTGCTGTATGCTTTGTTATTAAATAAAAAGCAATGTATGTATGATTTACTTTCCACTTCAATTAAAAATATCTCAAGCTGGAATCCAACGAAATTCACAGTTGATTTCGAAACCAACAAACCCAAATAAATTTGATACAAGTATCAATAAAAGGATGCTATTATCATTTTAATAGAGCTATATGGAAGACACGAGTAGAACTTGATATCATGTTCTTCCCGTTTCTTCCATGAGATTATTATCATTACTCATTTCTTCCACTGAGATAAGTAAAAACAAAATTACGCATAAACACGTAGCTTTACTGACAGTATTGGCTCTTCTGCCACCGGAGGCTGTAAGCGACGGATTTCTCCATATTATGGAAGATAGTCCTACTGACGAAGCTGGAAACAAAATTAAATAATTCTTTTGTAAAACAGTTATCTCCAACCACAATTGTAACTTACAAACGATTAAATTACTTGATGAACCAAATCACGAATACGAGTGCAAAAGTATACTTGAGAAATAAGTACACTTGTGAGGATAGTGTTATGGTGCAGCCTGGGAGAGGCCTATGTCCAACAGTGGTCAGCGATAGGCTGAGCTGATTGATTGAAACCGTAATTTACACGTGTAACGGTGATGACAAATGCGTGATCGATTGTTGATCGTCCGGTGTGAACTGACACTTCCGCAACAAAATAAACCTACAAACTCACTACCCATCTACCACGATTTTTTTTTTAAATAATAAACAGGTCTCGGAAAAAAACAGCAATCAAAGGAGGAAACATTAGGCTGAAGGCAAAATTGCACGCCAGAATCGATACGCTAAAATGGAAGCTGCTCCAATTTTACACGCCCTTGAAAAATAAAACAACGACTTCGAATTCGCTCACAGCAAAGGCGCTGCAGGTGGAGTAGGAGCATTTGTTAAACGTATTGCTGACGCAGCTGTTGCGCAAGGTAGAGATGTTGTAACATTAGACGAATTTTTGAAAATAGTAAGCCAAAACAAAAAAAAAAAAATAACCTGGCACCTGTTAAAGAACACCAAATAAAAGAAAAAAGATATGTCGATACCTCCAGGACAGCTGAAACCATTAAAGGGCACAATGAAAGTCCATCAAATATTGTGGCAGGAAGAAAAGGACTGGCTGATATTCAGAGAATCTAGTTGCTTTATATGCTTGGACTTGGATTGTAAATCAGTCTGACAGTTATGATATTGCAGGCAAAAATAAATCCACACATATTACATAAAGAGAATGAAAACAAAAATATGATTGATAAATGATAAATGATTTTATCCTGTAATTGTATAACTGGGTTTGTTCAAACATTTACAAGTCAATCCAATTTTTTCAACCAGATGAGGTCGGCGTTTCCTATCTAACTACTCTGAGAAGAAAGGCCGAAACAAACTCAGACGTCACAGTCTCTTTTAAAGTCCAGACATAATCTTGGTCAAATCATGAGAAGACCAAGTGGATTGGTTTCTGAAATGGTCTTTTGAGGAAAAAACCCAGAGTCCAATCAGTGCACGCATTTATCAGTAATCATGCAGCTCGACTCAGAACTTAATGAGCCCAACGATTTGACGAACAATACCAAAGAAAGGACATTTGGATAGGCCACATAAATTACTCAAACTGGCAGAACATGACAAAAATCTAATGAGAAAAAAAAGAAACCAAACAAAAATAAACACCCACGCAGTTACCACATTAACAATAATTAAAGCAATATAATTCTTTACAAAATTAATATTCATGTCCTTGTATAAATAAAATTTAACATTAATTTATTTAAACAAAAAAAAACAGAAATAATCGTAATCAAATCATTTGAGGGCCATGTAGACTGGTGACTGGTGTCTAATATGGTCTTTTGAGGAAAGAACCACACAGATTGAGTGAACCTGTCCTGTCATTGCACGCATTTGTCAGTAATCATGCAACTCAACTTAGAACATATGGAGCACAACGTTTCGAAGAACAATACCAAAGAAAAGAGATCTTGGTAGGCCGCATAAAGTACTCAAACAGCTAGATTAATCTTAAAAATTAACTGAAAAAGAGATGAAAACCAAAAACATAAATAAAACATGATCCAGCTTGTCCTCAGTTTCACGATAATTGAAACAATATTATACTTCTCCAAGTAAATATTCATGTTAAATTGTATATAATAATCATCAAATGTCAAAGAGTATAAGTTTGTAAAAACAAAAACAACATTCAGTATTCAAAAATTGGAGCAGCTCAATCCCAAGCTTTTCTGTCCTCAATATAATATTGAGGACAAAAAAGATGCCAAGAGAAATAGCGAAGTATTTAGGTTTGCCTGAGGCCGATTTTGACACTGGACAGTTTCAGAAGAACGTCGGCTACAATGTTGGCTGATTCGGGGGCTGATATACTAACTTTAAAGCGACACGGCGGATGGTGTCCTGGCGCAGTCGCTGAATCGTACATAGAAGACTCAATTCATAACAAAGCGAAAATCAGTAACAAAATAATGCAAGCCATTGGAGCCAAAGGTAAAAAAGTTTTGCCCCGAACCACAACCATGTACATCTCGTGGCATGAGTTCTTTGGTGCCTTCTCCTTCCAGTAATTTGTATGATTTACCTTTCTCGCCGACATTACATTTACACAAGAAGTAAATTAACGTACTAAAGAAGTGGCAAGTACCAATGTAACACAAACTGTGAGATTGCCATCAAAAACAATCCAATATCGTTTTGAAAATTGTGCATTCACCAATTGCTTGATAATTGAACGATTTATGCAATACATGTTTGCGTTTCCTCGCAAGTGTGTTGGAAAAGTGCGTATGAAACTCGTGAGCAACTTGCTCAGTAGACACTCGGCTGATTTACGCCCAAGCCTACGGCTCGGGCTGCAACCCACAGCCTCGTGTATATTGAGCAACTTAGCTCACTTGTATCATAATATACTATTATAACACTCTACTATAATTTAAGTATTGGTTATTATAAAATGATTGTGAAATAAACTTAACTAACATTTTCATAACGACTGGAAGTTTGGGTCAACCATTCAAAATCCTGGCACCCTCTGACAAAACACCCTCTTGCCTTCATCATCCCATCATTTTCACCGTCTGTCTACCAAATACTCATAGAGCAATCCAACGGGTCCATACTCGATCCGAAACACACACTAACTTGGTCTCCGATTTAGAAGGCCGAGTTACTTTGACCACCTTCCTGCTCCCTCATGTTCACTTGTTTACATCTCAAAGTCAACTTCGTATCAAAATCAATTGAATTGGTTATTTTGCACTTTCTTGGCTGTCGAATCGGGACAAAGATACCGCATATTAGCAGTGTTAACTAACTATTGTAGTACATATACCAAAAAGTTGATAGGAAGAGTTGTTAAAGTAAAACAAATTACCACTGGAAATAAGTAAACATCGCGGATCGCGGATCCCTATACTTGCACTAATTATAAAACCTGATAAAACCGATTTTCAAAAAACACAGATTAAACCAACCACCTAATTTAAAAAACGAAGTGAAATCGGACCATACGACGTATGGGGCCTACGATGCCACAGACAGACACATAGATACATAGAAACACAGAACGACAGAGCCGTCAAACTTATAACACCCCTATTCACCGGGTTAGTAAAAAAACAAGCGCGCCCGTGGTGTACCATGTGTTGACGGCGCCATTTCCCGCAGGCGTTTATAGATAAGATAGAAAACCAAAAAAATCATTCACCATCCAGTTATCCCCCACGTACCCTATGGAGGGTTAACTGGGAAGATTTCCGGAAGTTTTGAAAACTAGTGATTTAATTGATTTCGACGTGCGCTTTTTCGAATTTTCACTTTGCCGCTCGAGCCGCCATATTTGAAAACAACTTTTTTGACAATATCTCCGGGCTTATTTTTTTGCTCAACTAGAGATTTCTTGGTGTTTATGTGTAACCTTTTTTTTTGTAAAATAAAATATAATTTTAGCGTGCGAACACCGCAATCTCAAAAGTCCAAATAAAACCATTTCCAGACTTCGTAACATCTCATGGAGGGTGTTTTTTTATCCCGTGGACCCTTGAACGAATATCCTATTAAAATTGGCCATTATTTAGTTGTAGCAAACTTTCCATGTATTTCGGAAGCAAAACACAGGAGCCTTATTGGCCGTTCCACAAATCAACATACATTTTCACAACAAGGGCAAACTATTGGGGGACTAAGATCGATATTGGTTTTGGTTCACGATGTGTGTCGAAAAAGATACAATAATAAAATTTATTACTCTCAGCATCTTGGCTAAAGCAAGCGATGTTGCGACATTCCATTCGCAACTGCGATCCACAACTACAATATTCTCAATCAGAGATCATTTCACTTCTTCTTCCCAGCTAAAGGGTGCGCGTTTTGGGGGACTGTCTTATGTTATCACTTTCACTGTCCTAAGACAATTATCAATACAATTATTGCACGTCCTATAGTGCGTTATATACAATGCATGGACGTATGAACTTCAACCGCTGACCAATAGTGTTTTCCAAGTACGTCGAAACACGATCGATGTATAGGTAACAAACATGGTCAAATCGTTGATCGTTGGTCGGTCGTGATCTCGTGTACATTTTGGCGGACTGTTTCATTGATAAATCTCTACGAGGAAAACGAAAGAGATAATTATGTACCATAATAGATAAGTAAATTGCATAGACATGACATTGACAATGTCGTTTTGTTATTGATTGTGTTTATTGGTGAATAGTTATAATATTTTCTATTATTGGTCTTGGCTTCATTTTATCTACCATGACTCGGATTGCATCAGGCGATGATTTAGTGCGTATTTTAGAAGATAGTGATGGTGAAGATGAGGTACTAGAACGATTAGAGAATTTGCAAGTATATGGACCTGAAGAAACTATTGAAGCCATTTTTGAATTCATGAATTAAAATAATTTAATGGAAAATAATTTCGCGGCGTCTTCTACTTGGAACATGAATATACTACCTTTAGAAAGAGAATGCTTCACAGGCTATTTGAGTAAACGACAATTTCATCATTTCTATGCCGATTCCGATTTTTGACTGTTTTTGTTTTTTTTTTTTCAAATCTTGACTGATGATATAATAGATTTCATGATAGCGGAAACAAATACGTATGCGAGTCAACTTTTGCAACAACCAAATCTTCGAACTTATTCGCGTAGAAAAAGATGAACGCCGCCGGTGACTAGGACCGAAATGAGATCATTTTTGGGCATTATATTATTGACTGGTTTGATTCCGTTCCCTACAATAGAATCATATTGGAAAAATAAAAAAAAAACTACTTTCATCCATTATTTCACAATATCCACATGACTTATAATAGGTTTTGTCTAATTTTGAGATGCTGGCATTTCGTTGATAACACGAATCCTGAAGGACGTCTTTTTAAAATACAGCCATTAATTGAGAAAATCATTTCAAATTTTAAAAGGATATATACGCCAGGACCAGTAGTTGCAGTTGACGAATCTGTAGTGAAATTCAGAGGAAGACTGACTTTTAGAACATATAATCCAAACAAATCCGTTAAATACGGTATGCGAATTTATAAATTGTGTAGAGACAAAGGGTACACATGGAATTATAAAGTTTTTGCAGGAGATAATGAAGTCACAGCTTGTCTTGATAAACCTGGTTCGTTAGTAGTACAATTAGGACAGGATTTACTAAATGAAGGGAAAATTTTTATAACTGACAATTATTACACCAGTGTATCATTAGCAAGATATCTTAAAGAGCGAAGCACGGATTTTTGTGGCACCTTTCGCAGGAACAGACGACATCTGCCAAAAGAGGTTGCGCAAGCTATACTGAAAACGGGTGAAATTGCCGTAATGCAAAATGACTGTTTGACTGTTCTAAAGTGGCATGATAAAAGAAACGTTGTCATGCTCTCGACTTGCCATGGTAAGGAGATGGAAATGACAAAAGGTTTCAGACCAATTATGAAACCGCAAATGATCATGGACACGGGAAAATTAGGAATAGACCTGTCCGACCAACTTGCTAGTTATAACTCACCAGTACGCAAGTCTTGCATTTGGTATAAAAAGATCGCAATAGATGTTATTTCTATTGCAGTTGTAAATTCAATAATTATATTCAATGAAATAAATACAACAACAATGACAAAGTTGAAAGGTCAAGAAATGATTGTGGAAAAGTTGTTGAACATACGAGATCCATCACCAACACAGCCAGTACTGAATATGACACATAAATTAACGAATATACCACGAAAACCCAACGGAAGGATAGTGCAGCGACGATGTACTGGTTGCTATAAAAAAATGACTAGTCAAACGACTGCTTCTAATGCCCAAAAAGGAGCGACACACGGAGTACAAACTGAATGTACAGCTTGTAATAAAGTTTTTTGTCTTTCATGTTACAATGAGGTTCATTATTAAGTCAGAATAAAAAAAAAGATTTTTGAAAAAAAAAAAGAAGAAATAAATGAAAATTTTATCTCCATTACGAAAATTGAGCCATTGTATTGTGGATTATGATAGTTTAAAAATGGATTATAAAAAATAGTGGAGTCCTTATTTCGTAAAAGAAACGACCCAACACGCCTTTATAGTTTGTGCTTTGCGAAAGTCATCCAATTACTGAAACTGTACGTCGACGAAAAATATGAAGTGTCTTTATTGGACAATGTAAGGCATTTAAGACTTTTTCACTTCTCATGCTCTGAAAGTGCTTCTTTGTGCAGGGTATAGGCTGCACAAAATCGAATTTTGTGCACAAGGGCATTAACGTATCTACTCATAAATGTATTATATTAAGGCAAAGAAAATGAGCCATACAGCCAAATGCAATAAGAAGTTCATAGATAGAATTTGTTATTATATGTATAATATTTACTTTAATTTATTTGCCTTATGTGTTTTTTAAGATATAATAGATATTAAAATTTTAATTCAAGTACGGTAGGTTAGTTGATTTAAGAAAATTATTATTACAAAATTAATTTAATAGTAGGCTGTATCTACAGGTCTGCAGCCTAATATCAATGTCGTAAGATTTAAAAAAAAAAAAAAGCGGCGGGAAACAGCTCTTGTTCTTTTTTCGTGCATTTATTAATTTCTTCAATTTGCTAAAATTGTTAAAAATGTCCAGTGAAGAAGAGGATTTAACAGTCTCTCCTAATACGCTTATGGAAATAAATGCAGAGAGTTGTGCAACAGATATTACCGCCAAAGTCTCGGGAAAAATATCTCAAAGTTTACGATCATTTTGTAAATTGGAGAAAAGAAAAACTAGTAACTACGTTCTCGGAAAGGAGTTATTTTGATGAATTATCCAAAAAACTTCAGCCGTCTACACTGTGGAGTATATATTCCATGCTGAAAGCAACATTACAAATGAAGGACAATGTTAATATACAAAATTATTCGAAGCTTACATCTTTGTTGAAGAGGCTTTCAAGTGGGCACAAAAGCAAGAAAAGCAAGGTCCTTTCAGCTAATCAAGTGGAAACCTTCTTAAATACCGCTCCAGATGAAACATATTTGGCCACAAAAGTACGTAATACACATTCCTTTCATATTTTATTGCTCATATACCTATTGCTCTTTTGTTCTAAAGTGTATAAAAGTTATTAATTTTGTTTTAGGTGGCACTTATATTTGGTATAAGTGGTGCGTGCCGGGGCATTGAACTTACGAACATTACCGTAAATGACGTAAAGACGGACACGCTTTTGCAAGCAATAAACTTACCCGACACAAAAAACAAACGGGAGCGAACATTTGTTGTCAAAGGAGATTACCTAAAAATAGTTAAAAATTACCAAGCTCTACGTCCTCAAAACGTGTCGACTAATAAATTTTTCCTCAATTATCAAAATGGGAAGTGCACTAAGCAAGTTATAGGACGCAATAAATTTGCAGCCTTTCCCAAACAGATCGCAACTTTTCTAAAATTAGAAAATCCCGAAAATTACACGGGTCATTGCTTCCGCCGGACCTCAGCCACCCTTCTAGCAGATTCGGGAGCAAACTTAACAATGCTGAAAAGACATGGCGGGTGGAAGTCTGATCAGGTTGCTGAGGGATACATTGAAGAATCCGTACAGAACAAAAGCAAGATTACCGACCGTATAACAGAAGCCATTAATTTAATCCCAAGCGAGCCCGTCCCTTCTACATCCAGAGATTCCTTGTTGTCGTCAGAGCCATCTTCTCATAATATGCCATCGTCTCACAATATGTCGTCTTCACAAATTCAAAAAAATACCGTTAATATGCCGGGAAAAACAATTTCCTTCAGTATTCAAAACTGTTGTAATTTTACTTTGAATTTTAATTAAAGAAATGTTATGTTATACTACTGTTTTATTTCCTCGCAATCGAAGTGAAAAGCAGAGTTTATAACTCGTCCACAAAACCATTTTTATCCTCGACATTACTATCAGCCCTCGCTTTCGGCTCGGGCTGCTAAAAGTCTCGGATAAAAATAGTTTGTTTTGTGCACTTGTTGTAAAATCTACTATTGTGTTTATTTACGAGTAGCTATAATAATTATAGCTTACCAAGTTGATCAAGTTTTTTTTTTTTTATTCAGGTACATGATCTAAAATGTGACTTAATCAATCTGGGTCTACCAAGAATTATATGGACAAAACTGTTTTTTAAATTTCTACCAAAACACACAATGGTGTACTTAAGGCGCAGACAACCGACTTTTAAGGACTTTTTTATTGAAGATCACGCCTAAACGGCTTGTCTTATGTATTTGAAAAAATTATATGTGAAACTAGACAATTTTCTTCGTCATTTGATATGTGAATATTTTAAATAATATTTTTATAACATAATGTAATTAATTGTTAAAGTAATGTCTATCGCGGACATAAAAACGATAATCACGCTAAAACTATCGGGTGTATTTCCATAAAACTTTCACCATATAAAAGACAATTTAATCACCCAAAATTTAGTATACGGTTTTTCTTTGATATGTGTTTGATAAATCAACATGGGTTGTTTTTCGAAAAACTTGATGCGCGTTCAGGCGGGGTCTCTTGCGTGCGACGGGCGGCAGTGCATCGCTGTAGGTAGCTATCAGCTATCGTCGCCTTAAACGACGAGGGATTAATGTTTTCAGGCAAATGTGAGGATTGTTAAAATACGTTTGTTGCCATTGACGATTTAGGTGACATAGTGCCACGATACAAAGTTAATTGTGTGACACTTAATGCAGTATATTATATCGACTGTGGAGGTGACTTATTATGTCTCAAGAAAAGTTTATTAGCGTAGACCCCCCAAAGAAATAAAAAAAAAGTTTTATTTAAGTTGAATTTTAGTAAGAAAATCCTTTTTGATTTTTGTTTGATAAAAATATAATATACCAAGTTTTACTTTAATTTTTTTTACATTTTAGATATGGCAACCTAGGGAGCCAGATTACTTACTTGGCAGGTTGAAAGAATTATCTTTTTTTTTTTAATTGATTTTTCAAGTTTCTCGTGAACAACACTATTCTTGGTGGTTAATAGTGTATTGTATGTCATGCACGGACGTACGGAGCTAACTCATCAGTGCATTACATGTAATGCATGGACAGTGAAAGTGTTAAGTATGACGTGCGAAAAGTGCTGATTCTCAGCCTAATTTGAATAAATTACTTTTGATTATGATTTTTTGTGAAATGGGAAATGAAAAATGAAAGAACCGACTTCCAAATACTTACAACAAACTGAAAAATAATTTCGAACGACGGTTTCTTCAGTTTTGTATCTCCAGTTTTTCCTACCTGACTTCCGAACTTACAGTAATTTTTTACTTAGTAGTGATATTTTTTGAATTACCTTGTTTTTTTTAAATAACCTTTTTATTTTTCACTTTTTGCTGTGATACCTACCTACCTCACACAATGTTTTATACCTACCTTCGTATGGAAATAACAGTGACAGAAAATTACTAAAACATTAGAAACTAAGTGGAAAAAATACGATTATTGAAGCTAACTCAAAAACCACTAACCAAAACTTTTTTAAGTACGCATGAACATCGACTAACATTACAGTAAAGAAACGTCAATAATAATTTTACTTCTAAACAATTTATACGGAACAACAGACAATAAATCATTATCCTACAAACATTATAAATGTGAAAGTTTGTATATTTCGTTGTTTGGATGTTTGTAACTCATTCACGCTAAAACTGCTCAACGGTTTTGGATGAAATTTCGCACACAGATACTTCGTAACCTGGAACAACAACAGGACGTATGATACGATTGGAGACTGACGGCGAACTGTTAATCTTTGGGGCACCTTAGTCATTATAAGGTTTGGTTCAAATGCTGCATCGTCATATTGCAAGGCAGTCATTTTGCTTTATAGTCAGAATAAGGTTTAGTTCAAATACTGTATAGACATATTGCATTATAAGGTTTAGGCAATACTTGGCATAGACGTTTTTTATTTCTATTCAGCATGATCAGAAAGGTTAAGACATCGTTCTATTTCGTTCAGTCATTTGAAAGAGGTTTAGTGCTAAACACGTTGATTGATGTGGTGTAAGCCACCGTCTGAGTAGAATTACGGTATTTTGGTCAAGAATATTTCCATTCAAATAACTACGATTTTTTATAATATACAGCGAAATATGTCCGACCTAACTCGTGACACACATTGACCAATTATCATCCACTTAAAGCAAGACGTGTTTATTTACCGCCATCTTTGATCCGGAAATGGACTACGCGTTCAGTACCGGCATCCCAAAAACTATGACAACAATGAATTAAGGAATCTGATGGGCGACATCTTGGATTAAGATATTAATCTATTTTTCGCCATCAACAGCAGTACCCTCAGAAAATAACAAGTAACATTACAGCCGTCGTCTCGAAGCCAACCTTCCTCGTTAAACTAATTCAGTGGTATTCGAAATCATAAAGTGAAACACCTTAAATTTGATTTTTTAGACGGAAATTCCAAAACTGCTATTTATTCATGTTAACAGTTTTGGAATTTTTAATACGATATGACAGTCTGGATCTAGTCTATGGGTTAGTTTAGATCCAGAAACCACAATGTTTGCTAAAACCAGGTTTTTTTCATTCCGTTCTGGCCTACTTTTTTTATAAACAATATTTTTATCTACATTTCATAAACCAGTGGTAATACAATCAACACCTCATTTGTATTCCCCCGTCAAGGTTACAAAATAAAACTTTTGTGTGCTATAATCGAACAGCCATGCAAACAATACTTCGTAGTTGCGACTTTAAGACCTCTTATGTGTCACTTTTGGCAAAATCACTTATTTACGCCCGTCGATTCTACATTTTAAAGCTTTATCGAATGCAAAAACTCACATGTTTCTACGACGTTTCAATCGTAATTTGTTTACCAATTTCAAGATCTCCAATGCGCTGGCTTATTAAAAGTTGGTGCTTAAAATATCTTATGTGTCAAAGTACTCATACTTTTGGCGCCAAGCAGATGCTAATGAAATTACATCTTTTTTAAACTACTGTAAAAACCTGCCACTTTCAACAGAGCGCGTCATCATTATTTCTGACGGATGTGGACACCAAAATCGGATTTTGTTAAGTGCCCTAAGCCATTTAGCGCCGAGGGAAAATTTGTATCTAAAAACTTTACCTGGAAAAGGGGCACACTATGATGGAATTAGATAGTGCTCACTCCACTATTGAGCAAAACATAAAACAACCAATATTCACTCCCAGTGATTACATCACCCGGATGAGACAAACTTGACCACAAACTATGATGTCAAATCCATTAACCATGATTTCTTTCTCAACTTCGAATAGATGGAATCGAACCTAAAATCCATACGGCCTGCCAAAAAGAAGGGAGATCCTGTCGTGGTGGACATTAGGGGTCTTAAATATTTATCAAATATGTAGCAACGACGACTTATACTTTTAAATCGGAAGTCGGTGTCTACGGTTTTATATTTTCGTTTTTTGCTGCCAGCGACTTCCGAAATTACAGTTATTTTTTACTTTGAAACATTACAAAGTGAAAAATAACTTTTATTTCGGAAGTCGCTTTTTTTTAAGTCTGTTTTTTTTATTCAACTTTTTATTTTTCGCTTTTTAGTTGTGGTACCTTCCTCACACAAATTAGTATACCTTCCATCCACTTGCTAAGTTAATCAACAGTGAGAAAATTATTATAACATTAACATTTATATTTCCTGCTTTTTAAACTTAATATATTATTAATAATCACGCTACGATGGACACTTGTCTCGCTTAAATGTGCGTAGCTTTACGTATGTTTCCCAGAGTGAAGCTTGTTACTAATTTATCCTCATTCCCCGTTGCTATTTCATCATCAGACCCTGATCACCATTTATCCATAACCTATTCATTGAGACCTTTTCAATGAGCCCAAACACGATACTTCTGCCGTTGGTGAGGTAGTTGAGTATGCTGGAATTCGCAGGTGATCTTGCAGCATCATTTCAAGATTACTTTGTTTGTCTATTTATCATTGAAGTAATAGAATTTCAAATTTCGACTCGATCAGACCCATGGAAGATGCTCAAATCCCGTCATCAACCAGAAAAGAGCTGCTAATCTTCAAACGCCTGAACCGATTTTCTTAAATCATGGCTAAACACTCTCGATTAAGACACCTTTCAAACAAAACAAATACAAATACCAATCAAAAAGAATCCAAACGCGACGTATCTGCAATTTTTCAAGAGTGTACTAGTGTGCTGGGTATCCTGTCTGCAGCATCAGACCAAGAATTCCATAACTTGCATATTTATATAGCGTACATAGGTGGTGTCAAGTTTTAGGTCACAAATACACATTATGCTTTTAAGAACCCTACCGTAGCTTACAAAACAACCGATGACCTTGAACGGCTAAATCGATTTTGATGACACATGTCTAAGAACAACCGATAGAAAACCACTTTTAAATTTGAAAACCGCATCCAAATCGCTTCACCCTTTTAAGAACTACGGTGCCACAGACATACACATAGCGGTCAAACTTGTAACATCCCGCGTTTTGCGTCGGGGTTAAAAATAGAACCGAATTGAGAACCTCTTCCTTTTATGACGTCGTGAAGTCGGTTAAAAATACGTATTATTGAAGCTAATTCAAAAACCAACTAGACAACATTTATTAGGCACCACTCGGTAAATATACCCACCCTTTCAACCCAAAGACTTTTTATCGCTTTCTAAATTACAAACATCTTCCCTACATCAAAGATCATTTTAACCGTCTGTCAACTACTCATTTAGATCAATTCATCGAATCCAAACTCGGTGCGTATACGATTTGTAAGGTCGAGATCCTGTACCCCCACCTTCCTGTCCCATCTCAGACTATTTTCACTTTTTTACCATTTCTAAGTCAACTACTCATCGAGACCGATTGAAGAAGCCCAAACACGATATGTCTGCTGGAAGTTGTTGAGGAGTTGGTAATTCAGATTTTTCTGGCTGCATCATCAGCATTCTGCACCCAGAAAAGTCTGCAGAATAAAATGAACAATAATATTTTGTCAACAACACACTTTTGTACAATTATGTGGTATCCTTGACCTGTCAAGGGTACAAAATATTACAGTACAAGTAACAAATTTTAAGACTATCAAACGAGTTTAAGAGAAATAAATGACCATTGTGTGGCTAAGATCCCCACACCACACCGACTAGAAAACACCTATTTGTCTTCCAAATACGTGAACAGATTATCATGAAACGTAGCTAAGATTCACCTCGATTAAAAAATCTACTAATTAAAAAAACTGCATAGAAATCGGGTCATCCGTTTAGGCGCTAAGCTGCCAAGACATACACAGAACGATATTTCTAACATACATACTTTTAACGCCCCTCTTTATACGTCCGGGGTTGAAAGAATAAATGTACTTATAGTGCAGTGATATTTTTTTTTAACGCAATCTGCTGACAGAAACTCATAATCTGCCTAGCCTTTTCCCAACTATGTTGGGGTAGGTTTCCAGTCAAAAAGGATGCAGTTGAACTGGCCTCCGCTTCCTAGTTAATGGGTAATACAATGTCAGACTTTCGACTTCGCTTCTGATGACCTGTAACGACTGTCAAAGATCCACGAATGACAGCCGGGATCAACAGCTTGACGTGCTTTCCGAGGCACGGAAGGGTTTTGACACAGGTTTTGGTTTGTAAAAATGGTCACCCATTCACGGACCAGCCGCAGCAACGTAGCTTAATCTGATCGATCGACCTGTGCGGATTACTTAGCCACAAACACCTCAGTATAGAAACTAAACTAACTACTTTTAGTAATAATAGGGACAAAATAAATAAAAACGAGGAGAAAATAAATAAAACATGATAACAAAATAATATTTTACCATTTAGCAAGATAAAAAACAATACAAAAGGTATAGTATATTTCGTGGTGGTATTGAATATGGAAAATGTGTATGTCATTGCAGACCATCGTCCAAAGTTGGACACACAAAAGTGCATGGTTTTAGTTAACCATGGATTTTTGTATGTCCAAATTGGAACAAGTTTGTGCATATTTTTATAGCGGATTCCATTTGAATCCTCTTAGTTTGTTTGATGTAATACAATTATGAGCCATAACGCAAATTAAATATCATACAGAGTAGCTAACATGTTACAAGTATGATATTAATTTTGTGGCAAGAGTTAGGACACACCTGTCTCTGAGGGTGAGGGTGTGGGAATTTACCGGCATTTTTCCTTGTCAGCAGTTGTTAATGCGCGTATGGTAAATAAACACTAAAAAAATATTTATGATCACGGATTTATTAAATTTAAAATCTTACTACTTTTATATACATACTTTTAAATAATACAATGAATACAGGCGTATTAATCGATAATGTAAGATTATATATATATATATATACATAGCAGAACGCGTCTTACACGCTTTACGTGATATATGAGTTGTGTAGTCGGATAAATAATTGACTGTACATATAAATTCCAACTACCTTCCAAATTCCAAATGCACAGTAATAATAAATAAGTATAAATAAATTATAAAGTTCATGTAGTAAAATAATATAATTAAATAGCTATCTACCACGAATTATCAGCAAGTTCTATTTAACATCATTGGTATGTAATGAAACATTTACTTAGCATCAAAGGAAACTTTAGTGACTATTATTATGTCCTTTTTTACTCTAGACTGTAAAAGTCAGTGCTTGCACCTCGGAAGGTGCTTCTGCGGGAGGAGCGGGAAAGTGACCATGAGCCCTTCGGTGATTCTGTAACGCGGTACCCTGAAACAAAAAAAAATTAAGATGTCAAGAAAACTCTATATTTAGCCTCACTATACTTAGGTAGCGCTAAAAGAGTGTCCATGTGAAAGAGCAGTGGTGGCCCAGTGGTAACGACTGCGACTTACGAGTTGTAAGTCGTGTGTTCGAACCCAGCCAGGCGCATAACTTTTTGTAAATAATTTCATCACCACTGCTCTCAAACGGTGAAGGAAAACATCGTGAGGAAACCGGCATGTCCTAGAACCAAAAATTCGAAGACATGTGACATCTACCAACCCGCACTGGGCCCGCGTGGTAGATTACGGCCTACTCCCTCCCATGGGGGAGGCCTGTGTCCCAGCAGTGGGAACGTTTATAGGCTGAGTATGTAAAAGAGTGTCCATACTGAAAAAGTGATCTCACACACCCAGTAACGGGTCAACGAATAGAACCATGTGGTGACAAAAACTTACATCACTATTTATTTATTTATTTTTATTTATGCTATGCTACAATGAAACGTTTTGGCCTTGCTTAAAGCACTATGGCAATTTACATTTCAATTTATCCAGTGGTTCTTGTGTAGTGTGGTAAGAGACAGACTTTTAACATTACAATTAACAAAATGATGCTAATGATCTCTACTGAACAAAAAATCTTAAGATTCATTCATTGACAGAGAACGCACCATCTAAACCGCTAGGTCTAGAAGCATGAAAGTACAAGACTTCCTTTTTAAACAATGATGAGTATTAGTACTCACCGTAACATCTTAGTCTCGAGTAAGATTTTCGAAAATTCATCACCTAAGGGGTTTAATAGGAGAAGAATGTTAATGTGAAGTTCGTCTATTTAGATTTTAGAAACGTAGCTGATGGCAAATCTCATTGACATGCAGCTTATGTATATATTTCAAGAAAAAGTTGAATAATATAAACATGGATGTGGTGGTGTCGAGTGAAATGAGAAGAGGAAGCATTTTTCCAGCTGTGGGATAGTATGGACTGCTAAATAATAAAAAGAAAATTGCAAAATGAGAGCATCACCTGTATGAATCTGTCGCCGCATACTTCGCAGATGTAGGGCCGGTCGCCAGTGTGTCGGCGTATGTGCAGATTGAGGTCGTTGCTCTGCGAGAATGCCTTCTCGCAGTAGGTGCACTTGTACGGCCGCTGGCCAGTGTGCACGCGCATGTGGCGGGACAACTTATTACTGCGCGAAAAACCTAAAAAAACCACAGTCCTATAAAAATGACTTTGACAACCTCATTATCTTACTTTAGCAACACACTTAATTTACATAACACATAACATCAAGCCTGTATTTCCCGAAGGGATAGGCAGGTGTACCTACAGAACAGCATTTCGCCAATTGTGTTTAAATCCCATGTAACAGGGGGCGACCGTATTACTGCCAACCTTGAAAAAGAAATAATAACACTGCCCGACCCGGGAATCGAAACCGGGGCCTCATGCTCAGCAGTGGTGCTCGCACTTAGTATAAGGTCGTCATTTATCGTGTTATTGGACATTAAACATAGATAAAAATATATTTTAGGAAACTCAACCCTACTGCGAAATTAAACTAATGTTAAAAAATTTGGAGTAAAAGGTGTTTTTCGCTTTTCAGTTACTTTTTCAGATGGTTTAATCATTTGTTAAAAAGTTAGTTTCACGGTGCAATTTGATTCATTACTTTAGAAAAGAGGGATTTGAAAACACTCTGCTTAGTTATTATTATTTTATATTATAAAAATGAATGACTCGCATTGTCAAACACGAGCTACTGTTACATGAAAAGAACACATATTTACCTTTACCACAGACGCGGCATATACAAGGTTTCTCTCCAGTGTGAGATCTTCGATGACACTGAAGATCGGAAGATCTTGGGAAACCTGTAAGGTAATGAGATAAGGATAAAAACTCACTTTTATTACAATTCGGATATTTAGCTAAAAGCTAACCTTTGCCACAAAAATCACATTTGTAGGGCTTCTCTCCGGTGTGGCGCCGCATGTGTACGATTAAGTTCGATGAGTTAGAAAAACTGCGACCACAGTAAAGGCACAAGCAATTACTAGATGAACTCTTTTCGCGCTGCGGCTGATGAACTCGTTTGTGAGAACTGAAAATATTACCACACATTGTATTTTTCTATATTATTGTTAATTTAGTAGCAACATAAAAACTGACTAACCGAAGATTGTCACTTCTGTGAAACTTCTTTTCACAAACATCACATTGGAAGAAGTTTTCAATTGGCATGTGTATCTTAGTATGTTTAACTAGCAAGTCTCTCCTAGAAACAAAAAAATGTAAACTTTATTAATATTTTCCAAACTGAGAAAGGATACGATATAGTAGCCGTGTGTCTTTTAGTCCATTTTTTTTTCAGCTTGGTGTTATTGTTTAGACTTCATAAAATCCCACATACTTACTTGTAGAAACTTCTATTGCAAGTATCACACTGAAACTGTCTCTCTTCTCGTTTGGTTTTAGAATCAATAAATTTAACCGACACGCTTTGTCCCTCATGATATCTTAAAATATGCTTATTCAAAGATATTTCATATGCGAATTTAAGTCCACACGTGTTGCATTTATATTTTCTTTCAATTTGCTTACAAATACTTCTGTGGCGCGCCGCTGAACGCAAAGAAGCAAACACCTGAAAACATAAAAGTCAGTTGCCGTAAAATTATTACAATAAAGACTCAATATGCGTAAACTTATTATACTGGCACCAGGAATTGCAATTCAGTAAAGTGGGATACCGTAATCCAGCGTCATCTATCCATTCTTACATCCTTTCTGAAACACCGACATAATTGCGTTGCTTTCGATATGGTGTGAATTTTTTGCACTAAGAATGGACATAAGAACTTTATTGACCGTCGGTAAACATGTCTATAATTTTTAGGTTCCGCAGTACTACCCGATTTATGGAGCAATACCTGCCATAAAGGACAGTGGTAGCAACCCAGTCCCCAAAGATAACTGAAATTGCGAGGCTAAGGAAGCGTGTGACCTTCTTAGCCATTTAATCCAGAAATTGTGCAGTCCGTCCGGTCCTGGAGATTTCCAGTTAGGCAACGGACGGACTGCACGCGCTACATCTTGGGGCAGATGGTAATAGCCCCCAAAGTTTCTGGTATTGAATCACACGCCCGCACAACAACACGCATCCAATCACAGTGAGTGTGACTGACGGTGATTATTTATTACTTGTTTATTTTTTATTGATTCCTTATTTTAGTAACAAAAATTTAGACATTGGTGGCGATTCTGTTGTCACAAAATTCTCTAAACTAGACTAAAAATCACCAAAATTTTGTTTATTCCTGTCAAACGACGATTTCCTATTCTGAAATTGACTAAAGTGACACAACTTAACTATATTTTAGTTTGACAGCACTAAGATTGCACTGAATTATTAGTTTAGTGAAAATGGTAATTTTGCTATTCTGTTGTTGTCAATTTCATTATTGTATTTTTAGAGTTTTGTGTGTATTGGTGGTTTAGGAACTTTTCATACAAACACAGCTCTAACAATTAAAAGTTTTTATTACTTTAACACAATTTATATTGTACGTTTTTTACAATGCAATGATGCGCGGGCGAGACGATCGTCATGCTCTATACGTGGATTAGCGCGGACTGTCGAGGGCGACTGCGGGGCGCATCTATCAAGCGCGCGGGGAGCGTCGCGCGAGCCGCTCGCCACGCGGTTCGTCAAACCTCGTTACCGCTCGGATATATTCTGTTTTCAGAGCGGCCGAACTGTAGGTAGCTATAGGGTATTGGTGTGACAGGTACTATGTCACTACATCACTCCCCCCTAAGCGAAGCGTACGTTGGGTTTCACTGCGCGTCCAGTTCGAGTGATGTACGGCTCGCTCGGTGCGCTGGGGGTTGCTGACCGCGGCTCGACGCTCGTAGTCGTGTTCTTAGCGCGCGGTGCTGAATGATGTCCACATGTTGTAGAAGTGGTAAACTCTTCCTCGTTGAGAATGTGCGCTGGCTTAAGTCTGTCTATTGAGACAACAATAGTTCTAAGTGGCATCTGTATGGTGAAATGCTTACTATCTTGTTGAATCACCTTGAACGGGCCGTCGTAAGGAGGGGTCAACGGACTTCTCACGGTATCATTGCGCACGAAAACATGAGTACACGTCGCTAGGTCCTTGTATACAAACGTGCACTTATTGTTGTTGACACGTGACTTGCTCCTTGGTGCGAGTGATGCCATTGTTTCGGTCAGCTGGCGGACGAATTCGGCGTCTTCATTTTTCGGCTGTGTAGGCGCGAAAAAATCTGACGGTATTCTCAGCGTCGATCCGTAGGTCATCAGGGCTGGGCTGACTTGGGTGTCTTCTCGAAGCGCTGTACGTAGTCCAAGCAGCACGGTCGCTAATTCCTCGCTCCAGTGTGTGCCGGCGCCTCTCGCCTCGCCATGAGCGCGGCCTTCAACGTTCGATGCCAGCGTTCGACTTGACCATTTGCTTGCGGGTGGTATGCAGTGGTTCGAATCCTGGTGATGCCAAATTTCTTCATCAATGCGGTGAATAAGGACGATTCGAATTGTCTTCCTTGATCCGTCGTTACGCGTAATGGGCAACCAAATCGCGATAGCCATCCTTCGTAAATCGCCTTAGCAACAGTGTCGGCGGTGACGTCACGAATAGGTATTGCCTCCGGCCATTTAGTGCAGCGGTCGATCATTGTAACTAGATATCTGTAGTCGTTAGATGGCGGCAGTGGTCCCACGATGTCAACGTGAATGTGTTCGAAACGTGACGATTTTTGAAACTCGCCGAGTGGACTGATAACGTGTCGTTGAATTTTCCCGCGCTGGCAACCGATGCATGACTTCGCCCATAAACCGACTTCTCTGTTCATACTTGGCCAGAAAAACTTCGTCGACATTACTTTTCTTGTTGTTCGCACACCGGGGTGACTTAGTTCGTGTTGCGCTTTGAATGCTACGATACGATAAGTCGCTGGTAGGTATGGACGAACGTTACCGGTTGATGTTTCGCATATGATAGGTCGCTGACCTCCGGGTAATGTGATAGGCGCAAACTTCAGACTAGGGTTGGACATGCAGATTTTCAGTTCTTCATCATTTTGTTGGTCTTGAGCAAGTTGGTTGTAGTCGATCGTGGAGTGCGACAAGTCGATTTCTTCGATGCGTGATAAGGCGTCAGCTGTTTCGTTCTTATCACCGTGAATGTATTCGATCTTTGAACAGAACTGGCTAATGTAGTGTAGCTGGCGTTCTCTTCGTGGTGTATCGCTGCTACTCGGTGTTCTTGTCAGCGCGTAAGTCAGTGGTTTGTGATCGGTGAATATTGTCAGGTCACTGCCCTCTATCAATCGTCGTAGGTGTTGCACTGCGGTGTACATAGCTAATAATTCGCGATCGTACACGCTGTACCGTCGTTGCGTCTCACTCATAGTTTTTGAGTAGAAGGCCAGTGGTTTCCACACGTTATCCACATTTTGTTGAAGAACGGCGCCAATGCTAGTATTCGATGCGTCGGTAAATAAACATAGCGGCGCGTTAGGTATCGGGTGAGTCAGTGTTGTTGCCTCGAGTATGCTTTGTCGGCATTTCTCAAAGGCTTGTTCTGCTACTTGAGACCATTGTATCGGAGTTTTGTCTTTCTTTTTGCTGTTGTGTAGGTATTTATTTAATTCATGTTGGTACTCGGCTTGATGGGGTAAACAGGTACGGTAGAAGTTCGTCATTCCTAAAAATCTTCTAAGTTCTTGAACAGTTTGTGGTTTCGGATAGCTGACTATGGCTTGAATTCGTTCTTGAGTGGGTTTGATACCTTCTGATGACACTTCGTATCCGAGGAACTCGATGTTTTCCTTGTCAAACTCGCACTTCTCGATGTTTAGACTAACGCCGTAGGTATTTAGGCGTTCGAGTACTAATTCTAAGTGGCGGCAGTGTTCTTCCTTATTTCTCGAGTGTACGAGCAGATCGTCGATGAAACAAAATACGTTTTCATCTAGTCCTCGTAGAACTTCGTGCATGAAACGTTGGAAGGTTTGACCGGAGTTTCTTAAGCCAAATGTCATGCAGCTGAATTCGAAGAGTCCGAAAGGTGTTATTATCGCTGTTTTTTGGGCATCTTCTTTTGCGATAGGAATCCAGAAATATGCCATTTTCAAATCTAGTTTTGAAAATATTGTCTTGCCGTGGAGTTGATAGGTAAAATCTTGAATTCGTGGAATGGGATATCGGTCGGGAACGGTGACGGCGTTGAGTCTTCTATAATCGCCACAGACTCGAAGGGATCCGTCTTTCTTCGTCACGATATGGAGTGGACTCGCCCACGGACTGTTTGATGGCTTGCATATCCCCATCCCGATCATGCGTTCGAATTCAAGTTTAGCCGCCTTATATTTGTCGGGCGGTAGAGGGCGCGGCCGTGAGTAGATCGGTGGCCCAGCTGTTTCTATGTGATGTGTGACGTCATGCTTGGCTGGCGTTTTGAGTGACATTGGTCGAAGTACGTCTGGATATTTTCTTCAGCAGGTCGTGATGAGTGTGGTCGCGGTTGATAAGGAATACTGATTCTACGTTTCTGTGTACTTTTACGGCGTTTATACTGAGCTCGGTTACGCGGTCGATGAGTTTTCTTCGGTGGAGGTCGACTAACAGTTTGTGATATACTAAGAAATCGGCACCCAGTAATGACGTCTTCACATTAGCGACGACGAAAGTCCACTTGAAACATCTTCGTAGGCCTAGGTTGAGCTCGAGTGTGCGCTCTCCGTAGGTACGAATTTCGGTTCCGTTTGCCGCGAAAAGTTTGTAGCCAGCATTCTCCGCCGGCTTTGAATATTTTTGGTTGCGAGCTGCTAATACTGATATGTCGGCTCCCGTGTCGACAAGAAATTTTTCTCTGTTGTTGATGTCGATCACACATAGGCGGCGACTTATTTGGTTTACATCGACACCCGCCACTATCGATGTACGTTCTAGTTTTCCCGTTTGGCTTGGGCACACGGCGATTCGCATCTTCGCGCCTCGTTGCCGAATCGGTGGTGGTACCAGCACACCCAGTCGGGATCGCTGGGCTTGCGGGCGTTATCGGTAGGCTGTCTGGAACGTGAGCGTGAGCGGCCACGATGTGCGGAGTTTTGGCGGGAATGGCGATGTGCGGAGTTTTGGCGGGAACTGCGATACGACGAATATTGATGGTTGCGGAGTTCGGCGACTTCCAGTGACAATTTTTCTATTTGTTTAGTAAGCAGGTTGATTTGCAGGGTTGTAATGGCGTTTATCTGTACCTCATTTAACTGCTGGACATGGTGATGGAGGGTTTTCTGTGGAGACTGCGGCGACTGTAGCGGGTTCAAAATGCTCCATCATTTTATCTGCCATCGCAGCTAGCACTTCGAGTGACGACTCGGTGTTGACGGAGAGCACAGCGCGAACTTGCGCGGGCAGCTGGTTGAGCCACATAACCTTCAGTGCTTCATCCGAGAGAAGCTTGCCACTGAGATCTCGCATTCTACGCAGCAGCTGACTGGGCTTATGATCGCCGAGTTCGAGTCCGCTGAGTAGCTTCTGTAACTGCCGGTGGTCTGACTCTTGGTACGTTGAAATGAGTCTGTCTTTGAGCGCGCTGTACTTGCCGGTGCTCGGTGGATGTAGGATGATGTCTCCAATTTGTTCTAAATCGCTGTTGCCGAGTAGCGGGACGACGAGGTTGAACTTCTGCTCCTCACCTATTTTACTAGAAGCAACGGCGGCTTCGAATTGCGCGAACCACAGGCGTGGATTTTGGCGCCAAAATGGTGGTAGTCGGGCCGGTAGTGAGACTGTTGCCACGTCGCTCTTCACTGTTGTGCTGCCCTGGGCATCGCTAAAATCGTCGATCATGGCGATAGTAATTTGAGATTACTTGCAGGAGATGGAGATTCAAGCACTCAAGCTTCGGCTGTTCGGGTTTACGTGTCGTATTCGGCTTCACGGGCGTGTTCGTCTTCACGGGCGTGTTCGTCTTCACGGGGTCACCACTTTAGAGTTTTGTGTGTATTGGTGGTTTAGGAACTTTTCATACAAACACAGCTCTAACAATTAAAAGTTTTTATTACTTTAACACAATTTATATTGTACGTTTTTTACAATGCAATGATGCGCGGGCGAGACGATCGTCATGCTCTATACGTGGATTAGCGCGGACTAGGAGTGAGGCGTATTTATCGTAACAGATATAAATAACAGATATTTAAAAATAACAAATAACAACTGTTACTACCACTATCACTTATCTGTTATTTTTATAACAGACCCTCAGACTGTTACAACGGCTGTTACTGATATTTCAATATATCGGTCGCCACACAGTAACAGACTGTTACCACGGCTGTTACTTTCATACGCACTCACGCACACAAAGGAAGAAAAATATCTAGGGCTCTCTCTTCCTCATTAAGGAATGACCCTTGTTAAAAAGAGACACACCTATTATTTTTATTTACTAGGCAATATGTTTACTTCTCACTCTTACTAAAGTGGTTAAACTACGCTAAAAAGAGAAGCACCTAGTATTTATAATCCGTAAAATACAGTTGGTTGTCTGATAAGAACCAACATTTTGTAAAAAGTGACTCCTAAATTTGATCGTGTTACTTATCTGTTACTGTCCAGTGACCATTACAAAGAAACCTAAAATTTATTATATTTTTCTTTATGGCAATTTGTCTGAATGCCTATATTATCTTTGGTTTCACGGAATTCATCGCAAAATATTTCAGGTTTATACGTTTGATAACCAAACAAAGATGAAACCAATTTTATTAAGAGTAATTTGCCAGGTTTGAAATAAAAAATAATTTAAATATTTAATACTTTGGAAAAAGATGCAACCAAAAAAAAAAAAATACAGTGATCGTCTACGGACGCCTTTGATCTACATTGTCTTTGGTTTGACGTTTGACGGGATTGGTCGCAAAATGTTCCATATATGTACGACCTTATTGTTTTATCAAATAAAGATAATATTCAATTGAAAGTAATTTGGCTGATTTGTTTGTTGACATTTTATAAATTTCGTATTTTTGTAATTTTAATTTTGCTTTCGAAAGAAAACACTTTTCGTAAGAAATTACGAAAGGTGAACTGGTGAATAGTAATTGCAATTTTTTCGAAAGTGTTTGTGTTTACGGCGTATTAGTGTTTATATTCAATGTATGTATTAGTACAGTTTTTTAGTTTGGGTTATTCGTTTTATAATTAGCTAGATAGGTAGTTCTAGTTCGCTTAGTAGTTAGCTCGTTGTAGGTTGTAGCAGTAACATATTCTTTAAATTTGGTATCTAGTTAGTTCGTGAATAGTAAAACGTTTGAAAAACAATTACCATTTCGTGGATATAGGTGGTCACGTACGTTGTCAATCAAAACCAATCTGAGAGCCTAGCCTTGTACAACTAAATTGGGTTTGGCTTCCAGACTAACCGGATGTCTAAGTATAAAAAGAAAATAAATAAACGTGATTGTATGATTTCTCATTACCCCGTCATTCTTTACTAGTCAATACTTAGGATACTGTCCCGTGTGGTAGCCGGGCGTAAAAGAATAGCACCATTCCATATCTTCCAGTGGGTGTCGTAGGAAGCGACTAAGGAGCTTACTAGACAATGGGCAGCAGCGTTCTCTATGCATTTTTACCACCATACTGCGATCGCCAACCCGCCTGCCAAGCGTGGCAATTGTGGCAACCCTCCCCCCCCCCCCCCCAAATGACGATGACCTCTTGAGGGCCGCAGGAATCCGCTGGATGCGGGAAGCACAGAACCGGTCGAAGTGGCGGAGCTTGGGGGCCTATGTCCAGCAGTGGACGTCTTTCGGCTGAAATGATGATGATGATGAATACTTAGGAAACGATTTTCGACTTACAATGAATCGAAATAAAGAAGATATTCAGTTGAGATTTTAATACTTATGATACGTGCGTACAAAAATAACAGGCTGTTATTTAATAACAGATATTTGGATCTGTTATTTTTGAGTAACAGTAACAGTGATAACAGATATCGTGTTTAGCCTGTTACAACCCATCTCTAGCGCGGACTGTCGAGGGCGACTGCGGGGCGCATCTATCAAGCGCGCGGGGAGCGTCGCGCGAGCCGCTCGCCACGCGGTTCGTCAAACCTCGTTACCGCTCGGATATATTCTGTTTTCAGAGCGGCCGAACTGTAGGTAGCTATAGCTATAGGGTATTGGTGTGACAGGTACTATGTCACTACATATTCAACCTAAAATTTTGGTTGTCTAACTAAATCTGACTATTTTTAATCGCGATTAAATAGGTGTGGAATAAAATTAGTTGTCAAGAACTAAAATTCACACCGACACGACACCTCGACTTCTGGTGCAAAAATAGTACTGTATTTTTTTTCTTTTCTTTTGCTTATATCTCGAAAACGGTGTGTCCTATCGCAAAAATAATGAAAATTTCGACCCCCTTTAGGAGACCCCAAACACCTATAAAACTCAACATGTGGATAATAATTTTTCATATTTTCCATGAAAAAAGTAAAAATTCCATATAAATCACGTCGAGGCTGCCGACCCCGGCGCGCTGCTGGCTCTAAAAAAAACACGGGGTAGGGCAAACAAGTACCACGTTGCGAAGCCAAAACATACCACGTGCGAGTCGCGATTGTCAAATTTGATTTTAGTTGTGTCAAAATAGTTTTTAAATTTAGAGATATTTTTTTGCAGAATAGCGTTTAGATTCTCATAGTAAAAAGTAAGGAATTTTAGTTATAGTTTAGTTAGTTTAGTTCGGTGTACAACAGAATCGGCACCAATGGGTAGATAAACTAAGTTCATATGATACTGTAAATCTCTGAATAAAGAAGACTTAAACTACTACTAGAGTAAGAGTATAAAAACTACAAATTTACCTAATATTGATATTTGATATTGTTTTTAATTTTTTATTGATACATAGGTAGTAAAACAGTGAAATAATTAGTCAATTAGGTGCAATAAGATATTGTTGATTTTTGTATTTGTTAATAAACATTTGATTATACCAGAACAAAGAATATTTATTGAATAAAAAATGTTAATATAATTTTGTGGGATCCTGCTGGATTGAAGTCAATCCAACCAAAATCTCACTGGATTGAAAACAGTGCTCCATTGTAATCCCTAATTGGCACATCTATAGAAAAATGATAGCTTCCAACCAGCACCCTAATTGCGTAACTCACGATTCATCATAATCTGTATCGTTTTGAAACGGATTGTTAAACCATTGCTTCATATGTTCGAAAAATGTGTCTGTTCGACAACATAAATAACGCAATGAATATTGTTTAACTGTGAAGACGAAACCAATTATGATCAATCGTAAGTTACGCAATTAGGGTGCAGGCCTCAGACAAATTAGGCGTGAAAGAAATTAACATTAACTGCACATAAGACACTAAACAACAATTAGCTATATTGATCTGGGCTGGAGAATATTTTGTAGTCCTAGTAAGTAGTATCCATAAACTACACAAGGGAATTTTGTCTATCTCGGTGGCACTGAGCACTTACCCACATGTCAAATAATATCACATCTTGTTTTCAAATGTTGTATCACGGTACACTTATGTTAATAATAATCAGAACTGAACCAATCACACTAGTCGCACAGGTTAGCTCAAAGCTATTTGTAGAAAAAATTTGAGAAAGTTGACTTGGCTAAGCACAGGGTGGTATAGTATTTATTGTTGTTTAGTCAAAATCTTGAAACACTAACATGCTTCAAAGACGCACGACTATGGCAAACCAACGCCTTGCGCCATGCCGCATGCATAAAAAACCAAGACTTGATTCCCTTGCAATGGTATGCACTACAGAATAATCTGCCACAGGTTAAAAAATAAATAAACAAACACAGTACCTTAGTGCACAGGCTGCACCGGTGAGACAACTCCGGGTGTTCAGAATCACGATGGTTAATGAGATCAGATTCTGTTTGCAATATGCAGCTACAAGCACTACATACTATAAGCAAGTTGATGTTCTCCTGAAACATCAGACAAAATCATTTTACTCAATTGTCGACAGTCTTCGCAGGCACACCTTTCCTTTTTATGTGAGCCAAGCAAGTGCCTTGGCTATTAATACATAAAGACTAGGGTGTAAGCTAACCCCCTGCTTAGGCTTTCCCCAGGCTCGAGATCGAAGATGCAGAATTTATTATATTGATATTATTCTCCTGACCGAATTTCGGTTACTGTGGCCAATTGCACAGAGGATATTAGTCTGCGTGCATGCAGGGTATATTAAAATTGTGTATGAAATTGATCAAGATGTCGTTTTCTAGCCATTTCATACAGCAGCAGACTGTCTAAGTAATGATTTCTATATACGGACATGTTGGCAGTCAATCTGCTAAACAAGTTATTTGTCTGACTTTATATTTATAAGTACATACCAAATCCATGTTCGGTTCTAGATATTCATGCAGTGTTATTTCTGACGGTAAATTCTGTGGCTTTTTGTCATTGGTTTCTGTTTTAGCCGAATCCTGAAAGGGAACACAAATATTTTTGACACAAGTCACAAGGAGATCATTAGAGAGTGGTCATTTCGAATCAAACGCGGCTGTAGCTTGGCTATATGATATAAGTAAGGATAAGGTACAAGACTAATGTTTACCCTCAACTATTACCGCTACTGCCATCAGCAACAAAATGTATACTGTGAGATAATTAGGTTTTCATTGAAAAAACAAAATAACTGAAGAAACACCAATATTCTCTGTTTATGACCAGATGTATAAACCTAAACTAGGCAAAAGGAGTATGTAAGGATCTTAGCAGTTCCTGCCAGGGGTGCGGGTTTGTTCGAAAGAGACACCACAGCCCCTGGCATACGGGCTACTGAAGGAACACGGGTGGGTTTTAGTCAGTAAAAGTCTGACACGCCCTCCTGCTCCACCCAGAGCGGGAGAAGTTATTTGATGATTTCCCACCCAAAAAAAAGAAAAGGATCTTGGCAGTTAGCGTTCTGTGTTTCTGCTATACTGTTGGCAACAACATAAAATAATACATTTTTGGTAAAATTCAAATATCATTACTTGGCAACAATATTGTAATATTTTTTAGTGGCAACGCTGTCACACTTCCTCTTCCCTTTTTGTCATTCATCCACATCAACTTTATGTTTTAGTAGTTTTAGTATCCTTTTACGACTTTCTTACATTATTATATTTCGCACGTTGTTTTCTGTGTTAGTACTCTGTGAATCGGTCTTAAACGATTCCTCTATATAGAATTACCTGATTTTACATTAGAATTTTCCATGTTTTTACATAATAAATTTAATAATATTCTTGTTATGACATTTAAGTCAAGCGTGTCAAAGTGATGTCTACTTATTCTTTTAATTATCTATTCAGTCTATTCAAGGAAGGTTGCATTAGGATTGTATTTACTAAAAAATATTTTATACAGGAAAAATTTTTATCCAGTGCGCAAATTGTAACCATGAATTCACAAAAAAAAACAGCTGTTCCATACATTTTGACCGCGTAGGTATTGCAGTTTTCTATGAAACAGCTGATTTTTTTTGTATAACCGGCGAAAAATTTCTGCGCTAGGGTTTCTAGAATGATATGCTGAATTCATGGTTACAATTTGCGCACTGGATAAAAACTTACCCTGTATAGTTTTGGATAGCCTAAATTTGGTTGTTTATACCTAATTACGTTGTCTACTATATAACGGAATCCTAAATTATTATTATAAGATTCTTATACGCACTCTCGGTTTTTATCAAGGAGGTTTGATACGTCTTAGCCGACTAGACCGGGAGGGAGATGATTATATGGCTGGAGAAAAGAAAATCAACAGTTTGAAAGTTGGGAGAAAATGAGGGATATCATAATGGGGTGAACGGTACAACAATTCGGTGGCTGAGCAGATGGGATTGAGAGTGTCGGATCAAAGAAAAAGATATTCGATCAACATGAAGAACACGCTGTTTCCATAATTGCATCAATGTTACGCAATTGACAAGGCAGCCAAAGACAACGGTTACTAGCGAAGTTCTCTGAAAATGACCTTGAAAAGGTGGACCGGATCCTAGAGTGACATTTCAAATATATGGACTAAGTGGATCGCACTATTTGAAACCTAAACCGCAGACCTGGCCTGATGACATTATCAAGTTTTACCTACTACTTTCCTCACCTCTTCCTTAGAGTGCTTTTTTTTAGTGTCCTTTCGTGTCTCGAAATAGGCGACATTTCAAGAAAATATTTTTTACGGTTTGATAACTATTATGAATGTTTTACGTTAAAGATTTCTTAGCAACAGCAGGATTGAAAGTTATTATTCTTAGGTATGGTACTCACGTTTTCTACATAATTTGCCTCTGCTTTCTCTTCAATACAGCCATGATGATCAAACTTTTTCCTATCAAGGTATGTTTTCCTACAAAGGCCACAGCGTAGTACTTTCATATCTGTAACAATAATAACACCTTGACTACACCTGTTAGGTAATGTCTGGGCCACATGGGTATTGCTAGGCAATTGTGTTGTTTTGTAGTTCAAAACTTATTGTTATAAGGGAGCAACCAGACCCAGGCCAATCGACGTCGACTATCACCTCAATGTCACCACGTACGCGGGACACTCAGAAATTTTTGCTTAAATAAATGTTCTATAAATAAATATTTTTATATAAACTTTTCAAAGTACTCTCCACTAGCCTCTACACAAAGGTTAATGCATCAGTACCAGTTTTCGAAAAACTTTTTCCAGACCGCCGCAGACATCTCGTCTACAGCCTGCTCAAACGCTGACAGCGCGTCTTCCGACGACGAAAGTTGTATCCCTTTGAGCGGATTTTTTTTTTTCGGGTATAAAAAGAAGTCACACGGTGCTAGGTCAGGACTGTAAGGAGGGTGACCCAGGAGTTTGACTGGCGTGCTGTCCAGGAAGTCCCTCGTTTTGAGCGCGGTGTGCGAACGCGAGTTGTCATGGTGGAGCTATAGCCCGCGGAGTTAGGTCGCTTGTCACAACAGACAAAACTTCTGCCAAGCATTTAGTAGTATACCAATCAGCGTTGATGCTTCTTTGGTTCCGTAAAGGAATTAACACCAAATAGCCAGTCAAATCGAAAAACTCGCGATCAAAATTTTCCCCCGCTTCTAGATCGCTTCACTTTGGTAGGCGTTTTGAAACACCAAACCGTCGACTGTCGCTTTGTTTCTGGATCATATTTATCACGGAAGAGAAAGAACGGTGGAACTGCAATGTATCAAAATTAGTATAGGAACCGCTGTCGCCAAACTCACAAGATTAAACTGATAATCATATAATGCACTACAAATAAACAATTCGTTTGATTTGTCGTTTTACTTTTAGTCAAAATTAGCATAAGCCACAGATCATACGACTGGAAATAAACCTTCATAGTCTATAGATAGGATTTATTTTGATTTCGCTCAGAAAGTATTTTACAACGTTTTGTAGTCTAAAGTCGAACTAGATTCGATTGCCGAGTAAATTCCGCTACTCGACCATAGATGGCAGTATTCTCAGTGGTCGCAATTTTAAACTTAATTGTGATAACCATAAGATTGACATTCGCGTCGTAGGTTGATACCCAACCAGCAATTCAGTCCTATTATTTCAGCTCATAACTCTAAAAAGCTCTATAAACGATTTATTAAGGTTTTAGCGGTGCCAGAGTGTTGCATAAAAGCGTTCGACAGAACATTATTGATCTAAATGCTTAGAGAGCTAAAAATACCTATAAACAAAGAATGTAAACATTTACTACGCCATATTATACAACCGTTATAGTCAAGTACTATAGCAAGTTCTAATATAACTAGTACATAATAATATTGTTCTATAAAATTGTTAACAGGTGCGTCTATTTATCTGATTAGCGTAATAAGAGTTCTAAACGAACTGCAATAGTAGTTTCGTTATAGCAGTGATGAACACGCAACTACAGGCCGATATTGTGATATTGTGGATATTCAGATCGCTGTTATAGTACGTGTGCAGTATTAGTAACAAAAACTTTACAATAGAGTGTTTTTGTGATGTAAGCTAATTTCAGATCACGCTAATAGAACGTCAGTGTACTATAATAGTTTTTAGATGCATATTATAATTTTTCCGATAAGCATATCACACAGACACTATTATAGAGCAGAATTATTGTATTACAACTTTTTTGGTGCCTAGCAATGCGCTTGTTAGTATTATAATTGGGTATCTATCACTATAATGACGCAAAAGTGGCACATACATGTAGATAAATGTTTCTATCACAATTACGGGATACGGTTCCGTACAAAATGTGTCTTACAAAGATTTCTACAGAGAGTCCTGACTCCAGCGATTTTTCTGAATCTTCAAGCAATGATTCAACATTCGAAAAAGATTGGATTCATAATCTTGAAATATACATTACATTCAGATGCTTATCAACATTTGTTATGCTTATCAACATATGTTGTGCTATTATTACATACCTACTGTATAATAAAGACATTTTACTAATTCTTAAGATTATTTACGCAGATGGTATATAAATAAGAATCTTTATTAATTAAATGGTTCTTTATTTTGAACTAAAAAAGAAAAACCTTTCATTTCTCATTCTTCTATCAGTCTTGATCTTACGTTAAAATCAACCCACATAATTAACTCAGCTTATACAATATCAGGTACCTAAAATATGTCAAAAACATACAATTTTAGAATATTCTCTTCACAGGAATATTCAATTTAAAGCTAGTATAAAACAGGACTCTTAGGGCTGATTTTTCAATAGTCAGATAACTTTTATCTGAGGAATAAAAATAGCGGTTTGACATATTTTCTATAGATAAGCTGTCAAACCGCCACTTTTATTGTTTTTTACCATTAATTTGTTTTTTATTTTTTAGTTATGATTGGGAATGTTTTCAAACGAACCTAAACTCGACAGGGTTGGGTCGTGTCATTGCGGAGTTCCTATGGCCACCTTCCAGCTTCAGCATGAGACCCTGGTTACCATATAGGATCAAAGTACTCGTCAATACGAATCAAACGAGCCCAAACTCAATAGGGTTGTGTCGATTTAGTGCGGAGTTCTAATGGTCACCTTCCAGCTCCAGCATCAGGCCCTGGTTACCATATAGAATCAAAGTACTCATCAATACGAATCAAACGAAGCCAAATTCGTTGGGGTTGAGTCGTGTCATTGCGGAGTTCCTATGGCCACCTTCCAGCTCCAGCATCAGATCAGCTCCATGTTATCATAATATTGCATTGTCACGCGATATACATATGCATGCAAAATTTCAGCTCAATCGGTTTAAGATATCTGCTTCAAAATTGAGTTGTAAGAATCCACCTGGACAAACATACATACATTGCAAGTTAATATTAAAAAAAAACTTCTAAAAACACAATGTTGACAGCAGTTTTCAGCAGTCATTCCGTTTCAGAAAAATAGTAAAAAAAACACTGTGTTAATATTCAGTCATGCTCACATAGAACCCTAATTTTTGGTTGAATCCACATTGACTGACAGTGAAAACATTATCACGGCAAGTACTATAATGGCTCTTAGAATATCGAAATCACTTTATATGATAAATATTTTAGTAAAAGCTCAACAATTCGAGGGGGGCACTTTAAATTCATGGTAAACCTATCCCTAGTTTATCAGTAAAGCTGCAGTCGCACATCATTTCCACCGTAATAGACTAATATTATAATAACAAAATAAAATCTTACTCACCTCAGATTGCTTGTATCCTTTGTAAAATTATTTTAATTATTTTTTGCACTCTGCACTATCACGAATGTAAAATAATGAATGGTGAATGAAAAATGTGAGGTTAAGGAAACTAAACTCTTGTATAGTATGAAAAAGTACTCTAAAAGGTCCTACAGTAGCCAGTACATCACTATTTTGAGACCTGCATCGCTGTTACATAGATTTTAATGGACTGTTTCGTCATTTGGAACACTGCAATAAAATTATTTTGTCACTGAACAGAGATATAAATGCGCCACTTCCGAATAAAAGATACGTTCTTTGGGGTTTTATAGGACCAAGGACAGGTTTTTACAAAACGTTCTATGGTTTTTTATAGTACTAGTTTTTGCTGCTTGGGATATCTAGTGCTACTCGACCAAGGTCACACCAGCGCAGAATACGTTTAATTTTGATTGACATTATCGATATCGATAGATATTTTTTTCAAATTAAACCAGAAATCGGGTAAGTCTTGTTGGGAGTTCAGTAATAAAACTGCAGGGAGAATGACGTAGTATTATTTGAAAAGAAAATAATTTTAATAATTACGTCATTATGTAAAACTTTGATTTGATTGTTTGCTATAAAGCATCTATGCAACTTAATACACTTCTTAAAATAAATTTCGTGTTTGAATGTTTGACAAATTTTCTTTTATTGATATCCATCGATAAAACCAACATCCGACCCGACTACATAACTAATAGTATAGCGAAGTACTTTCGAGAACGAAAACGAAACAGCGAATATAATCAATCCTAAATAAACTTTATTGTAATGGCATAAGGTTGATTTTAACTAGACGTTATATTAAGTTATATTAAATTATTAGTAAATTGAAATTAACTAAGATTTTATTAGAGAACAAATAAAACCGTACTTACCGATGATACAAAAAACCTCCATTTTTAAGATTTATTCTCCAACTATCATTTTAGCGCTGTAAAATTGAACAATACGGCATAGCTACGGAAAAATAAATTTGTAACTCGACGCGCTTTTAGATCACGACTGGGACCAAGTAAGCGTTACAACGCTTATTTTGGGACCAAGTAAGCGTTACAACGCTTATTTGTGACACGCGTGCCACGCCTACTTTGCACTCCCATTGTTTTTTTCTCTTCCGTGGTATTTATAAATCCAAGACTCATCATCTGTAATGATATCGTAAACACGCCGAGACGAGCCTGCTTCAAATTTGTTTATCATATCACGGCACCATTCCATTCGGGCCTGCTTCTGAGCATGGGTTATGCAGCACCCAGCGTGAAACTATCCTCCTCACGCGCGGAAGCATGATTGTGTAGAATTTCGTGAAGGCTTCCCGATCCAAGTATGTGCTGAATCTCTTGATACGTAACTCGCCTATTGTCATGGAGAATTGTTTTCACTGCTAGCACGTTTTCTTCCGTAACAGCCGTCAAAGGGCGACCACTTCTTTCTTCATGCCCCAAACTTAGTCGACCGCGCTTGAATACGTTATACCAACGATACATGAATGCCATTTGAAGTCTATCGTACGATTAGTCCGGTTTCAGGCGACACTTGAAATCATGGCGCAAAATCATGGCGCCAAAAATGTACCCGGTGCAGATCCATTTTTTAATGAGACACGATAATTTAAATTTGCTCGCAAACAATGTGGAGGGAAATTTTGAAATTCGGACGTACCTATTTTTACTATATCATATTTTCAAAATAGATTATAACTGGCCAGTTTCTCATACATAAAACTTTTTTTGCAATACTTTCTGAGTGGCCTGGTATACCATGTCCCTAACTTTATATCAAGTTTTCTTATTTATTTCTTATTATTTTTTAAACTTTTAATCAAATAGGACTAACCTTTATGAGTTATACAGTGTAATCCTAATTCTTCTTTGGTCTCGAAATGTTGCTTGCAAAATGCGCACTCAATCTTTTTAGCTGGCATTGATGTTATGCAAAATCCATTTTCTGACAACTTGTTAAGAATGGTCTGAAATATGGAACAATATCAACATAAATACAGAAAGCATTACAAAAACGCACAAATGCTACGCTAACGCACTAAGGCTACTGAGGACTACTTCCTTGCATTCCGAGACACCACTACCAACTTTTAAATTCCAGGCTGCTATTGGACAAAACCGGAGATCGCAGCAAGGATCTCAGCAGCCCTGCTTGCGAAGAGGGAATGCAATCTCAAGTAGAGATTGTTTCTAAGCTGCATCAGAGTCTTCTTAATCTCGTATTTACGCCATAATATTCTACGAAATTTGGCACAATTAAAGTTTATATGGAAAAGGAGTATAAAGGTTTTTTTTTTTTAATAATGCATTACAAATACATTCAACGTTTAAATGAATTATGATGGAATTTCGACCACTGGGCGACTAGTTTGATTAAATTCAACAGTCCCCGCTGTTGGATTTAATAAAACTTAGTGAGAAAAAGTCACTCAGAATTTATGTTAGTGTAATTTACTCCACCAAAATCAACTAGTGGGACAGAGTGGATGACAAAATTCTGAACATTCCAATAAATATTCCGTCTGGTAGGACAGATTGGTGGGGCAAAATGGAATAATCCTCGGTGTTGCTATCAGCCGACTGAACGTATGTACAAGATTGACTGTACATAGTATGGATTAAGTCCCAGGCAAACCTTTCTTTTTCAAGGCCCCCATCACAACACATCAACTAGACTCCACACAGACGAAGTCACGGGTGAAGTGCTAGTTAAGAATATGTCTTACTGTTAAGATAAAGAAGTTACCTGCTTGTCATAAAAATGCCCATAACTACTATGAGAAGAGGTCTATGAGCAGAGACCTACCTCTGTGAATCTCAATGGTTAATATTTGGAGTTGTGAATTTTTCTTTACTATTAATACCAAAAGCATAGGCACACATTGCCTACTGCTAAATAACAAAAAAAAATAAGCATAATCTATCTCGCTACACCAAAATAATCAGCAAACAATGAACGAAATTTTAAAATTACATTAAAGTTATTAGACTCACACTAGTTAACATCTTCTTAGGTCTGCCTCTCTTTTTTGGGCCCATAAGGTCAGCATGATTTTCCCACATATGTTTGGTTAAATTCCCTGCACCATTGTAGCAAGTACCGCAAAGTGGGCAGTAAGTACGGTTGGTTTCATCACATTCAACTAAAATAAATAACACCAACTTTTTTAAATACATATCGTAGACTTGCTAAGTTCATGAAGAAAATAGTGTGGTAAGATTTCCTAGTAGGTACCTAATGCAAGTTTTTTTTTTCATCTTTTAATGTAATCCTTATTATATAATCGCAGAATAGGGTACTTTCCAATTTGATAAAAACTATTTTAATTTGAAGATTGGGACGATACATTTAACAGAAAAATAAAAATAAATTTATTGATGTCCATTTTCTCCATTAAAAACGATTAAAATCAAATTTATTTTTCGTTGTTTTGAGTTTACCGCCAAAACGCTCCTTACGATGACTTTTTATCACGTGACATCGTGACGTCAGCTTTGTGTAAACAGCACCAGTACAAATACTTAGTTTAGCGCAGTTTTAGAAGTATTTGTGCACAAAGGCACCTCACACCAGTGATTTCACTTTCTGTCCATTAAAAATCTTGTTAATTATAAACACACTCAGGTACTTGTTTACTTACTACTTTAGTTTACACAAAGTTGACGTCACGTGATAAAAGTCATCGTAAGGAGCGTTTTGGCGGTAAATTCAAAACAACGAAAAATAAATTTGGTTTAAATCGTTTTTAATTGAGAAAATGGATATAAATCAATTTACTTTTATTTTTCTGTTACATATTTCGTCCCAATCTTCAAATTAGAATAGTTTTTAATAAATTGGAAAATACCCTATTCGTTCCTTAAAACAATTATTGTACCTTAAATAGTTTCAAAACTTCCAATATTATTTAAAGCTTGACAGCAGCACAAACGAAAATTTTTAAATCTATACTTATTAATAATATAATATTGTTTAAAGGAAAGATGTGATTGATTGTTTGTTTGTTTGTATTGAATAGGATTCGAAACTACTGAACCGATTTGAAAAATTATTTCACTGTTGGGAAGCTACAACTATCCCCGGGTGACATAGGCTATATTTTATCCCCGTATTCCCACGGGAACGGGCACTACGCGGATGAAACCGCGGAGCGCTGCTTGTATTATTTAGATTACTATCATACTAACCTTTTATGCATATCTTCTCATGGTCTTGTAATTTATAATGTGTATCGAAAACGACTAAGCAGCTTTTACACACAAAGCATGACTTGCGTTCTAGGCTATCATGCTCAATTTTAACAGCTTCTAAAAATAATAACGATTATTGTTAGTTTATAATAATAACGTCACTGTGATCTGTGGAAAATAACTTCGCAATTAAGGTTGACTATTTACTACCTACTATTTTGTAGGCATGTTTTTTTTTGGTAAATTTCTCACATTCACATAATGATTATTTTTATTTATTTCCAATAAAAAAAGCAGTAAAAGCAAAAAAGCAGCTTCTTCAGTCAAACAGAATACGTAGGTAATTAAATTAATTAAGGTGGGCGATTTTGGCCGCCATTGCTCTTGGTGCAGTTTTGGTTAAATTTGGTTCAGTTTAGGGTGTAGTTACGATATTATTATACATCGATATTATAAAACACTCTATGTAAAGATTTTGAGTTCAAAACCTCAACTGTAATTCTAAAATCGGTTACTTCTAGTTTTTTATGTTTTTTTTTGTTTTTGCTTCGCACGGTTTTTGCATAAATGGCAGTTATCAGGTACGAAGTTACAAAAAAGTCTTAGTCGCCTATAGTCAGTCAAGTCAAAATTATTGTAAAGCAGTAGTAACTTTACAACAACCTATTCGTAGTTTTTGGGGGGAAACGAAAAGTCCATGTTACTCACTTATTTTCACCTTCACTACACTTGTGCACTCACACGTGACTAAGTTGAATAATTCACTACCAATATTATGCAATTTAATTCACTATTTCACAAAATTTCATTAAAATGAAAATTCGTGCGACATGTTCCAACGCGATCCCGCCAAAAACTCCTGGTTTATTTATTACTTTAAGCACACACTTTTACAGAGGCGGACTTAATGCCATAGGCATTTTCTACCAGTCGACCTTTGGGTGATGCAGAGACAAACAGTGGTAGGTGCAATAAATTAGAGGAATGCATAAAACTATTTTTAACCGACTTCAAAAAGAAGGAGGTTATCAATTCGACATGTATATTTTTTTTTTTTTTTATGTATGTTCGGGCATAACTTCGTCGTATATTGACGGATTTGCAAAATTATTTTTTTGTTCGAAAGGGTTTTACTCCGAAATGGTCCCATATAAATTTTATATAGATCTGATTATGCGTTTCGCAGACAGACAACGGAACTCTTCAAAACATTACAGCAAATCAACCACGAATGCTGCTATCGCATAAATATGCATTGTTTTGACCCCTAGGATGATGAAATTTCCAATTGGTGTAGGGTAGGTAACGAAAAAATTGAAAAAGTGAAGTCGGTTGTTATTTTTTTGAAAAAAGTTTTTTATAATTTTCCTTTTTAAGTTATTGACAACCTAGACACGTATTGCGAGGGCTGGATCGAGGAGGCCGTGGAAAGGGATGCCTGGAAGGATTTGGGGGAAGCTTTTGCTCAAATTGATTTTTTTATTTTTTTATTATAGACTACAAAAGGAAGTTTCCCTATTCCTCAGACACCTACATTACAAACTGAAAAGCTGATACAAGAACAAAATTATATTTTTATGCATAGAAATATGATTATAGTACATGGCCGACCAGTCGGCGTTTTTTGCTGACAAGTTTTTGATTAATCGTAGACAAATGAAAAAACGTAATCACTAAAATAGTTCATACCTTGGTCATGTAAATCCGGTCCACTATTTAGGGAAACATTGAAGTCACTATCGGCATAGTCGTCATTGTCATGTGAGGACAAATCTTCGGTCTTCACACCTGATATATTAGCCTGGAATTAATAAAAAAAAAAAACATAAATTCCTTCAAGCCTTGTTAATACTAACGCCGTTTGAATAATTATTGAGACAAGTTATCGGTGAGATTAGGGGACTTGTTGGACGAATATGTCATATTCTTCAAAAAGTGCGCGACTACCCTGGCTGTTAGGACGGGGCTGTAAACAATATTTGCTCCTTCAAGCTTTTGTCAAGACTTATAGATATACTTACGATTTAGATAATTAAGGAGAGAAATCGGCCATGTATGAGTAGCAGCCTTGGGTAGTGTTAAAACCGAACTTTAGATAATTTAAGGAGAGAAATCAGGCATGTATAAGTAGCAGCCTTGGGTAGTGTTAAAACCGAACTTACTTACTTGACTTAAAACTTTAGTTGATGTTGAGCTCTCTTTATTTTCGTTTTTTAATATCCCTCTAAGGTACATAATAGCTTCTTCCGATTTTTTCTTAAATTCAAATGCCTTTGACGCTTTTTCTTTACACTCGCAGCAAATTGTTGAAGGCAATCCATCATTTTTGCTGATCTAGTCATAATTATCAAAAATAATGGAGCTATTAGATAAATGGCACAGCTTTGTGAATCATAGTGTTATAATATTTGTAACTGAACAGGTCACAACTATCAAAACAATCTAAAAATAATAATTGGCATATTGCAATTGAACTGCGATAGCTATAATAAAGAAGTTTTAGTTATTTATGAAATGGCAATTACTTTAGTGCTAGAGTGCCTGAGAGATGTTTATGGGAATGTTCAAGAATCAATTTTAGAATTGCCATTTTAGAAGTGTATTCATTTGTTTTCCTAACTGTGAGATTATTGAGGGTTTGTTTTGTGAAAGCTATTTTAACAATGCACTTTTGTCTCATATGTAAATACATTGATGCCTTTGCTATAGAAATCCCTAACAACATAAATCAATGAACTCTTTACCGACTTTTTCATTGGCTCCTAGGCAAAGATATTTTTTTTTTTGTGTATTCACTTGGAAACGCTAAGATAAGAAGCATTTTTGCCCAGCTTTTGTTTCTTATTTTATGTTCCCAGCAAAACAAATATGTAATGCTGAAAATGAACAATGAAGCAAAACTTGTGAAAATGAGAAATGAGTGTGTGGGAGCGCAAGCTTTATGACAACTTCATGAGCGTCTGCTAGCTTACTATATTTGTTACGCAAGCATCTCAGTGTCACGCTAAAAACATGATATAATAAGTTTAAGTATAGATTTCATAACCACATGTGATCAACAAATAATCTCATTCCGACCTAAGGAGTTGGCAATTATTAATAAATAAAGAAGACCTCCACCAGAAAGTTTATAAAGGTAAGCCATAATCCTATAATCCTTGTGTTTTTTCAATTTTTCATCTACAATAATTGTAACTATAGCTATAATAATTGCAATAGGGAAGATGGGTGAATTATTTCATCCCGATTCACCTATTCACCATCAAAGCATGAAATGGTATATTAACATAATAATTATGTATAGAGCCATGTCCATCTGGAATGTGTTACTAATAGTGAAGGAATTTCTCAAAAACGAGCTTTGGTTCTGGAGATTAACATCCACAATTTCGCAACAACTCTAAAATGTCTCCACCGATTTTCGATAACTCCTCAGTTATGATAAGTGCGCGCCGAGGTTCATAATAAACAAAAAGATTTTATACCATAGCCATAATTTTTTTACAGTTTGTTTCAGTTTAAACATGTTTGGTTTGGGAGACCATGATGGTGTATGGTTAGCCACAAATGTTTACAAATAATTTTTAAAAAGTAGTGCAGCCTGTATCTGTACTCATAATAATCTCACCTAATTCCATGGGTACATTACAGGCAAGCACGGAGACCACTTAATTCGATTTTACAGCATGTATCATAAAATAAAAATGTCAAACGTACAAAAATCTTGTTTGTTTCCGAATACAATACAACATCGAAAATTATGAGAAACTTGAATAAAAATGTGTAACAATTCGCATTTTACAAAGTCAACATTCAAGCGAGATTCAAGCTTAGTCAAATAAAAATACATGCAAACAATATTTTTTACCTTTAGCCCAGTAGTTGATGTTACTATGTAATCTAAAGAGATTGAACCCATAAGAATATCAAACAAGGAGTGTAATTCATTATCCTTAGACAAACACGTTCTACACAATTCCTCAATTTTTATTTCGGATTCCCGATTTGAGGCCATTTTCTTTCTCTTGTTGATCCACCCGGGCGAACCACAGATTATAGAAAGCAAACAAACGGGCCTGTCTACGGAACGGGCTCACGGCAGTGTTGCCAACTCCAAAAGTTCAAACTATCGAGTTCCCACGTCGAAATTATCGTAGGACATGCAAAATTATCGTACAAGCTTGAGCTGCTGGCGTCTGTACAAAAAAAAACACGAAAAATACCTAGAACTTTCATCAAACATTGAAAACAAACGACAATGACTAGTCAATGTAAGAGAATATGCCAAGTGTCACCACTAGTAGCGCTAGCAGTACAAACGGCCAAACTTTACACACGACTATGGAGTATGTCATAGGTCACAAGAGTCTTTGTTAAATTATTATAGTCTGTGTTCACGCGTGTCCACGAAATATAAAGTTTAACCAGTGCGCAAACTGTAACCATGAATTCAGCATATCATTCTAGACACCCTAGCATAAATTTTTTTCGTCAGTTATACAAAAAAAAATCTGCTGTTTCCTCAGATTAAAGAGTCTGCGCTCACGCTAAATCTAAATTAATAAGTAACAAAATTAGTATCTCTAAAAATAAAATAAAAGCTGTGTGGCAGGTAATTAACAAAGAAACTGGAAACACAAAACAGCGAGATCAGAATGAGTTAGCTCTAAAAATTGATAATGAAACCATTTCAGATAAGTTACAAGTTGCTGAGACTCTAGAAAATTTCTTTACCAACATCCCAATAGAAGTTACGAAATCTCTCCCCTCGTCATCTGTATTAGCTGAATCTCTTCTTAAAGAAAACTTCAGCAAGGACATACCAAGTTTTGAATTCAAACCCATCTCTATTGCCACAATTAAAACAGCATTTAAAAGTCTTAACATAAAAAACACTGAAGACTTATGGGGGATTTCCGTTAAGGTTCTCGAAAATATCATTGACACAATTGCCCCTGTCCTAACAGGCATATTTAATCAATGTTTAGACAGCGGTACGTTTCCTGACTTAATGAAACATAGTAAAGTAGTACCAATTTTCAAATCGGGTAGTAAGAGTGATCCCTCTAATTATAGACCTATATCTGTGCTTCCAGCATTGAGCAAAATTTATGAAAAAATCATGCTGGACCAGATGTTGTCACACTTTAACTCGAATGGGATTTTACATAGTCGACAGTTTGGTTTCACGAAAGGTAGGTCGACGACTGACGCAGGAGTAAAACTCATCAGTCACATTTTGGAATCCTGGGAGAATTCCCAGGACGCCATTGGCATTTTCTGTGACCTCTCAAAAGCGTTTGACTGCGTTGACCACAATACACTGATCTGTAAATTACACCACTACGGAATTCGTGGACAAGCTGCTGATCTTGTACTTTCCTATTTATCAAACAGGCAGCAAAAAGTAAACGTTAATGGGGCGACGTCCTCGGGGTCTCTAGTTAAGATGGGCGTGCCTCAAGGTTCAATTCTTGGCCCTTTTTATTTCTAGTTTATATAAATGACCTTCCTTACCTGATGGCTAAATTCTCGGATATAATTTTATTCGCTGATGACACTTCTCTTATTTTTAGAATAGATAGAAAAGATACGGATGTCTTACATGTCAATGATAGTCTAGCTGTTCTTTCGAAATGGTTTGCTGCTAATAATCTTTTACTCAATGCGAACAAAACTAAATGTCTTAAGTTCTCGTTACCAAATGTACCCCAAGTAGGTCTAAACTTAAAACTTGATGGCAAGAAACTGGATGCTATTTCGGAAACTGTATTTTTGGGAATTACTTTAGATTCAAAATTGCAATGGGGTGCTCACATTAGAGCTCTTTCAAGTAGATTAAGCTCAGCTGCTTACGCAGTAAGAAAGATAAGGCAGTTGACTGATGTAGCCACAGCTAGGTTAGTTTACTTTGCTTATTTTCACAGTATTATGTCTTATGGCGTTCTGCTGTGGGGATCGGCAGCTGACGTAGATTCAATTTTCATTTTACAAAAGAGGGCAATCCGCGCAATCTATAAAATGGGGCCTCGCGAGTCTCTTAGAAACAAATTCAGCGAAATTGATATATTAACTCTGCCTTCTCTTTATATCCTAGAAAATATCTTATATGTTCGCAAAAACTTAGGCCTTTTCAAAAAACGATGCGATTTCCATAATCTGAATACACGTAGTAAAGATGAAATTGTGATTCCAAAATTTAGACTGACTAAAACTAGCAAGTCATTTCTAATAAACAGTATCCGCTTCTATAACAAGTTGCCAAAGTCGGTTACAGAACTTAGCGATGGAAAGTTTAAAACGCACATCAAACGTGTCCTTATCAAAAAAGCATATTATAAGATAAAAGACTACGTTGAAGACAGGGAAGTTTGGCATTAATTCCTTCTGCACATGTGGCTTCCCTGGTACCTCATTAACAGCATAACTATGTGAAAGTCTAATAACTGCTCTCAAATACAATGTTCTTTTTTTATTCTTTTTATTTTTACAATGCTGACATAATCTCGTCATTAATTGACATTATACATCAATTTTATTTAGGTTCATTTTATTTATGTAGATTATTTTACATATTGTGAATGAGAGAACGTTGTAGGCCTTACTGACTGTAGATTTGTAGACGATTTTCTATTCTGTATTCGTCTAAGTACCTGGTACTTATTGACAGGCCTGCGCTGTCCTCCCATACATTTAATCTCTGTAATTTGAAAATATTGTTAAAGCCAATTATTTTTAAAAGATTAACCGTGGAGTTTCTTGCCGGCTCTTCTCCATAGGAAACAACAATTTGGAACCGTGCACCTAGCTTCTGACGTTTCATAAGTGCCCATGTAGGTTTATATGAAATAAAAATATTTTGATTTTGATTTTTTTTTTGATTATAACACAAAGGCAGATAGACCGCGCGGAACACCAAAGTGAAGCCAAAAATCCAAATACTAAAGCGTCGCATGGTATATAATGCGAGGCTTTAGTATTTGTTTTTTTGACTTTTGGGTGTTACACGCGATTTAACTACCTTTGTTTTATAATCTAAACAAAAAAAATATACTAAACCGTCGCATTGTATGTTACATAAAATACAGGTAGGCTGTACCAATGCAAGCTGACAGACAATGTAGTCTGTTTCATAGAAAAGTGGTCAAAATGTATGGAACAGCAGATTTTTTTTGTATACCCCACGATTATTTTTTTATGTTAGGATGTCTAAAATGACATGCTGAATCCAGTTTGCGCACTGGTTAGAAATCTATCCTGTGTAGAAATCGATCTCTATAAAAATACCTACCAACCCATGTCACTTAAGCACTTATTACACTTGGCTGAATTTAGTCATCTAAATTCAGAAGCAACTTAAAAGCAAATTAGAAGCTTCTGATTACACTGTCCTAAATTTAGTTACTGAATCAGCGCGACGGAGTTGGACGTGCCGTGTATGAGAATGGCTCCAAATTGTTAAGACACCAAAAAATTGGCCTTTGCGTAGCCCTGACCGTTGACTCAATTAAAATATACTTCTCACAAAAATTAGGGAAAGAAAAAAAAAATTTTTTTGGTCGATTTCATTTCAACAGACTGTACCTTGAAGAAAAATGGTCAGCCAGCAAATTTAAAAAAGCGATTGGGTTTCAAATTGTTTCTCGTCAAAACAAATCGAGTAATCGTTCGAAAACCACTGACAAAACTATTATATTTATCTTGGCAACCAATGATCGCACAGGAAATTTGAGGTCAAAAATTTGAATAAATCTACAATGATTAGCAATTGATTTTTCAAAACAACATTTTTAACTACTCTTTACACGAATTTGAAAAGGCAACAAAAAAAGGCTTTTCGTAACAATTTTTTTGAAAAATCAGATGCCCAATCAAAAGTAATGAGGAAACCACTAATGTTATGTACGCCTTTTACAGATCAATATACCAAAAAAAAAACCCTACAGAGTATCAATTTAATCCACCAAGCCGTTTTTTTATCCCACTCGATTGAATTTTCGAAAATTCAATCGAATATACAAAATTAAAGGCGCATGATTTTTGCTTTGAAAAGCTCTCAATTTTTATCAAAATAAAAACAAAAGTTTTTAGCATTTTTTCTTCAGTTTTGCATCAGTAATACAAAACAAAAGCATACGTCCTCAACTCCTCACGCACGGACAGTTATGTAGCGACTGAAGAGTAAAGTCAGTACTAAATGCGATTACACCTTCCTAAATGCGTTTCTAATTAGGCTTCTAAATGATTCAGTCAGTCAGATACCATTCTTGCTTCTGAATTTAGGATGCTAACTTGCTAATTGCGATTACACTTGACTAAATTTAGTAATGACTGAATTTAGATGACCAAATTCAGAAGCAACTTTAGAAGCAAATTAGAAGCTTCTGGTCTTCTGATCACAGTGTCCTAAATTTCGTTACTGAATCAATTACCAGTTAAAGCGCGACGGAGTTGGACGTACGTGTACGAGAATGGCTCCAAATAGCCGTTGACTCAATGAAAATATACTTTTCACAAAAACTAAGTGAAAAAAAAAAAATTTTTTTTGGGGCATTTTTTTTAACCGCGTTACTATGGATGTCGCACTCGCTCTAAAACGCTATGAATAACTATACTTATGTAAAAATGAAAAAAAAAACTTACAAACAATACAACTTTAATAATACCGCGTGAGCGGCAGCACGAGTTGAGTACCAGGGGCCTAAGTCTACTAATTTATAAACGTTACAATGGTCTCTCAATGGTGTGTTTTTGACAGTTTTTGTATGGCAAATCTGTCAAAAACTTACCATTGAGAGACCATTGTGACGTTTATAAATTAGTAGACTTAGGCCCCAGATCAGCTGTCAAAATGGTCCTTATAATAATTTTTGTAGAGCTTTAAAGCGTCTGACAACAGTTCCGGCCCATGGAAAGCGTCTGATACTTTTGATATTACTTCAGAGTAATATTCTAAAATATATATAAAAATCAGCCATGTGAAAATAAGTAAAGTAACACTTAATTTTAGGCAACTTTCTCACCTGATACCTGCCCAGGTGTCACTGAGCGAACTCCACAAACACGCAGGTATTTTATGTACAGACGCCAGCAGGTCAACCTACCCCAAACTGTCAAATTTTCCCAATTGAACAACCGCTCAGCGACTTTTGGTCGCATGCGAAACCGCCATTTTTTAGTCCCAAAAGGCTTGTGGTCGCATCCCCGACCGCGCCGTTCAGGCGGTTTTTAGCCTTATTTCTGAATATAAATAAAGTTCTATATCGTCTGCGACAATTTTACTGTAATGCTAGTTACACACACAGTTGGTTGAACTAAATCTCTATGGAAAATATAATCTGGTAACACGAAAAAAAAAAGTTGAAAGTGACGTTTCGAACTCGTTGGTCATCGGTACTTTTTCGTGGTATGCTCTCTAGTTTTATAGTGTTTTTTCTTATTATTTGTGTGTTTTCGACGATAAGTGGATAAATATTCATTTAGAAGTAGTTATTACATCGTTTTAGGTAATATTTGTATCAAATAGCATCATAAAAACTTATATTTCGACGAAATATGAAACGTAAACAAACCTTTGTGAACAATGTGCAGTGATATGAGAATTGTGTTTATTTTGAGTGATTCATGGTGAATTATGTGGATCCTGGTGTATAAAATGGTATGTAAACAATGTATTTTCTTATTAGAATAAGAATCTCATTCTATTTAATGAGAAAATTTGTTATATAAACCCTTTGAATGTTCGAGTGCACAACACGGGCGTTGACCTCCGCGCGATATGAAGTTTGAGTTTAAATATTACGAAAATGTTGAGTAGGATTCCCAAAAAAATACTGCTGTTCGATTATTAGTCTATTCAATAAGTAACATCCAAAATTTCGAGCAAATTGAGACGGCAGTTCTATGACAAATCAACAACAAACGGGAACAAAGACATGCTCAGTCATTGTCTCTAATTTCCATTGTTTATAATAAACTACAACGTATTTTAGAACGACTCACAATGTTTATGTTATGGCTTGCCTATTCAGGAAGCCATAAAACTTATCTCTAAGTAGCTGGAGGCAACAAAAAATCGACACGGACGTTATTTTTGCTCGCCGAACGAAAAAATCTCAAGTGTCAAATGACGTCCGTCCTTTAGGGTACGGACGCCACTTTTCCGTCAGGCCGATAAGGTCCTTGAAAGGGTCCTCCTTACGCTTACGGTATAAAGTTGAAAATCTATCAAATAAGATTGGAGTAGCTTGATGTGCTGGCGTCTGTACATGAGGCCACTACTCAGAACCTAAGGTTTCATCTTTGTGAAAATAAGTTGTCAGAAAGCTCTGGGATCTCGCACTATCCATATTAGAAGATTACCGCTATTTTTCAAAAAGAGTGAAATCATGGAATTAGTAAGTACTGCTTTTATCTTTCAAGAATGGCTTTTGGTAAAATGCTAGATACACACGCAGCGACTGCAGTCGGCGATTTCAAAATTGGCGAGACAATAGTGCGTATTACACTAATACTACCAAGATACTACCTATCTAATTTGTACAGTCGCCAGCACATCAAGCCACCCCAAACTGTCAAATTTTCCCAATTGAACATGAACCTTAAACTTTTGTAATAAAATTGAAAAACTATCAAAGAAATTTGACAGATAGCAGAGTAGCTTGATGTGCTGGCCTCTGTACATACAAACTCTAACTAGGAACGCTCTAATTAGGAAATTGGAACCTAGTGATCACACTGGAGTAAATCGAATTCTAAATCGGACAGATTTATTTATTTATCACACACATGTACCCTTTGCCATTACAGATAATAAAATCTAATGCAACAAAGTAACTTAAAATATACTTAACTATACCTTACATCTGCCAGGGGTGCGGGTTTGTTCGAAAGAGACACCACAGCCCCTGGCATACGGGCTACTGAAGGAACACGGGTGGGTTTTAGTCAGTAAAAGTCTGACACGCCCTCCTGCTCCACCCAGAGCGGTAGAAATTATTTGATGATTTCCCACCCAAAAAACAAAAAAAACAAAAAAAAAAAAACTATACCTAACATGCTACGCAGTATGTGGCCCTTGTGAACTCACCCAGTGTACAGGTGAATATGTCTATGGCATCCGCCACCGTGTTGAGAGTGCGCAGCGCACGAGTTAGCGGTGCGCGCCCCAGCAGGTTACTGCGCGCACTCGGCACCACTAGCCTAGCAGCCGCGGCTTGCGCCGTTGCGCCACCTACCTATCTGGTAAATTAAACCCTATTTCTGATAGTATACCTGAATTGTGTATCCTACCTCTTAAAACTTTGAAAATATACGTTGCCAGTGCCAGTTCACGCCTAATTTCTAAATTGTAGTAACCTACCATACCGAGACAGAATAAGGTAGGATACAGTAACGGATATCCCGGGTATCTCCCATACAGCTTTAAGTACATAAATCTGACGAATTTGTTCTGTATCCTTTCGAGTCGAGCATATTTTTGTATTTTATTTCACTCGGGCTCCAGACTGCCGCATTATATTCCAGATGACTCCTCACAAGAGCCTCATACAAAGACCTCAATACACTGATGTTTGTGAAGTCATTTGCCTGACGCAGCACAAATCCCAGATTCCTGTACGCCTTTTTACAAACGTGCACCACGTGTTTGCGAAACTGCAGATCACTGGCGAAATGAATGCGATCTTTAACCTCCCTGACACGCTGCAGCGGCTCCCCGTCCATGCTGTACTGGTGGTATTGAGGGATTTGTGTGCGTGTGAATGAAAGCACCGAGCACTTTGATACATTAAAGTATAGCTTATTGCAGTGACTCCATTCAGTGACCCTATCCAAGTCGTGCTGCAGCATGTCACAATCCGCAGTGTATTTTATGACTGCAGACAACTTAAGGTCGTCAGCAAATAGCATGCATGTTGACCTGACCACCTTTGACAAATCATTTACCGTAATAATAAATAATAAGGGTCCCAAATTAGTACCCTGACTGACGCCCGACCTGGTGTAGTAGGGCTCCGAGAAGTGTCCGCCACAGTTCACATACTGATGTCTATCTCGAAGATAACTGGCGAAGAACTTTACAGTATGAAGTGTGCAGCCCATACTCGCCAGCTTTGATAAGAGTATGTCGTGATCGACTGTGTCGAACGCCTTCTTAACGTCCAGATAGGCTACGTCAACTTGAAAATAAGATTAAAAATTACTTAAGTAAGTAAGTAAGCCCAGCAGCGAGTCAGCAGCGTCCTTATAGACGATAACTTGTTTTCGTTATCGTTGAGTACGTAGTGGAATACAAGCGAGTCATGAAGCGACACCATTCATCAAGTCAGATAATTTATTTTTTATCATTAAAAAGATTACACGCCATTGCCTTTTTTGCGCTTTACCGGAAGAGAGTGTTGCCACATAATCTATCATAGACTAAAAATCCAATAGTCCTAGCCACAGAACACGGTCCCAGCCCAGCCGACGACTGTTGACTATTGTCACTGTGTGTGTACCTAACATACCACAGATTTACAGCGTACCCCTCGTTTTTTTAAATAGATATCTGTGCCTTAAGCACACAAAAAACATTGAAAATTTTTTTTTGCACTGTGTCACTGAGTGGAGAGTGGTGAAGTGTCGACGTTTAACTTGTACACAAATAAACTGTGTTTTTAATAGGTAGTTTTTGTGATTCGCGTACATTTGTTGAAAGAACATTACGGTATTTACTATTTAATATATACATTCGTTTCCGTGTGTCGTTAATGTTCTGCTTTGTGCCAATAATAGTAACGTCTTAGATTGGAAAATGTAAGTATTTTGCGAAATAAATACAAATAAAATTGGTTGATTTTCTACGGCGAATAATTTAGGTTTATAGTAACTTACTCAAATCATATTAGTTTATCGCCTGTTTACATTTACTTTTATCCTGTCATTTTTAATACATAAATTGAATAAGATCCAATATTATTAAACATTTGCTCAATTTTAATCCAACTGATTAAAATTTAGCAAATTATTATTCTAAGCGAAGGTTAAAACTATATTGATTTCTTCAACTGGAGTATGTTATGTATGTGTAATTGTGTACTGTCATGTATAATGTAGTTACTAATTACTTATCCATGTTCTTTATTCCATTTACAGCTATGTAAATGGTAAATGGGATAAAAATCATGGATAAGCAATGACTACAGGTACTAACTAACCTGCTGTTGCCGAATTAAAGGGATGAATATATATGTGAGTAAGTCGAAGGTGTTTGTAAGAACCTCTGTTCTTTAAAACATATATTATCTTCTGATATGTTTGTGTCTGATGTAAAAATAAATGATAGAGTGTTAAGCAAGATAATATAGCCAGAGAGTCTGTTCAGAAGCTAAGAAAATAAAAATGAAGATGTGGAAAATAGAGTGAATGAAAGAAATAAAGTGAATGGTGCTAGTGTTATATCATAAAATGCTATATCAAAATGAAATGACTGCGCCATGTGACAATAATTAACAATTTACTAGTTAATCTTGTACACTTGCTGATGAACATCCATTCGAGCTACAATCATTGATGACAGTCGTGTTTGTGACTTCATCACTAGTAGTGCTCGTGAGGTAGAACGACTAACCATATTTAACAATAAGTATTCCTGAAAAAGCATGAGCGGTGTCTAAAAGTCATGAGTAAATCATTATAATTTGCAGTGGCTGCCAAGTGGTAACAGCAGTGACTTACAAATTATAGGTTGTAGGTTCAAACCCAGTCAGGCGCTTTACCTTGTGTAAATTATTTCGTCACCCCTGCTCTCAAAATGGTGAAGGAAAACATCGTGAGGAAACTGGCATGTCCTAGAACCAAAAATTTGAAGACATGTGACACTTACGAACCCACACTGTACCTGCATAGTCGTTAACGGCCCATTCCCTCTCACCAAGAGCCTGTGTCCCAGCAGTGGGAACATTATAGGCAGATTGTACTATTATCAGTTGACATGAGCGCCATCGTCAGTGGCCCGCCCTATAAACATAGTATCTTACCATCCTTTTAAAGTAGCTGTATCAACCTACTTCGATTTTAAATTAGATTGTTGATACCAAATGTTTTAAAAGTAGAGCTAATCCTGGCAACAAACTGTCATGCAGTTTGGCAGGCTTAGGAAATATGTACAAGTGTTTGTTCCAAATAAAATGATTTATACATTTAAATTAAATTATCAAATAGTTTGGTACCTAGTAATGTACAGTATATGGTACTATTGAGAAACCTAATTGAATGCACATTATATGTATTCCTATTTAGTGTATGTATTAATACAGGTTACACAATACAATCTATACAAGGAATAACAAGTCTATCAGAAAAACTCCTTCACCGAACTCCACAGAACACATACTCTTCATAACGGAGAAGTTTCACCTGTCACTGACAACATTGTGTGGTGGAGTATCAACCTGTGTCAAAGATGGGGTTTCATACTACGTCGAGCTTCGAAGAACTATGTACTGCGTCAGTCAGTATATTGTCTTATGTTTCATTTTTACGTCATATTTTATGTTCTCGGTTGTTACATCTTCTTGTTGTCTGTTAGGTTGGGTTTTACTGTCTGGTCAGTATATCATATTATTTATATCAATTTTATTTTCCCTTGTTTCTACAAAGCACAGTCCTTTCCGTAGGCTACTTTAGTATTTGGTTTTTTGGCCTCACTCTTGGTGTTCGGCGCGGTCTATCTGCCTTTGTTTTATAATATAATCTGAGTATCAATCACCAACTCTCTGGGACCTCGTGGTGGATTGATTACGGTCCCCTTTCTCTAACAGAGACGAGGCCTGTCCCAGCAAAGCGAACATTAGAAACTAATTGTGTTCCTGCAAAGAGATATTAGGGAAATGGTGAATGGTAATTTAGACCTCCTGAAAAAGAAGCTGATTAAAGTAGTATTCTTTGGGATTTTACGCCAAACTGATTATTACTTCCGACTTTTACATAATAATAAAATTTATGAGTTTAATTATATTCTGTAATGAATGGTAAACTGAAATATGTATGAGAGATACCATTACCTACTTGCTCATTCTTCTTACTTAATCACCTACACATATCATACATAGCTATTCTATGTATGTTGGTATGTATCAATCCGTGTTCTATTTAATAAAGTTATCTTATGTAAATTGTGATTTAAATATTGACAATGACATAAATATTCTATTATTCTTGTTGATCTTGTTTACGTATCTATGGGGGCAAACAATCTACTATTGTGTAGCTCTCTTCAAATGGGGTAAAAAATTTGACACCAAGTCGATGTTACTTGGAGATTTGATTGTTCAGTTTCAAAAACGCCACTGATGCCGCGGTCGGTGTGGCCTCCTATTTTGCCGAAACCATCTAACCTATGTTCGTCCGTCAATATTTTCGTAAATTGTGGGTCGATTTTGCTTTTTTGATACTGCCCAAGCGGAGGGGTCATTGCGCAAAACATTAACAGTGGGAATGCCAATGCCTTTCAATTTGACAGTTCAGCAACATTCATTACTTTATTTACGTTGCTACGCAGACAAATTTTTCGAACATAGGAAGCAATGGATTAGCAATATCCACCAAATTGATTCAGATTGTAACTGATTGTGTTACGCAATTAAGCTGCTGTTATTGAGAACCTACTGTCTGGGAAATCCTGAAATAAATAACAAGACGTATAAAACTTTTACATTGGAAAAGCAAGAAAAATCTGCTGTCTCTTTCTGAAAATGTTTCGGCCCTGTCCGCACCGCGATTTTCCACCGCGCGATTTTTTTATCGCGAATAATTATGGCTATGTCCGCACCGCGAATTAAGATTCGCGCGCTTAGCTCAGTCGTGCTATTGGCAGGCGTGACAGGATGTTGCATGCTTCGTCTCCCGCTCGATCGACGGCGGCACAGGTGACAGGAGTTCCCAGAAAATGATGAGATTGACATACAGCAAGTGATCACGCTGATGCACAGGAGACCTTAAATGACAAAGAACATGGCCAGTGGGACCCTGCCTAAGTGTTAAAATCAATGTGCAGCAAACATTGTTTGTTTTATTCTTGCAAGTGCTGTATTCTATAATTTATAGACCAAAAAGTTTCAAGAATCTAAAGTTTAAAGATAAGTTTTCACTAAATAACTCTGCTTTTTGATAGGAGATGGCGCTTGGAATTGCGATTGAATTTCTACTATTCGTTACGCCATCGAGGCGCTAAGTTTTTTTTACCATCAAGGGAGCAAACGAAGATGCGGTTTACCTGATGTTAAGCAATCACCGTCGCCCATAGACAACTCCAGGTTTATTGCTGACGCGTTGCCAACCTATTCCCACCCCAAATCTTGGGCTTCCGGTTCCCTCACTCATCATTTGAAGCGCAGCAACATAATGTTGGTACTTCACTTTGGTATTCTGTAAGAGCAGGGTACCTCTCCGGTCAAGCCAACCCAATAGTCAGCTATTGACTACAACTCTTAAGTGGGTTTGGAAACAAAAACAAGGCTTCTATTATTTGTGAAGAGATGAGTGATAACTGAATAATGAAACGATTATTTGAACGAGTGAATTATTTTAATATTCTTATATTATATTACAAAAAAATTGTAGGAAAGACGGACAATTTAGACAAATTACAATTAGACGGTCTAATCACTAATAAGCGATCTCGGTTATCAATTCCGGGGAACTTATCAACTGATTACAATAAGTTCTTCTGTTGTTCATTTAAGACGTTCGTTTTAGCCGGGAACTGCAGCGAATTGACCAAAATCGCGCGAAATTTTATTCGCAGTGCATATTAGGTGTAATTCCCGTCACGGAATATAATCCGCGAGATTAAATCCCGCAGTGAAAAATCGCGGTGTGGACAGGGCCTTACTGTCTTATTTTAGTTAAAAAACGCAAAAATATTAGCCAAGTAACTAAGCTAACTAAGTACTATTATTTTCCTTGTAGGTATGGTAATTATAAAGCAATATGTATCACTCAAATACGGTGACCGTCGGGTGTAAAACTACACCCTCGTTAGGAAACGGTCACTTTCTCCCCTTGGTGAACAACGTACTAATTTAGTCATCGAAAGAAGAAGAGTTGTCTCGTATTATTTTTTTGTCTTGGCGCAGTTTTCTTTTCTTACGAACCCGTCCTTTGATATTTAGATAATGAACTTCTTGTTTCAATATGGTTCGTCTTCTCCATGAGTAGAACGAACATATACAACCTATCGTGCCGATATGAATCGGCACGTCTTATGATGATAATAGCTCATTCACACCCTAGTATAGCCAAATGGCAAAGCGAGACCGTGATAGTTTCTAGGTAGCGATTATAAAAATTACATAGGTACATAGGTACTACAATCCAGTTGAACGTAGTATTATCTCTAGACTAGAACTAGCAGAGACTAATAGTTAACAAAATTTGCCTCGGAAGCAATTATGCAATTTTATTGCTGAATGGCTTTGAAACGTGTTATTATTCTCATTCAAGGGCCAAAGAACACACGAATTGACATAATTCTGACTCTGACCAATAGGGTATCGGTGATAGGGGAATTTAACGGAAGTTCAAATACTGCCAATACTATTATTGTATTCATTACCCAGCATATGTTGACCTATGTAGCAGAAACCTGATGACCTGTGTAGATGTAAAACTAGCACCTGAGCGTTAAATAGGCATTACAAGACCCTTTCTAACGCATTATTATAAAAAATAAAATATCCGTGCAAAATTTCATACTCCGTCTGCGGAATTTTCTTAATGTTACTTGTATTGTATGTTACATCCGTTGCCTTATGGCCGGTAGAATATGCGTTTACAAGGCTGATGAAATAGTTTAATCTAAAAAATGTTTCACAAAATCGTGTGTGGCTTTGAGTCTAATGAAGTTTGTCCACCCCCGCCATCAACGGAACGTCGACGATTTAGACGAGATGATTCGAACCGAACGTGACGTCCCGGTGAGCACTAGTCTACCGAAACCGAACGTGGCGATTCAATAAGTTGTGTTGTGATAGGTAAAATAAAAGCAAGGCGAACGGGCCGCCGCGTGCCGCTGCTCCGCCACCCGGTAAGACAGCAGTGTGTGGTCAAGATCAAACGTGTTTTGTATTACTGGTCGCGCCGAACTATTCGAAACTTCGATGACGGGCGGCGCTCGGGTGACGGACATAATGAATCGCGACTTCGGCGCCGTAATCTTGTTGTCGTTGTTCTTGTGACGTGACGGCTGCGGTGGACAAACACAAACGCGTTTATATTGGTAATGTGACCCAGTCACATTGACAGTATACAGGGTAAGTTTTTATCCAGTGCGCAAATTGTAACCATGAATTCAGCATACTCGTATCATTCTAGAACCCCTAGCGCAGAAGCTTTTCGCCGGTTGTACAAAAAAAAATCAGCTGTTTCATAGAAAAGTGCAATACCTACGCGGTCAAAATGTATGGAACAGCTGATTTTTTTTTGTGTATCCGGCGAAAAATTTCTGTGCTAGGGGGTCTAGAATGATATGCTGAATTCATGGGTACAATTTGCGCACTGGATAAAATCTTTTCCTGTATAAGTCAATGAAACATATATGTTTAAAATTGTTGCAGTAATACTTACAATAGTAGGCGGTGTGGCTACAATGGGCAACAATAATTGTATTTATTGCCTGGCCACTCTTTAAAACATTGCCGATATTGTATCTATTGCAGCCAAACATTGCCGGGAAAATTTGGCATGTCAAGGAGCGCCATTGCGCCAATATGAAATACAAATAATTCAAAAGTAATTTGCTCCTTACATCATCATCTGCTTAGCTTTATTTTCATCCAGCAGGCTTAGCATGACGCTTTCTATTTCTATTCTACCGTAGAATAGAAATCGCTTGTCTACATTTCTTGGTACAAAACCGTCAATAGTCTACGCGGAAACGACATTTTTGTCTACTCTTCCGTAGACAAAACGGTTCTCTACGGTTCTCGTGCTAAGCCTGCATTATAACATGGAGTGATTGCCTATCTGCCCGCCACAACCCAATTATTGGGTAAAATTATATTCGGGCCTCCTACTACCCGTAACAACTGTAAAACATCTACAATTGACAGCCGGCCCTCTCGATAAATCGCTACTAATATTATAAATGCGAAAGTAACTCTGTCTGTCACGCCTAAACCGCTGAACCGATCGTCATGAAATTTGGCAGAGCTATGGAGAAGGACATAGGCTACTTTTTTACGCGATAACCACATCCACGCGAGCGGAGCCGCTGGCAAAAGTATGTAATATAAATGATACTAGGCAATTGCGAGCATGTCACATGTTTGCCCTGATAATCAGAGCAACTGCGAACTTTCAATCCACGCGTGTATCGAAGTATGGTCATCAGTATGTAATTTTTACTAAACAAATAAAAAAAAGAACGATTTTTGACTTTTGCTATTCTGACGATTAGTTATTTGCGGGAGAGGTACTTCAATAAAACAATGTAGATATAAGTAACCTATCGTAATTACTGGGATCAAAATATTGTTTAAAGTTTTTCATGACACACCCGCGATCAGCTCTACAACTGATCTACTGACCCCTAATTCTGTTCATTGAAGCAAAAACTTCTTTCAAAAAAAAAAAAAACAACCGCCTTCCAAAAAACACTAGAAACTGAAAAATAACTTTAATTTCGGAAGTTTCTAGTGTTTTTTGGAAGTCGGTTGTTTTTTTGTTGAAAAAAGTTTTCATTTTTTTACTTTTTAATTATGTACCTACCTACACCACACCAATTCGAAATTTCATCATCCTTGGGGTCAAAACAATGCTTAATTATGCTATAGCAGCAATCTCGGTTAATTTGCTGTCATTTTTCGAGGAGTTCCGTTGTCTGTCTCCGAAATGCATCATCTGATCTATATGAAATTTAAATGGGATCATTTCGAAATAAACCCCTTTCGAACAAAAAAGAATTTTGCAAATCGGTCTTATGACGGAATTATGCCCAAATCTCCACCTAACTCCTAACCGTTAAAGAGTTGTACCTTCCTTCATCACCTCAGCGTCATGAGATGAATGAAAATAAATGAAAAACATTGTTAATACCTACGAAATTTGAGGGTTGCCCTCGATTTCCCTGGGATTCCATCATCAGATCCTGACTTGGTGCTAATGGGACCACCTCAGGAGTATACTCTTTCAAATAAAAAAAGAATTTTGAGAATCGGTCCTCAAATGGGGGAGAAATCGAGTAACATACATTAAAAAAAACATACAGTGGAACATATAACCTCCTCCTTTTTTGGAAGTCGGTTAAAAATCAAAACCACTTTCAATATGCAGGGCAAATTTTACTCTACATAATAATTATTTGCCGAAGTGCATAGTAATTAAACAAAATTAACTAGATTATTTATTTATTTAAAAACACACGTTTTGTTCTTAAAATTATACAAGGCACACTATTAGACCTCTGGGGTCTGTCTTAGCATGCCATGGTCTGGAATTACTCAACGCGCTACTAAGAAATTAAGGTAAAATGGAGTTGTAATATTCTTTGAGCTTGTGTTTTACGTTTTTCCTGTTCATTGAGTCGCGAATGTCTGAAGGTATTTTATCGAGAGTCGAAATTCGTCAAAAAATTATTTTAAACTTAATACATATATTAGCTTTCTGCACTCCTTCTCCCGTGTGTGTTGCCGGGCGTAAAAAAATAGCACCATCCCATTTCTTCGCGTGGGTGTCGTAAAAGGCGACTAAGGGACTTACGAGAGAATGGCCAGCAGCGTTCTCTATGCATTTTACCACCATACTGCGATCGCCAACCCGCCTGCCAAGCGTGGCGATTATGGCAAAACCCCCCAAGGGGGAGGCCTATGTCCAGCAGTGGACGTCTTTCGGCTGAAATGATGATGATGATGATGACTCCTTCTTTATGTAAACTTCAACTATGCCAAACTTTATACTCCTCCGTCCGCGTAATTTTCGTAAAACCGGGCACAAACTTTTTACTTGTGTTAATAAGTATAATAGATATCAAGAATCGCCAACACATAGTTAACACGCGTTGCGATCAAAGCTACTTCCTTCTCTACAGAATAAATTTTTAACCAGTGCGCAAACTGTAACCATGAATTTAGCATATCATTCTAGACGTAGCATAGAAAAAAAGAAATTCTAGCGTAGAAATTTTATAAAATAAGACAAGATTCCTAAGCCTTGCACTAGTGTCACTACAGCACACATTCCACTAACACTCATTTAATATAGATTGTTAGTACCCCAGTGTTATCGGTAATAAGTGGCCTAGTGGTGTCAGCCCCGCCTAACAAGTTACAGGTCGTGAGTTAGAACTCAGACAGGCACTTTACTTTGTGTATTTAAGTTCATCACTGCTCTCAAAACGGTGAAGGAAAACATTATGAGGAAACCGGTATGTCCTGGAACCAAAATTCGAAAACTTGTGACGTCCACCAACGTGCATTTTTTTTTTTTTTTGACGTTACCCCACACTAGGGATATCTCCTGTATTGTGGGTGCGTTTACAAACATTTAAAACTCACATACACAGACGGCCAGACCCGGAACAACTACTTGTAGGTCATACAAATATTTCATTCGTCGCATTGGGCGCGCGTGGTCCATTATATTCCGCTCCCTCTAATAGAGTTGGAACATTATAGACTGATTAAGTTATGATTATGTTACGTATGTTTTTTATTTCAACCGAACAACGACGGGTTTTATAAAGCTTGAACCTTTAGTCTGTCGGTGGAATTAATAGTGATTTTCAGTGCATGCTTCAAAGATGAATTGCTATACGTGCAAGCCTGGATGAAATTCACGAGTATTCAGTTTACGTGCAATCTTTTCTGCGATTTAATATTTCCACTTAACACTTTGGTGTCGCTGCATGTGTAAAATACTTTAGATTTCCTAAGTGGTGCTAACTGAACTTTTAAAGTAAAGAATGTATTTGAAATAAAGGCTTTATTTCAAATATATTTATATGTTGTGTTTGTAGGTGTGAATGTCACTTACGTATAATTTGTATACCTACTAATTAACAAAAGCATTTCTTATCATATTAATCTGTTAATCCCGGCTAATGGGACACAATTAATTTCCTTTTGTAATGGAACCGATAGGTTCCGCGCCGGATTTAATCGGTTAAATCATAATACAATTGCATCGACAAGGGCCGTAGTCAGATGAAGGTAATCGGGAGGAGCAGTATCAATCTTCTTCAAAAACAACTTGCATCTAAGTATTGATATTCTAATTTAAACAATTAAACCTGCGTAATGACTACGTATATGGAAATAACGATAGGATAACATACGTTATACGTAAGTGGATCCGGTGTGTTGTAATTATTAAGCTAACATGATTAATTATCCAGGACCGTCGCATACCGCAACTGATTAAAGGGTTCCTGGGACGCGAATGCTGGAAATTTGTTTAGAACCAGGCGTTTAGGATAGTCAGCTTTGCCATTGTGAAACAATGTGGATAGCTTGTAATTCAGGAAATAACATTGCTTTAAAATTGCTTTAGCGGAAAATAGACTTAGCCGCCCATAGTTACCTTACGGGCAGTTTACCTCGCTTCTTTTATAATAGGTCTTTACCTATGAAATTGCCGTTAGGTATGAAAAAATTTAAACGATTTTTTTTCATGATTTTTTTATTTGTATTAATCGAAGTAATCACCCATGCAATCAATGCATCTTTGCCATCGCAGTGGCAGTTTATTGATGCCCTTCTTAAAGAAATCAGCTGGACGGGAGGCAACAAATTCTTCAAAGGCATTTTGTACTGCCTCTCGGGTATTAAATTTTTTTCCCGCCAAGAAGTTATCCAAATTCTGGAAAAAGTAGTAGTCTGTAGGCGCAAGGTCTGGTGAGTAGGGCGGATGACGGAGAGCTTCCAACCCCAGTTCTTACAACTTGGAGACCGTCTGCTGTGCAGTATGAGGTCGCGCGTTGTCGTGCAGGAGCAGCGGAGACGAGCGATTGACCAATGCTGGTTGGAGATGCGCCAGCTTCTCCATCATTGTGTTCAGTTCTTCACAGTACACATCTGCAGTAATGCTCACCCCGTTTGGTAAGAAGCTGTGATGAATCACACCGGCGCTAGACCACCAAACAGTGACCATCACTTTTCTAGGGGTAAGTTTTCGTTTAGGGCATTGTTTAGGTGCTGAACCAGGATCCAACCAACTTGCTGAGCGCTTACGGTTATCAAACAGAATCCATTTTTCATCGCAGGTAACAATGCGGTTCAAAATTCCTTCATTTGTGTGTCTGTTGAGCAGTGCAAGGCACGTCTCGACGCGTACTTCGCGCTGGCGATCATTGAGTTCGTGGGGCACCCATTTGTCAAGCTTTTTTACCTTGCCAATTTGACGCAAATGGACCAATATTGTTTTGACGCTAACGTCGAAAGCTGCTGCTAATTCAGCCGTAGATTGTGTATCATCAGCTTCCACAATCGCCTTTAATTCGTCGTTGTCGACCAAAGTCTTCGGACGACCGCGAGGTTCATTTTTCAGGTCGAAATTTCCAGAACGGAAGCGAGCAAACCAATAACAGGTGGTGCGTTGGTTTGTAGTGTTAGCTCCGTAAACGTCGTTGATGTTGCGTGCCGCTTGTGCCGCGTTGCTGCCACGACGGTACTCATCCCTACTTCCCTACTATATCCCTACTATATAATATTATAAATGCGAAAGTAACTCTGTCTGTCTGTCTGTCTGTCTGTCTGTTACGCTTTCACGCCTTAACCGCTGAACCGATCGTCATGAAATTTGGCCGAGATATAGCCTGGGATATGGGTAAGGACATAGGCTACTTTTTTACGCGATAACCGACATCCACGCGGGCGGAGCCGCGGGCAAAAGCTAGTATTCCATAATTACTCGAATTTTTAACGTATCCATGATGACGAAAAAGATTGAAATGCGATGAAAATGTAACACTAATCAATAAAGAAATGACTACTTTTAGAAAAAAAAATCCATGTTTTTAAAATAAAATTAATTTGAAATTAGAATTCTTAGCCAAACAAAAATTATTTTGATTTGAAATGGCCAGTACTGCAGAACGGCAATTTCATAGGTAAAGACCTAATATATAACCTTCTCCTTTTCTACGCTAAAATAATACGAGGGTACCGAGCAGAAGATGAAAGGAAGAAAGCTCAAGTGATAACGTTACATTAGAACGTGTGGAAACTGGATTAAATGCAGTTACTAAACTAACATTGACAGTGTACTCAGGGAAAGGTCACATGTTTCTATCCATTATCCGCTTAACACATACGAATACACGGGGATCCGCTTCCAGTGGCGGGTAGGTAGTGTTTATTGTGACACGACTGATTATGCTATCCTATAATGCCTCTCTCTATAATGTTAACACTGCTTGGATACACGGGCCGAGTGCAGGTTGGTTTAGTATGACATGTCATGAAACAAAATATTAACATTGACGTTACAAACGACTTTAATAGGATCTGCAGTATGAAGCCAAAAATGAGGAGGTTCCATGTTCGATTGTATCTATATTTTTTTTGTATGTTCATCGATTTCTCCCTCATTTGTGGACCGATTATCAAAATTCTTTTTTTATTATTAAGACGGGTATTGTGAAGGATGCAGTGCGCCTACCATAAAAGTTATTTTTACGTGGCACTTTAAGTGATTTTACTTTTGACTGACAGGTGTTCACATCATATTTCACTGGAATCTGGATCTCAAAGTTGTCAAAATGTTCGATGAGAAACAAGTACTCAGCGCGGGCTTGAACTGGTAATACATTGCAATGTTTAAACAGACCAGTATAATGCAGTGCAGTGGGTGCAGATGACGTGCACAAAGACGTAGCTAATGATTTAAGTACCTATCTTAAAAAGGCCTTGTCATCTCATGCATATAGCCGACTCGAGTAACTGAGACAGTGAACAGTGAAAGTGAGGTAGACGCCAGTTGCTGACAACTTTCACTAAAAGTTTACACCAATGAATATAAACATATTCCTATGCCAGAATACATACACGCTCATTTTTTAGAGATGAATAACACTGTTATAGACCGCAATTTTTTTTTCGTTGTTCATCTGTTTACCGCTACCATAATTATTTATATGACTGCTACGAAGCGGTAACAAGTTCCTTTTGTTATCTGTATAGATTAAGGAAAATTTGCTAAATCTGTAATTTTTTGCCAAAAATAATCATTTAAAGTTACCCGCATCATCCGCATCTTAGGGTTTCTTCTTTATTTGCCCGATTTAAAACGGTTCTTTCTGTGATTCTATGTATGAAAGTCGCTCAACCGTTTGTCATTCGTTGCAAACATTTACTTAACTGACACAACGTTATCAGCCGCGGGAAATCGCGGCACAGCGGACAGAGCTCCGGCGGGATCTCATGGTGACATGGAGAGAGCGATTGTCGCAACCCAGTGCTGGGCACGCCACGATTGCGGCGGTAAGTCCCCTCTTTGAGGAGTGGTTTGAGAGGCGGCATGGCGTCCTCACCTTCCGCCTGACGCAGGTCCTCACCGGACACGGTTGTTTCGGGGGGTTCCTGTTTCGGATAGGGCGGGAGGAAACGCCCGGGTGTTTCCACTGCAAAGATCGCCCTGAGGACATGGTGGAGCACACGGTGGCGGTCTGCCCAGCTTGGGTGGAGCACCGCCGTGTCCTCGTGGAGGCGATCGGCGGCGGCGATCTCTCGCGTCCGGCCCTGGTCCAGGCCATGGTATGGAGCGAGAGGGCATGGGGAGCCGTCACCTCCTTCAGCGAAGCAGTGATGCTCGCGAAGAGGGAGGCGGCGCACGTGAGGGAGAGGCAGCATATGCGCCCTCGCGACCCTAGCTGCCGCAGGATACGGAGACGCCCTGGGCGTCGGGAATCCCAGGCCGATTTCCGGCCACCGTAGGCATGGGCTTGCGGACGGCGAGTAATGGGTAGCTCGCTGTCCGGTAAGGACCAAGCCCAAGTCGACGGCGCGTTGTGTTCTACGCGCGCCTCAAAGAGATGTCAGCACAAAAAATGATGGGGCCCGCAAGGGCCGATGCCTGCCAGGGGTGCGGGTTTGTTGTAAAGAGACACCACAGCCCCTGGCATACGGGCTACTGAAGGAACACGGGTGGGTTTTAGTCAGTAAAAGTCTGACACGCCCTCCTGCTCCACCCAGAGCGGGAGAAGTTATTTGATGATTTCCCACCCAAAAAAAAAACACAACGTTATCAGAGAGATTTGTGCTTTACGATTCACCCAATCGATTTTTTATGATTAAAGTAAGTCCGCTTCTTAAGTGTCAGTTCGATTAACGGCTAAAGCAAGTGACTTTTAAAATCTTAGAAAGGAGATAAGTTGGTAAACTACATAAATTAATATTGGGTAGTCCGTCTGGCGGAGTGAGCGGCCTCAAGTCTGCTATTACATTAGTGTCAGAATGGTCTATCATTGATTTCATAATTGTTGATTTTGACAAGTTTTGTAATCTACTAATATAATGGCATGGTCATTATGACTTTCCAGTGGTCAGCCACTGACACTCCATTGAAAGAAATGGCATTTATTGGTAATCTCGTACATAATGACAAATGAATGACTGACTTAGGGGGTAATCTGCAAAAAATTTGTCAGTTCCTAAAATAATATGTTAAAAAATAATATGTAAAAAATATATACATATAAATGAATTCTTGCATTAATAAAGGTTCAAACTTAGTAGTATTTTTTCGAAAATCATTTCTACCAACAGGTTTTATAAAAATGGCAATACGACAGGACCAATGAAACACAATTCGATTACGAGACCATTGACCGACCACTGATCGACCATTATGAATTTAGCAGATTACGAACTTTTAGCAAAATGACAATAGGATTTTGTTGGAATGTCGAATTTATAAAAATAGCAGACTTAGGCCCCCTGGAGCGTTGTCGAGGTGGAGGATTATCCTACTTCTTGGGCGCCGCTGTCTAACATTTTCCAAGACAATTGGTAAACAATGACTGACATGCACAGTAGGTGGGGCTTTTGGGACCCGAACCGCGATACCAGATTCCACCTTTATTATTTTTCACTAGTACTTTGGCACCAGAAATAAAATAAACAAAGTTATGTCTTAAGAAAGTACGGTCAACCTAAAAATGTTGAAGTAATACAATTCATATTTTTTTTATAAAACGATAAAATATTTATTTTATTTCAAAAATCCTACCCCTACCCTTCTATTAGAATTAAACCTAAAAAATAAAAATACTAATTACGAATAGTGTTGGGATTATATCCGGATAAATACTCATAAATATCCGTTTTTATTTGAGTACCTAAGTATTTATTTGTCGAAAACGCGCGCAGGTGTGCAGCCTCGACATGTTTTATAAGGAATTTTTCACTTTGGTATAGGAAATATGAAAATGTATTACCTAGGTACCTACATGTTGAATTGTTGACTGTTAGAAGTTTGTGGGCTTACAAAGGGGGTGTAGAAATTTCATTATTTTTCGATAGGACACACCATTTTCTAGAAAAAAAAAGATACAGTACTGTTTTTGCATCTGAAGTCGAGGTGATAGTGTTTTTCTTTTTAAGGGTGGGAATGAAATAACTTCTCCCGCTCTGGGCCAATACTCGAATATTATCCACTGCCCATCACTAATTACGAAATATAATTACTTACTATAATCTTCAGTATACTATTACCTATTTTGAAATCGTCGTTTCACAAGGAATTTTCATCATATCAGTAGAACCAAGTTTTTTTTTGGAATAACGATAATGACATCATCGTTTTTTTATTATTGTTTGCCATCATGTGGATATAATTGTCTATCTATGGATAGTTACATCAACCACTACGCTTGTCATTAAAAGCACAATTACCTACCTTCGTACTACTCTTGAGGATGCTTTTTTCTTGGCGGCGAGAATTAAAATTAGGTACACAATAAATAACAATGGAAAATCATAATTATATGCCCTGATGTGAAGTCATGTGTCATGCATGAATGAAAGTCACTCTTAGCGAGTTGTATTGTTAGTTTTAGTTTAAATATAATTTGCAAAGATTGCGAACTATATTTTAATGAACATAATAAGAGTGACACACGGCGACACATCAAGCTATACATTTCCAGTATAAGCTGATCTCGCATTGTATAGGATTTCCGTACTGTGCGAGATCAGCGTAAACTGGAAATGTATAGCTTTATGTGTAGCCGTGTGTACTACGTGAGCTCGACAAATGGATGTGCGAATAATGCTTGTGCGACAAAACTGTACTGCGACTCACCATAGTTCGAATGCACGCTTGTGCGACACACTGAAGCTCGACATTACTCTAGTGCGACATCAAGAATTAACATTTTTATTCAAAATTATATCTATGTGATGACCTCCATAGCTCATTTGGTAACAAAATCTTTGTAATGCTCCCAGTTTCGATTCCGGGATACAAAACTTGTTGGTACCCACCTACTTTTAACGATATAATTTTTAAATTTTCGTTTGCACGTTTCATGATTTTCTTCGATGTGGTAGTATGTTTTTTGAAGTGAAAACGTCTTTTCCTTCCCAGTACTGGTGGTAAATTCAATAATTTTGACCCACAAAAACATGTAAGATTTCAAACGCTATTAACTATGAGAGTTTTAGAGTGAATGATGGCTGTGCGTTCAAAAGGTAGGTCATATTTATGTAAATTTTTAGCAGGACATAATTTGCCTATTACTTCATAAAGCGATTGCGCGCGACCCTCTAATTTTCACTATGAGTAGTAAATCCAATTCGTGTAGCGCAAAAACGTCTTTAGTTAGAACACTGATTCTGGTGCCATTTTCAAAAGTTGACAAAGCACTGCTAGGGAAAAGAGACAAACAATAAATACTGTCCGTAAATAATAGGTCTTTACCTATGAAATTGCCGTTTTGTATGAAAAAATTTAAACGATTTTTTTTCATGAATTTTTTATTTGTATTAATCGAAGTAATCACCCATGCAATCAATGCATCTTTGCCATCGCAGTGGCAGTTTATTGATGCCCTTCTTAAAGAAATCAGCTGGACGGGAGGCAACAAATTCTTCAAAGGCATTTTGTACTGCCTCTCGGGTATTAAATTTTTTTCCCGCCAAGAAGTTATCCAAATTCTGGAAAAAGTAGTAGTCTGTAGGCGCAAGGTCTGGTGAGTAGGGCAGATGACGGAGAGCTTCCAACCCCAGTTCTTGCAACTTGGAGACCGTCTGCTGTGCAGTATGAGGTCGCGCGTTGTCGTGCAGGAGCAGCGGAGACGAGCGATTGACCAATGCTGGTTGGAGATGCGCCAGCTTCTCCATCATTGTGTTCAGTTCTTCACAGTACACATCTGCACTAATGCTCACCCCGTTTGGTAAGAAGCTGTGATGAATCACACCGGCGCTAGACCACCAAACAGTGACCATCACTTTTCTAGGGGTAAGTTTTCGTTTAGGGCATTGTTTAGGTGCTGAACCAGGATCCAACCAACTTGCTGAGCGCTTACGGTTATCAAACAGAATCCATTTTTCATCGCAGGTAACAATGCGGTTCAAAATTCCTTCATTTGTGTGTCTGTTGAGCAGTGCAAGGCACGTCTCGACGCGTACTTCGCGCTGGCGATCATTGAGTTCGTGGGGCACCCATTTGTCAAGCTTTTTTACCTTGCCAATTTGACGCAAATGGACCAATATTGTTTTGACGCTAACGTCGAAAGCTGCTGCTAATTCAGCCGTAGATTGTGTATCATCAGCTTCCACAATCGCCTTTAATTCGTCATTGTCGACCAAAGTCTTCGGACGACCGCGAGGTTCATTTTTCAGGTCGAAATTTCCAGAACGGAAGCGAGCAAACCAATAACAGGTGGTGCGTTGGTTTGTAGTGTTAGCTCCGTAAACGTCGTTGATGTTGCGTGCCGCTTGTGCCGCGTTGCTGCCACGACGGTACTCATATTCCATAATTACTCGAATTTTTAACGTATCCATGATGACGAAAAAGATTGAAATGCGATGAAAATGTAACACTAATTAATAAAGAAATGACTACTTTTAGAAAAAAAAATCCATGTTTTTAAAATAAAATTAATTTGAAATTAGAATTCTTAGCCAAACAAAAATTATTTTGATTTGAAATGGCCAGTACTGCAGAACGGCAATTTCATAGGTAAAGACCTAATATGCTCAGAAATGACATAAAATTCAATCGAAAAAAGCTTGCGTCAAAAGGAATCCAATGAGCCTAAAAAGAGCACAATAGTTATGGCAGTGACTGAAACCGTAAGAAAATCTGTTGCAAATAGCAAAATAATTTAAGATGTCTAATATTAGCTGTAAATCTGCTCAGAACTGAAAAACACCATAAACAGTGAAAACTGATCGAATCGTTTTTGTCTAATACTTATTGTTTTTTATACCATAAATAGCTTTGATTATATTGCAATGTAGTTTGACACATACCCCCTTATTTATAAACGCTGCTTAAACTTAAGTTATGATTAGCGACTGATTAACCATACATTTTTGACGTTTAAAGATCTCGTAACTTTATTCATCGTTTATGAATACACCCCATGAAGTTCTTGCTTTGTTATTTTTCGTTTAAATGTGAGGTACTTAAACGTTTGTCGCACTTGGGTAGTGTCAAACTACTGTAATACTGCACCAACGTACTGTCTAATTACAATACTGTCACACAGAAAATTGTTTGTCGAACTACCGTAGTCCGTAGTGTCGAACTACTGTCGCACAATCGTTTGTCACACTAGCGCGCAGCGTTTTTTTTTTTTTTTTTTTTTGGTGGGAAATCATCAAATAACTTATCCCGCTCTGGGTGGAGCAGGAGGGCGTGTCAGACTTCTACTGACTAAAACCCACCCGTGAACAAACCCGCGCCCCTGGCAGGCATCGACCCTTGCGGGTCCCATCACTTTTTGTGCTGACATCTCTTTGAGGCGCGCGTAGAACACAACGCGCCGTCGACTTGGGCTTGGTCCTTACCGGACAGCGAGCTACCCATCACTCGCCGTCCGCAAGCCCATGCCTACGGTGGCCGGAAATCGGCCTGGGATTCCCGACGCCCAGGGCGTCTCCGTATCCTGCGGCGGCTAGGGTCGCGAGGGCGCATATGCTGCCTCTCCCTCACGTGCGCCGCCTCCCTCTTCGCGAGCATCACTGCTTCGCTGAAGGAGGTGACGGCTCCCCATGCCCTCTCGCTCCGTACCATGGCCTGGACCAGGGCCGGACGCGAGAGATCGCCGCCGCCGATGTCGAGTGATGTCGAGTTTCAGTGTGTCAAACAAGCGTGCATTCGAACTATTGTTTCGCAGTACAGTTTTGTCCCACATTTGTCGAGCTCACGTAGTACACTCCTTATTTATACAAACTGAACTAACATGAAAATTGCAACAAAAATCAGAAGAAAAATACGAATTACTTACCTGCTTTATCGAGTCCCATTCATTAGACACGATGATGAGAACCTCGTGATTGACCACTTACTCATGGATGGATTGATTGACCGTCCATTCGATGTCCCTAACAATTGTGTTTTTATTTAATTAAACAGTGAGTTAAAAATTAAAGCGAGTAATTCCGTAAAATGTTGTGCCGTCGTGAATTAACGAAGTATTTTTGCACATTGTTATAGATTTTGGAAATGGCACTAAGGCAAGAGACCGCTCCAGCGGTGACTCCTCTGCATGACCCATACCACGTGGAGAGCGCGCCACTCGCCGACGAACTTTTTGAAGTGAGTTTACATTTAAATTACTTATTTTCTTTGTACACACGGCTACACATCAAGCTATACATTTCTAGTATAAGCTGATCTCGCATTGCTTAGGATTAAAGTGCAGTGCGGGATCAGCGTAAACTGGAAGTATATAGCTTGATGTGTAGCCGTGTGTACATACAATAGCTTTATTATGTTTTTAAGTAAGTCAATTCAATTACCACGTAGTCGAGTATGACAATAGTATATATATTATTATGTATATTGACGACAGTTGGACTCTTTAATTAATACGACTAAAGCTATTTATCGAGTTATCTATACAAGGTGTAACAGAAACCCTACTGCTATCCTTAAGCACTAAAGATAACAGCTGGTATAGAATCACTATACATAGTTTCAGCTCAAATAGAATACTCTGAATTGATACCAAATTTTCGGTTTCATATGTTTCTTAAATTCAAATCACAACAAACGTGTCACCGCAGTACGTAGGTCAATAAATTTCCACGTAACTTGCCAATATCACGATAAATCTCTTCAGAGTGATGTATTTATTTCAATTTGAAAAGTTCAGTTTCTGGTACCAATGTATTAAAAATTCTCATAACTGCCGTTCATGTAGAGATTGGATTAAAAAACTCTTCCAGGATCGTTTGATATAATCCAAAGAAGCCCTTGGTATGTATATACCCTTACCGTTACACTTTGTATATAACTATACTAATAATAAAGAGGAAAGATTTGATTGTTTGTTTGCATTGGATTGCAATAGGCTCCGAAACTTCTGAACCAATTTGAAAAATTATTTCACTGTTGGGAAGCTACACTATCCCCGGGTGACATAAGCTATATTTTATCCCCGTATTCCTACGGGAACGGGAACTACGCGGGTGAAACCGCGGGGCGATGCTAGTTTCAAATAAAATGATCTGAAAGTTAACCTATTTAAATCTGTTAAGCAGGGAACTTATATTTTATCATTATTGCAGGATGAATTTGAAGATGCCACAGATGAGCATCCAACGTAAGTAATACGCTTTTGCTTTTAATTTTTAACCGATTTTAAAAATTGGAGTAGGTTATGCATTCTTTATTGCATCTATATATTTTTTCATGTATAATGTACTTTTGTTACAGAGTGTACATTAAAGAGAACCTTTTTAACTTCTGTCTAATACTATTATAAATGAAGTATAGTTCTCCGTGATTATTATTTCATATCTGGGGGAAGCTCTCACGGTGGTATGTTGCAGCCATCTGGTTAATTTAGCCAGCTAATTGAACGCCTAGGCCGTTCATTAAACGCAAATTGGATGCCTAGGCCGATAGTTAATTGAACTAGAATCATTCAACGTTTAACAACTTAGCGTATTGAAAGTCAGCCCTTTGATGATGACTGACAAAGACGCAGCCAAGTGATTCAAATTTAGATCAGTTTTTCCACTGCGGCGCTAGTTGTCACCAAAACAAATATGGCTTCAATAGCGCAAACCGTAAATGTGATCTTTTGTTCTTTTGTGCAATTAAAAAAAACACTATTAGTAGTTACATAATGGTAAGTATTAGTAAAAAGTAGTCGTACATAATTTATGAACTCATCATAATCAGCCTATAATGTTCCCACTGCTGGGACACAGGCCTCCTCTCTCCCAGAGGGTGTGGGCTAACAATCCGCCACACGGGCCCAGTGCGGGTTTATAGATGTCACGTCATATCTTCGAATTTTAGGTTCTATGACATGCCGGTTTCCCCATGATGTTTTCCTTCGCCGTTTTGAGAACAGTGGTAATGAAATAATTTACACAAAATAAAGCGCCTGTCTGGGTTCGAACCTACGACCTCGCCAGTCCGACCACCTGAGACCTGGCTCGTAAATCGCAGCCGTTACCACTGGGCTACCACTGCTCTCGACAAAGTAAAAAATAACTTGAATTTTGGAAGTCGTTGGCAAAAACGAAATACAAGACCACTAGTAATAAACACTACTGGTTTTGTATTTTTAATTTTGTCACCGACTTTTGGGTCTATTATTTAGTTAGTCTTTTGTAAAAAAGTTTTTGTTGATAAAACCTTATTGTTTCAGGAACACAATGGATTTACATACTGCTTTCGATGACTGTGAAGTGGCCATAAGAAAATTCTTTAACAACGATTTAGTAGGTGCCAATAACATGATGAAGCCATGGTGAGACAGATTTTTTTTTAACTCTAAAAAATGCATAAATAAAAATAGGTTTGTTATTTAGGTAGACCTTTATTTAGAATCCCAGCCTAAGCGCCATTTTCTACTTACTTTTGTCTACACAACGGTTCTTTTTGTTTTAAAATTATCCTAAACTAAAAATTTGTATGTTATACTGACTCTAGTTAAATTTCAGACTGATCTATCACATTTTCTTGAGATTCTAGAATTCGTGTAACTGTGTGAGCTAACAAGCTTTGTAATTCAACCTCGGTTTTCGATTCTGATACAATAATATCTTGAACTAATTGTGTTTGTGAGCCCCGAACCAAAAAGAGGGATTATCACTGTGAAAGACATTGTCACACAACATTTACAATGGATTCAGTGTATGATTCTTGTCACCTTAGGGGTGTTTTAATTTTTAGTTGATCATTATTTTTTATACAGGCTGTAACAGAATAAAAGCAAGTCTTGTAGTAGTTCGTTCGTAATTGACTACTGAATCGATTTCAGTAACTGTTAAGGTAGGTATTATTTTCCAAAATGGTGTATTTTGCTGTACCCATCGCCGTTTGTGTCAAAGAAAATTCAATCTTATTTCAAGGCATTACGACTCAATTTTAAATGCATAAAGTAATGCTATGGTCAACACAATCTTTTTAATAACAATTAGCTTTTTTTTAAAGCCTTTGTCTTTGCATTATGCTTTTATTTCAATACTCTGATTGGGATGTGTAAGGTCTTACGTTCATAATGTTACACGTTGTATACGAAATGTGAGTTTTTTTTTTTTTAATATATACAGGTTGAAATTGAAAACATGCGACAAACCGAAATGGGAGATTGTAATCATCATTATGAACAACTTTTACTGTGGGACCAAACAATAAATCGCGAAAAACAAATAGCTGTTCCCTATATTTACGTATATGTTCGCATAATTCTTCAAAATGTAGGGAACAGCTGTTTTTTTTATTCCCGACTGCATCTTTGGTCCCTTAGTAAAAGTTGTTCATAATGATGAGTACAATCTTCCATTTCGGTTTGTCGCATGTTTTCAATTTCAACCTGTATAATACATAAAAGCAACATCTGAGTAATCAAACAAGTTTCTTGACAAATGCTTAGGGAATAGCTATCGAAAACTAGGCACACTTTTGCTTGGAGTAAGGCTTATAAGTACGTATTAATCTCGCTACAGAAACACTATAGCACTGAAAAGCGGTTCTAAAACCCGATGTTACTCAGATTTAAGAGGTTTTTAAAACATGTTTTGTAGACAACAAGTTTCTGCTACTTAGGTTTCATAAGCACACTATTTTGCGCAGCCTTGATTGTATAACAACGTCACACGATGAAGGATGTAAAAACTTGCTTAGTCGACGTTCACACGGACGTAATTAAATCGCGGCGGCATTTTATCGTGTACTGTATTTTCAATTCTCGGTATGCCGAGCATTGAGAATCCAACAATTGCAGCGCGAGTGAGTCTCATTGCGTCAAAAAACACAGTGTTCGATTTTTAACCGTTGGCGCAGTGCATTAAAAAATCCCGTCGTGATTTTATTACATCCGTGGGAACATGGAATTAGGGTTTATCGCATTTTTCCTAATCTAGTGCCCCGTGTATACTTAAACTAAAATTAACACATATTTTTTTATGTCTAGGGAACGCACGTCGCTTTACCACAGTCTTGGCACTTCCATGTTCGAGTTTATACCAGCAATGTTGACTTTTGACCACGCACAGATCAATCGGACCCTGGCTGCACTCAAAATATCCATCTCTATTTGTAACCAACACAGGAAAAATTTCACTTTCGTAGAGAGCATCGGCACAATTATCAAAAAGGTAGAATACCCTTAAATATATATGTTGTGTATTAGATTACGGCTTACGAAGGGATATCGTATTACCCTGTAACTGGGTTGTGGAGGCCAGACAGGCAGTCGCTCCATCTAAAATACTGGTATCCAGTTGCATCCGGTTAGACTGGAAACCTTCCACAACATGTTGTTGGCAACGGTATAGCCAGATGATAATGATTGCGGCAGAAGGCAGGGTAAGCTGTGGACATCATAATTACTATTTGTATTTGTCTCCGTCTAGAATGTCTATTAATAAGGCGATTCAAAAATATGTAGGTAAGTACCTATAATACAAGTGGGAATGAGTTCTGTGTAAAATAACAACATACATGTTTTAATCAGGACACTGAATGAAACAATGATAATACACAGGTAAACCAGACAATGTACTCGTATGTATATCTTATATTGATATACAAAAAACCCAAGATGTACAGTCTTGAACAAAAGTAACACTCTAAACTGTCCCCAATTATACGTCAGTTATGATAAAACACGTATTTTGCAAATTCAACATTACGCGAGTGGTTTTTACAAAGCAATGTCCAAAACGACGAAGTTGACTGACGGTGCTATTGACACCAGCGCCCATTTATGCAGATGTTGGAGAGACGCTGATTGTGTATCTTGGGTTCTTTGTATATCAATGATATCTTAATAAACTGTCTTTAGAACATAGTCTGAATTGCCAGTTTTGTATTAAGAACTTTACACCAGCTGGTATAAAGTTCAAAATAAAATAACTGACTCTACTGTTTAAGGTTGAAAGTTAAAACTCGTTTTGTAATTAGACGGATACCTTAGTTTAAGTTATAAGTTTATAACAAAGTTAAGTTTTTATTTTAACATAATTTAATGTATCGAGCAAGAATTGCAAAAATAAAATATGTAATTGTGATTGAAATACAGTTCTGTATAATACATAAATAACAATTCAGTCCAATACTTACTGAAGTCAGAATTAAGTTGTACCTAATTTAAAAATGGGTCCATGGTTTAAACTTGTTTCTGAAGATGAACCTTGTTTTATGTTAAGGCCGTATATGGGGCCCTAATTAAAGAAACTAACAAAACATGACTAACAGCTTTTAATTTTACAGATTGTGGTGCAAGCGGTCTTTAATGGCGATTTAATTTGAACCTAATAGTTAATGATTTTTTAATGTGACAGTATATTTTATATAACACAACCTTATTTTAAATATGTGGTATTAAGGCGCTTGGCCAATGAAAACTACATAAACGAATACTCCTTTTTACGTTTTTGAAACTTTTCTTACTTTTGTAAACAGGGTCAATTTTTAAACAGTGCGGAAACTGTAACCATGAATTCAGCATAAATCATTCTAGACCCCCTAGTGAAGAAATTTTTCGTGAATACACAAAAAAAAAATCAGCTGTTTCATAGAAAAGTGCAATACCTGATGATATTCTGAATTCATGGTTACAGTTTGCGCACTGGTTAAAAATGTATCCTGTATTATAGTAAATCGTGGTGCAAGTGATTCTAATTTAGGTTTAGATAAATGACGCTAGGATAAATGATTACATTTTCTGGGTGTGGTGCCCGATATTTACATACAAAACTAAAATATATCCATAATTATATTTACCACTCACCTAAGAATAAGCAAAGGCTAATTAATTGGTTACATATTGATGTTGCATCGGTATAAACTACCAGGAATAGTCTTCTAAAATATTAATATTTGTTTTTCTTGCAGCCAAATTATGCCACATATACAGATTTGGAAGCTCATGCTGAACTGTGCTATGCAGAAGCCCTTATGCTTCAGGCAGCTATGACTATAATGGACGGAGAAGACCTCACTGGGCTTATCAAGGGCACTATCAAGGTCAAAAATTGCTACAACAGTTACAAGTAATTATTATTTTATGGTATTTTAGCTTTAGACCGCGTCTTGGCATGCTTAATCAGCCTATAATGTTCCCAATGCTGGGACCCACCCAGGCCTCTCGGTGACAAGGAGTTGGCTGTAATCCGCAACGCGGGCCCTGTTCTGTTTGGTAAATCACAATAGTAAACAAAAAAAAACCAAAAACCCGACTGCCTAAAACGTGAACTATAAGGTAATTAAAAAAGATGGAAACAAGAAACTTGTTTTAAAAGGATGACTATTAGACTGAATACTATATGCAATCGCATGCAGTCGGAGGCATTAGAGGCCTTTATTGTTAAATTTAAGAATATGCCGCCGACTGCATGCGATTGCATATAGTATTCAGTCAAATAGTCATCCTTTTAAAACAAGTTTCTTGTTTCCACAACTTGCACGCTAAATATAAAAGATGTAAGAGCGTTTACTTATGACGTTTTATAAAACTCTAATTAACACACATTGATATGATTTGATGGGTAGCATTAAATATATTCACATGGTCAATTTGGGTGTCGTACGTCATAATTCCTGGGCCCTTTGGGACGTTACCGAGCCGGCGGAGGTTCGTGTGCTCGTGTCCTTTCCTGGGTGCTTCCGAACTATACGATTAAATAAGGGATAATGATATTGACATAATAACTATCGACAATATGTACAGTCACCAGCAGGTCAAGCTATCCCAAACTGTCAAATTTTCCCAATTGAACTTATACTTTATTCCTTTGCAATAAAGTTGAAAAACTATCAAAAAAAATTGACAGAGTGGGGTAGCTTGATGTGCTGGCCTCTGTACAAGGGGTATTTAATTTAATAAACATGTATAGAAAAAATTATAAAGTCGTATGTACAACGTTAACGACGCAAAAGCAGTACCTACGTAAAGATCGTAGCAGGTGGCGATGGAGTTCTGTACTGTCGGCCTACCCCCATGGGGAGGAGGCATGTTTATGAATGTATGTTATTATGTATATTAGCATCTGGAAAAAATACAGTGTAATAAAAGGGCGGAGAAGAAGTATTTGGCGTAGAAATTATGCAATTTTCTTTTCATAAATGATCTATCTATAAAACTACTAATTTGGAGTAAATTTCTCATAGTAATAACAAATGAAAATTGACCAAATTCAAATAATTTAAAGTACTCTGTTTGCGTAAATAATATCATTATACCTAATTGTAACAATTACCTCCTGAATTTAAAGTTCATACGACCATATCACTAAACCAAATAAAAAAGAAAAAAAAAATCGCCGAGAAAACTGTAAAGCGAAGTCGGTGGATATGTATTTTTTTTAATTTTATGTCATCGCCTTCCGAACTTAGTTATTATGGTTAAACAAAGCAGGTTTATTATTTTTTGCTGTTCAGTTTTTTCGACGGTTTAATTTTTTTGTTAAAAAGTATTTATTTTATAATGTTTTGTGCCTATAATGTACTAATTACTTCCTGGTTAATTTTTGATTACTTTTTGTAATACACAACTTAGTATTAAAATCTGTGAGTAAACAATCAATCATCCCTTGTTTTCCTACCCTTAGGGTTGGTTTTTATTTTTTCGTAATTTATATGGGATCAATTTCGGGGTATACCCTTTCCAATAAAAAAATAATTATCAAAATCGGACTACTCTGAAAAAAGTTATGCGTGGTCATAAATAAAAAAAAACGCGTCGACTTGAGAACCTCCACCGTTTTTTATTCGGTTAAAAATACATTAATTTCCAAAATACAACTATTATATATTTAATCTAAATATTCCATACTAATTTCCGTTGTATTTAAACAGGGAATGCTCAAAAATACTGGAAAAGAAGCAATGGGAGTCGGAACAATCGAGGATACACTTCCAAAGCGGTGTTCGCCTGGGCGTCGCTACCTTCAACGTGATGATATCCATGCTTCCGCCGAAGATCATAAGCGTATTAGAGTTCGTTGGGTTTTCTGGGAGCAAGGTAAGATTACATAATATGTAGGTAGATACATGTTTATTTTTTGTAATGATACTTAAATGATTATATATATATTTCTGTACATATATATATATTTCTGTACATAGGTTTGTACAAACACTTCAGGTCGGCGTTTTCTATCTGACTACTCTGAGAAGAAAGGCCGAAACAAACTCAGAGGTCAAAGTCTTTTTTAAAGTCCAGACATATTCTTGGTCAAATCATGTGAAGACCATGTGGATTGGTGTCTGAAATACACGTGTTTGTACACATGTTTGTAACCTGTCTTATGATGGTTTGACTCGTAAGACAGCCAGACTTACTTTGTCAGAATATGAACATGTTTCCAACATAATTTGAGTACTCATAGCATCCTGCCACTCGTTATCTCAACCAACAATTAATACAGCGCTACAAGGCAATTCCATGCCTTCTTAACATAAAAACTTATTAAACTTATTATTACATTGCCTTGCCAAAATTATCAATTAAAGTCGGCGATTAAATCCTCTTAAATTTATAGAAGCTAGCTATATAATATATTTGGTACGTAAGAGAGACGAGGCACTGTTCAAAATTGGAGGTTGTATAATCAGCCCATAATGTTCCCACTGCTGGGCCACAGGCGCCCTCTGGATATGAGTAAATGGGCTATCCACCACGCGGGCCCAGTGCGGGTTGGTTAAATATTAAGGTGACTCCTGTCCACATTTTTCCCATACAAACTTTGGGAGGGTATTACTCCAGTGTTCGACAATGTACAGACGCCAGCAGGTCAACCTACCCCAAACTGTCAAATTTTCCCAATTGAACATGAACCTTATGATGACGGTATAAAGTTGAAAAACTATCAAATAAATTTGACAGATTGGAGTAGCTTGATGCGCTGGCGTCTGTACATCAAAAATTAAAAATGGTATGGTTTTGTCTCATTATTAATATTATCTGTACGGAAACAGAATACTAAAATTAAAAACCATTAAAAAGTTAGAAACCAACAAAGATTCGTTTTTCTTGCTAATTTAACTTAACTTTGGGTGTGTTTAAGTAATAAAAGAAGGTTAAAATCTCCAAAACTAAGTCGGTACCGACAAAGTTCAAGTATCGAAAAGTTCAATAAACTTTATTGGTCATTGATTCATGCAGTGGTTTTTTCAAAAAACCCGATCTTCCGAAGGACTTTTCTTAATTTTTACACGCATGTTTTACTATAACTGATCCTGCAGCTCACTCAATGACGTTGTGCGTGTAGACTAGCGTCTAACTGCTCATCACGAGTACTACCTCTGTCGGACACGAAGTCCATTGAAACAGCGTGCTTTTCAGCCAGGCCCACCTGTGAGTTCGAGCCCGCGAGTAGTTTCCCGTTAATACGTGAAGCAAAAACGTTGTACCCCTTTTTACGACAATTACGTGGAAATATGGCACAAGTATTTTTTTTTTTTAATTTGTCGTCTTTCTGTCTAAATGAATTATGGTCGAAATTCAACCACAAGTAGGCACTAGGCGACCACTAGTATAGTATAATTGTAGGTTAGTATCATCATCATATTAATTTCATAGTGGGGTGTGAAACAAATGAAAGAAACAAAATAACTTATTTTAAATAGCTAAATGGCATACAATATTGTAATGTTACACCATATTATATTAGAATCACATGTCTTTGTGTCGAGCTTTTTTAGCCAGGCATAGGAATGCGGTGAAGATACTGTTAGTTCTACTAAACAAGTATATAGACGCAATAATCACCCGAACGGATGAACGGATTTTGATTTTGTATTTATTTTATTTTTTTGTTTGAAAGGTGAATTAGTCGGGAGTGTTCTTAGACATGTTTCAGCGAAATCGGTTCAGCCATTTGAAGATTTTCAGCATTTTTCTGGTTGAAAAAAACTTGTTAGTTTGAAAAAAAAAAACTTCCCTTTAAATAAACATTCTTAATTATATGACCACCAACCATAAGGGCGCCAAATCATTATTTCATTTTATTTTAATTTTAAGCTTGTTTGATTATTTTGTACCTAGTGTGACTTTCATGTTGTATTTCCGGTTAAGTCTATAAGGTTATTTGAGCATCTTTCACGGGTCTGATCATGTCGAAATTTGGTATTCTATTACTTCAATGATATTTGACGAACAAAGTAACCTTGAACTGATGCTGGAGCAACACCTGGAATTTCCAGGATACCCAGAAGTTACTCACCGACAAACAGCAGAAGTTTAGTATTTGGGCTCATTGAAAAGGTTATACCTATATGCGATTCAAAAAGCAGGAAATAAAAGTTAAATTAAAGGCATTGACGGTCAATGAAAAAGCCGACAAGGCCTAACATTTTCACTAGCCATCCCCTGACTTAACAATGCGTTAATCAAAAATAACCTACAAGTTAAAAGGTCAATAAATATTATCTTTTTACTTTTAGAGTTATTTTCTGTCGGGGTTTCTTTTAATTTTTAATTCCACTTTTTATCAAAATATGTAGTTATGTTATACGAGATACCTTTCACTAGCATTCTTCTTACATCGTATGTGCGTAAGTAAAATCACCCATCGCAGAGCCAAAATTACTTAGATCCGGAACAACATTAGCAATAATGTAGGTCAAGCAAATATTTGTTCATTTCCGTGCAGGAATCGAATTTAAATATTATATCAGCCCGACGACCCGCGTAGCAGTGACGAATCACAGCAGAATTGACCGTATTGTGCGTACAATTTTATTATATAACGAGCTGGGCCATAATTAAGTTACCTAACATGACACAGGTATTTAGCCAAAGCACACTCTCTAGGTAGTATCTTTAATTAACCTTTTAAAAACAATTGCTCGCATTTAAGTATATTTATGGATGATTGAATAGAATCACTATCTATAGCCCAACCCGCACTGGGCCCGCGTGGTGTATTACGGCCCACTGCCTCACACCGAGAGGAGGCCTGTGTCCCAGCAGTGGGAACATTATAGGCTGATGATGACTATCTATAGATATTTCAACTGAATATTAAAAAGATTAAAACAACATCATGTCACCATTACATATTTAAAGTCAAAATTAAATAGTCTGTCGAAATAATTAGAATATCACAATATGTATTTTCATATTTGATGTTGTTCACAATATTAACGGTATCATAACAAAAATTTGCGAAACTACATAATAATATGCATGGGAATATTCTAAGCAAGGTTATACAGTGGGTTTTTTTCTGATTTAATTTGACTACAGGCCACGTGACTCGTCAGTGGCACGTTGCGAGGTCGGCAACAGACGTTTTAAGGCTATGTCTTTTGTGGCCCCTGCTTGTATTTAAATACTAGTTCTCAAAATTGAATTAACATGTCTTTTACAAGAAGAATTAATATGTCGTTTTTTTTTTCATACTTATTCATCATCTGCCTAGCCTTTTCCCAACTACTATGTTCTAACTATGTTGGGGTCGGCTTCCAGTCTAACCGGATGCAGCTGAATACCAGTATTTTACATGGAGCGACTGCCTATCTGACCTCCACAACCCAGTTACTGGGTAATTCGATACCCCTTGGTAAGACTGGTTGTCAGACTTTCGGGCTTCTGACGACCCGTAACGACTGTCAAAGATCCACAAATGACAGCCGGGACCAACGGCTTAACGTGCTTTCCGAGGCACGGAGGGGTCTTGGTATGTAAAGATGGTCACCCATCCACGGACCAACCGCGGCAAGCGTAGCTTAATCTGCCGATCGACCCGTGCAGCTATTGTTATTTAGCCACAAGCCCCTCTTCATACTTATTATCCATACCAATATTATAAAGCGGAAAGTTTTTTTTTTTTGGCGGGAAATCATCAAATAACTTCTCCCGCTCTGGGTGGAGCAGGAGGGCGTGTCAGACTTTTACCCACTAAAAACCACCCGTGATCCCTCAGTAGCCTGTATGCCAGAGGCTGCGGTATCTCTTTCGAACAAACCCGCACCCCTGGCAGGCATCGGCCCTGGCGGGCCCCATCAAGTTGTGCTGACATCTCTTTGAGCCGCGCGTGGAACACAACGCGCCGTCGACCTGGGCTTGGTCCTTACCGGACAGCGAGCTATAGCTACCCATTACTCGCCGTCCGCAAGCTCACGCCTACGGTGGCCGGAAATCAGCCTGGGATTTCCGACGCCCAGGGCGTCTCCTGCGGCGGTTAGGGCCGTGAGGGCGCATATACTGCCTCTCCTTCACGTGCGCCGCTTCCCTCTTCGCGAGCATTACTGTTTCGCTGAAGGAGGTGACGGCTACCCATGCACTCTTGCTCCGTACCATGGCCTGGACCAGTGGGCCTACTGCCTAAGAACGAAGTCCGTCATTTCGGTCGAAGTAACGGGCATTTCCAACTCTGTATCACTTACGGACAGAAGATTAGTTTGGAGCCCGAACTAAGAATGAATAACAACACCATTTGACAGCTGTCCCTGCACCCGATATGTTTTGCCCATTCAAAAAAGTTAGTTAATTGGCTGTAGGATTAACTAAGAAGTTTCGAACTACTTTCGGACGGACCCATATCTTAGTTGACGGAGTTAGAGAGTAGGCCCCCAGGGCCGGACGCGAGAGATCGCCGCCGCCGATCGCCTCCACGAGGACACGGTGCTGCTCCGCCCAAGCCGGGCAGACCGCCACCGTGTGCTCCACCGTGTCCTCAGGGCGATCTTCGCATTGGAAACACCCGGGCGTTTCATCCCGCCCTGGGAAAAATTTGATTGATTGTTTGTTTATTTGCATTGAATAGTCTCCGAAACTACTGAACCGATTTGAAAAATTATTTCACTGTTGGGAAGCTACACTATCCCCGGGTGACTAGGCTATATTTTATCTCCATATTCCCACGAGAACGAGCACTACGCGGGTGAAACCGCGGAGCGCTGCTAGGGTTTTTATAAAAGGAACATTTAACAAAATATATAAAACAGTGGTCGGCCGATATCGGGAGCACCAAGTAGCGTCCAAGCTACTCATGGTTAGGGCTCCAGACACAGGAACCTCCTCACGATGCGAGTCGTATCGAGGAGTACTGCCTTGTGAATCAGTTTGATCCACCCGCCTAACAGAGCCTCGAAAGATGTTAATCGAGGCTTTCGACCATCAGCCCATTGGCCGATACGACAATTGGCAAAATGACAGCCGAGTTCACATTCCACATGTCAACAACCTCGTGTGCTAATTCGAGATATTTAATTTGTTTCTTACAAGAAGACTTTATTATTACGTATTATTATTTAGATGACGCAAATGGTAAACAGTTATTGATAACCAGTGGCGTTACCTCAGTGCAAAGAAGAAATTGGATCCCTAGGGATCCAAGACAATGAAAACAGCGTATATCCCCATAGAGATCTTTATTTCAATCTTTAAAGCCCTCTTCGTTTAGTAAGTTAGTATTAATAGGAGACTGTATGTACTCCACCTCACACATCTCCACATTCATAAAATTAAAGTCGCATTTCTCGTCTGTCTGACCGCGTTGTTTTTTTAAACCGCGCAACGGATTTGATGCCGTTTTTTTACACCATTTTATTTCGGAAGGTGTATGAATCATTAAAATTAAGCTCGCATAAAATAAACTCGTCAAGTCGTAAAAACTGTGGGAAGAAGGGGCGAAGTCAGTAGTACTAGTACTAACGACTATGGCACTAGTCTCTCGCAAATGTTAAGCTTGTTCTTTTTTAACACGAGGTCGAGGGTCGCGTCTTTTTGGCAGAGATTGAGATGCTCCAGTAACATCATTTTAAGTCGGAGATGTCTTGAAATCGCTCAAAATGGTGGTTTTTTAAACCAGTGTATCTCTTTAACCGTAAATAATTTTGAAAGCAAAAAATACATTATATTTTCAAATCTTTTTTGCATACAGTGATGGTACTCAAAACATAATTAAACATACTTTAATGCATCAAAAAAATCATCAATGTCACCTCTTAATTATCTTTAAAACCAGTTTATCCCTTCAATAATAGTACATTATGGTAAAAGTGTACTCGTATTACGTTGGTGATTACCGCTGAGGCGCCATTGAGACCCAAGCCGTCAGGCGAGGGTCTTAAGAGAGCCGAGGACGGTAATCATCAATAGACACGTGTATCATACGACGTTTTTCAACACACTTGTGAAGAAAATACTCGTAGCACTTAAAAATCATTTTATCCTTGGAGTTTTTAGGTAGTAAACTTTCCATAACGTTAAGGGCTTCACATCTTATATCGGGCAGTGTTACAACATAAATAATTTTCTTCACAACTAGTACTTGTAGTCATTTTAATGAATAAATAACTATAATTTCAACAGTGAAAACGAGTTTTTTTTTTTGCCAATGGCAGTTTTCCAATGCGCGGGCATCTAACAATGGCGATCGGCCTTATAATAAGGCCGCATTCCGAATTAAAAAAATAACGCTGTGAGCGCTCACATCGATATTTTGCGTTCCGAGTTAGATATCACGATTCTGACAGCTAAGAACCGTCATTTTTGTCATCAATACGGAACGCTCGTGATCGCGATAAAAGTATTCACTCAACGTTAAAACATATATTCACCATATTAAACTTGTATACACCACACATTTTTTCTCCTTAGATAGTAGCACTATTTCAAATAAATCTAAATTAACTAAAGATTCGATGTGACTTAACACAAAACAGCACAACTGTCATGAGCGCGGTCAAATCGATATTATTGTAACTCGGAACGTGGCCTAAAAGAATGACGTTTCTTTTTTTTTGCTTAGGTATCTCGGATAGGGCTTTAGCCACGTACAAAATGGGGAATTCAAAGTTTTCTTTATTCCAGAAAAAAACAAAAGTTATATTGGAGTGATGGTTTTATTTATTAAAAAAGTACAAGTTGAAATAATCTATTTAATTACGAAGTTTCATGAAATGAGCTAGCAATAGGTATATTAATTTATTTGTAGTATTGAGCACGACCTTTCTTGATCGAAACTTTTTAAGAACAAAGCAACTCAACCAATAAAAAAAAGCTATTACTCACTCGTGAATAATAGTAATGAAAAAGTCACAGTTTGATAATAGGTGTCATTTTATGTGCCTAATTGCGGTGAAATTAGAGCCATTTTCATCAGCAAGTGTGTTGAAAAAATTATTATTATGATTAAAAATATACCTACCATAAAATTCTAAATGCCAAACTGCATCCAGTGATCGATTATATTTTATCAGTAGTTATATCTTATTTTATACGATTTTATTTGCATTTTACTACAAAGCTTGCTTATTTATTATTCAAATTTATTACCTACAACAGATTTTAACCCGTATCGGACTGCAGTAAGAACTATTATCGCTCATAACGACAATACGACGAGTACATTCAAAATTACCAGTGCCTTAAGGATTGTCTCATCCAACCTAGCCAGCTATTTGTACATACACTGGATTTCTGAACACCAAAGCGATAACAAAAAATTACGAACGAATTTATTTATGTTTGAACACTTTGGTTACCTATACATACCTCAGCATTTTTTTTTTTCATATCAATTTTTTGTTAATGGTTATTTTGCCTGCAATAAAACACTATTTAATGTTATTTAAATTTATTACATTACGCACCTCCTCTACACAACACTATTTGTGATAAGAAAATAATCATATTATTATGTTATAATCCTACAGCGGCGTCGATAAGGCTGATTTTACGCCTGAAGCCTAATCTTCTTTTGAGTTTTCAATGGTTTACTAAGTACGTTTTCGTTCAATAGTTATAAATAAAAGCTTAATTGAGGTAGGTTATTAAATCTCGCGTGTTTGAAGATACAGTACTTCTAGTGTCAAAGCAGAACAAGCCACGCCATGATCGACTCATCAAGCCATGCGGCGACAAAGGCTTAATAAAATAGTCTAATGTAAATTAATTCAGTAGTTCCGTCTATAATGATGACACTTTAATTTACGCACAGATCATTTATAGGTTAAGAACATAAACAAGCTGCCTTCTAAATAATGCACATATAAAATCTATACGTTTGTTAAATCTTAGCCCAAGATCTTCAATAAAACTCTGTTATAACACTATAGCACAGTATATTATAGTTACACAACAAATCGTCAATACAGAGAATCCAACCAAAAAAAACAAAAAATTCCTGGTCTATTTATAGTTTCGCCGGTAACGAAACCATAGCGCGATCTAATTCGACGCCAACGCCATCTAGTTACAAAACGGGTACTAAATTACACAATCGATAACTAAAAATGATTGAATATGGTTTGACATTCCGCCCACCAAGGACATGCTCGAATGAGTTGTCCTTTAAATTAAAGCCGCCCACCATGAGGTCAAGGGCTATAAGATAAATAAACAAAAACAAAACTAAAATAATTCTTATGAAAAAATACCATATCAATCACTGGTTGGCAATACGCAAAGTTTACAAATTGGTCTTTTAACTACTGAACCATTACACTTTATGGTCACAACTCGTGTGAGTCCGTCCGAACCAGGATGCTTTTCTAAAATCCTACCCAGTAACCATTTGCCTGGAGGTAGATTGTCCTCTTTTACAAGAACAATGTCGCCAATCTTTGGTTCTATTTCTTTTTGCGACCATTTGTAACGCTGTAGCATCGAAGTTAAAAATTCTCTAGACCATCGTCGCCAGAAATCTTGGGTCATTTTTTGTAAGAGTTGCCATCGCCTCAACGAGCCCACAGAGCTATGCTCGTAATTACGTTCCGGCACAAGAACCAGAGGTTCCCCAATTAAAAAATGACCGGGTGTAAGCGGCATTGGATCATCAGGGGTTTGTGAAATATGGGAAATCGGTCTTGAATTGAGGCAAGCCTCAATCTGCACAAGTAACGTGGCCATTTCCTCATAGGTAAGAGTTGAATCACCAATCACGCGCTTCAAGTGGAATTTTGTTGACTTGATGCCGGCTTCCCAAAGTCCACCAAAATTTGGGGCATGGGGAGGGATAAAATGCCATTTGACACCTTTACTACTGAGCCAACTCCTAATTTCGTTAGCGATCGCTGACTGTTCAGCAGCGACTAATATTTGCAGTTCCTTGGCTGCGCCTACAAAATTTTTCCCATTGTCGCTCCAAATATCACTGCAATGGCCTCTTCTAGCGACAAATCTTTTGAAACCGGCTATAAAACTTTCAGAGGTAAGGTCACTAATGGCCTCGATATGCACTGCTCGAGTGACCATGCACACAAATAGGCAGATGTACCCCTTGTAAGCCTTATTGCCACGACCCTTAGATATCCTAATGTTAATCGGACCGGCGAAATCAACACCGGTATGCAAAAACGGCCTGGCTGGTGACACTCTACAGGTCGGTAATTGACCCATGAGTTGATTTTGAAAGGTCGCTGAATGTCGAACACATACCACACACTTACGTACGTAAGCCTTGACTACATTTTTTGCAGATAGAATCCAATATTGTGTGCGCAAATAGTTTAGCATCAATGTTGGACCTCCATGGAGAGTGGTTTTGTGAGCTTCACTGACGAGCAGAGTTGCGAAGTGATGGCGCTGTGGAATTATGATAGGATGTCTCATGCTTACTGACAGTTGAGACTTTTCAATTCTTCCTCCTACTCTTAGAATTCCTTGCTCATCTAATATGGGACATAAAGGTCGTAATTTGCTCTTCTTACTTACACTTCCTATCTTCTTAATGTGTTCTATGTCTTCCTTAAATTCTTGTTCTTGACATTTTTTTACACAGGTTTCCAGCGCGGCTCTCAATTCCTCACTTGTCAGGTAAGTTTCTTTATGTTGCTTATATCTTAAGAATCGCCTACAATATGCCACTACTCTGATTAATTTTTGAAGTGATGAATATTTTGTCCACAGCCCATCCTCTACATTTATTGACACATGTGCTTTAACATCTTTCAATGATCTTTCTTCAAGTTTAGTTGACATCGAGTTCGGTTTGACGTAGTCAATTGGTTCCTTCTTTAACCACAATGGACCGTGCTTCCAAAGAGATGACTGTGAAAGTGCTGAAGGTGTCATACCTCTTGACGCGATATCTGCAGGGTTGTGAGTAGATTTCACATGTCCCCATTGAGAATTCTCCAAACAACACAGAATTTCAGACACCCTATTACCAACAAATGTTGTCCAGCGACTGGGATGACTACTGAGCCAAGCCAGAACAACCGTCGAGTCTGTCCAACAGTGTATATTGTCTTTAGGTATTGCTAGTATCTCTGCTACTTCCACTATCAATTTGGCCAACAGAACAGCACCCATCAACTCGAGACGAGGAATGGACAGTTGCTTTATCGGAGCAACCTTGGTTTTCGCAGATATCAAATTAATTTTTATATTCCCGTCAGCGCCAATTATCCTTAAATACGTAACAGCTGCATACGCTACATTAGACGCGTCGCAAAAACCATGTAGTTCTACAACTACATCGCCTTCTCTGGATTCAACCCATCTTGGTACATGAAACTCAGGTAAGTTTAGTAGTTCCTTTTGATATGTTTGCCATTCTTTTAATAAATCTTCAGGTAATCGATCATCCCAATCGATTCCGGCTAGCCATATCTTTTGAATCATTATTTTCGCCGGTATAACACACGGCGCTACCCACCCTAAGGGGTCGAACAGTCGTGATATATCTGATATTACTCTTCGTTTTGTTACAGATGCAGGTTGTGGAAATGTTATTGAATACCTGAAACTGTCAGATTCTCTATCCCAAAAGATTCCTAGTATTTTCACCACCTCGTTTAGTTTTATTTCTACTACTCCTTCCTGATTTGTACCTTCTCCCAATATTTCCTCTGCTAATTCCTTATTGTTTGTCATCCACTTCTGTAATGGAAATCCACCTTTTTTCAGTAGTTTTTCCATTTCCCTGTGAATCCTTTTTCCCTCCTCTACTGTCTGACATCCTGACATATAATCATCTACATAAAATTCGCTTTTTAATTTTTCAGATATCAGCGGAAACTCAGCTTCTTCATCGTGTGCCAGCTGCTGCAACGACTTTACGGCCAGGTAAGGTGCGGATGCAGTGCCAAAGGTGACTCTCAGCAACTCATACTCTTTTATTTCAGATGCAGGTTCACTCCGCCAAAGTAGTCTCTGGAAGTGTGTGTCTTCAGGAGCGACTTTGATCTGTCGGTACATTTTAACTATATCTGCACATAATACAATTGGATACGTACGCCATCTCATGATGATGTGACGTAATTCCGGTTGTATGGTAGGACCAACCATCAACGTGTCATTAAGGGATGCACCATAAGAACCTTTAGCAGAAGCGTCGAACACAACTCTGACCTTGGTAGAGGTCTTATCCTCGCGAATCACTGCGTGGTGAGGCAAATAGACTGCTTCTGACTGCTTGGTATCAGTTTCACGAGACACCAGCTGCATGTGTCCAAGGTCAAGGTATTCTTGGATTACTTCGGTGTATTTTCTTTTGATCTCATGATTTTTCTTGAAACGCTGTTCAAGATGATGAAATCGTTTCAGTGCGATTTCTTTGGTGTATCCGATTTTACTTCGTGGATTTGATTCGCGAAATGGAAGCTTGACTATGTATCGCCCGGTAGCGTCTCGTTGAGTAGTACGAGTGAACAATTCTTCGCACAGCTGTTCTTCTTGGGTAAGTATCTTTTTCTTATTAGTAACATCAGATTCGATCTCCCAAAACTGTTTAAGCATATCATTGTCACTAAGGTGTGAATGCATACTAACTATAACCTTGTGACAATTTGCTGAATTGAGATCGCAATCTGTGGGTGTTAGTCCAGACAAAATCCATCCCAGGGTTGTGTTTTGAGCAATAATGGGCCCTGGAGAGTGTTTGACTAAACCCTCTTTAAGAACTTGGCTGTAAACTTCTGCTCCAAACAAAACGTCGATTTTGTTTGGAGTGTGGTACTCTGGATCCGCCAGAGTAATATCTTCTAGTTGAGGCCAAGTTGATATACATAGTTTAGTTGAGGGAATCAACGTTGTAATTTTACTTAACACATATGCTCGAACTTGAATAATTGCATTTGGATCGTGACGTGAATGAATGGTTACACAAACCATGAATCTAGAGGCAAAAGCGCCTTCGTCACCTCCAATGCCTGAGACCATACTGTTATTTGGTATTTTCTTTAGACCGAGCAATTGGACTGCTGACTCGGTTATGAAAGAGGCCTGGGATCCTTGATCCAATAACGCCCTCAGCAATTGTTTACGACCATTCTGAGTCTGTGCTTCGACGAGAGCGGTCGCTAATAAAACTCGATTGGGCTCAACCTTTGTAGAAAAGTGTGTTGCTATGGTTGAAGACTCTGATTCTTTTGCCGTACCGGAAGCAGTTTGCAGTGAGGACACTACTGATTTGACAGCTACTGCCTCTACCGGATGGCTATTAGGTGACGATGATCTTGAAGATGCCTTGGGGTGTAATAATGAGTGGTGTCTACGCTTGCAGACGTGACATGATGTTTTAGCGCGACAATACTTAATTGAATGATTCGCGCCTAGACAATTGTAACACAAATTGTGAGTTCGGACAAACTCACTTCGAGATTGGTAACCTTCTTTACTAAACTGTTTACAATTACTTATATAATGATCCTGTTTACAGAATGGACATATTATGTTGTTACTATTTGATTTGACTGCATGAAAAACTTTTGGCTTACTATCTGTAGACTTCTGCTTTGACTTGGATGTGTCTAAGTACTCTAAAGACCGAAACCGTGACTCTAAAAATGTTTTAAATTCTTCAAAAGTTGGTAGTTGTTCATCTGTACTAATTTTTAATTCCCACAACTTTCGCGATTCACAATCTAGCTTAGCGCTTATTATATAGATGACTATAGCGTCCCACGATTTAACATCAATTCCGAGAGTACTTAAGCCATGCAAACAGTCCACAGTGGTATCCAATAATTCTTTAACCGCAGTTGATGACTCTGTTACATTTGATTGATTAATCAATCTCTTCAACATAGAATTAGACAAATATCGTTTATTATTATAGCGTTTATTTAACATTTGCCAACATTCCTCATAATTTGCGGCTGTCACAGGAGTGTGACGCAACAACTGTTCTGGTTCACCTGATAAATGACCTTTCAAGTAATGCAGTTTTTGTACATCGTCAATTGAATCATTTTTGTGGATAAGTGATAAAAACAAATCACGGAATGAAGTCCACTCCGTATACTTGCCAGAAAAAGTAGGAATAAGAACTTTAGGTAATTTTACATTCGTATACGTATTTGACGATGAAGCTTTATCTGTACTTGCTTTTGTAGGTGTTAGTTGTATAATAGACTCTTTCAACTCGGATTTATAAGTTATGTAAATATCCTCAGTAACGTCATATGTCTCTGAAGTAAAATAATTATGTTTGAAATCTAGGTTTTCTACTACGAGTATGTTCCTGTGCGTTTTTATGAAATTAGACCACAGTTGTTCTAATGCTTCCAATCTGGTTTCTAAATAGGACAATGTTATCCGTTCCTTAGGAGATTTTTTATAATTTGTTCTACCTTTTTCAATATTTCTCTTGTTATCTAGCTGCAAGTTAACTAACGAATCCATGACTATCAACTATTGAATTAATTCAGAAACAAAACACGAGTTGCACAAGAACACAGAACCTTTACAAGTGTAAAACTGATGTAATTATTCTAAGTCAATGACGACAACAGAAAATTTTACAAGTGTTTTTAACTTCAAACTTTTTAGAAAATCGGGCATAGGTTCCCCGTCGGTTCACTTTTTTCTTGAATAATCTAAGTCTAAACTACTTAAAATTATTCTAAGTCTTGATTATTATTAACGTTAAATTCAAAGTTCCAAATCTTGATAGCTTCACTAATAAAATTGTACTCACGGTTTAAATCCACAACACGTCACTCACTATTACTTCTCCGGTTTGTTTGTTGCTACCGCCCGCCAGGAGGCGCGCAGTACGCTCTCAGGTTTGGTGCTCAGCTTCTCGGGATGCCACTTCCACTTCTTCTAGATCCGGTTGTCCGCATTCGGGATGTCCGGAAGCCCACAGAACTTGCTGCGGTGGCGCCCTCTGCAGGCGACGTCCTCAGAAACACTCGGTCTCCGTGGTCGCGCCCTCTGCAGGCGACGCTAAAGCACTTCAGTGGCGATCCACCACTGCTTTCTGTGCTGATACACAAAAACTCGATGCGTAATATTACACACTGACCCGGTTTCGAAGGACCATGTTAAATCTTAGCCCAAGATCTTCAATAAAACTCTGTTATAACACTATAGCACAGTATATTATAGTTACACAACAAATCGTCAATACAGAGAATCCAACCAAAAAAAACATAAAATTCCTGGTCTATTTATAGTTTCGCCGGTAACGAAACCATAGCGCGATCTAATTCGACGCCAACGCCATCTAGTTACAAAACGGGTACTAAATTACACAATCGATAACTAAAAATGATTGAATATGGTTTGACAACGTTATTCAAATTTTAATGCTAAGTAAATATCATTCAAACTTGATATTTGCCATTTTTTTTTATTCGCAAAAAACAGGATCATTAGAAATATGTACGTACTAAATACGATACGATAGGTATAAATGCGATATTTATTGTGTAGCGTAAATAACATATAGGTACTAATGTATTAATCAATTTCTTGTTACTTATATTTGTTACGGTAATGGAAAATTATTATTAATTGTCTGTCACTATTAATAATTACCGAAAGTCGAGGTAAAAGTAAGAAATTAATCGGTGATTATTAATAATGTAACCTTAGTACCGATAAATCTATACTATATAATATATATAATTATAAAAGAGGTAAAGTTGGGAAATCATCAAATAACTTCTCCCGCTCTGGGTGGAGCAGGAGGGCGTGTCAGACTTTTACTGACTGAAACCCACCCGTGTTCTTTCATTAGCCCGTATGCCAGGGGCTGTGGTATCTCTTTCAAACGAACCCGCACCCCTGACAGGCATCGGCCCTTGCGGGCCCCATCATTTTTGTGCTGACATCTCTTTGAGGCGCGCGTGGAACACAACGCGCCGTCGACTTGGGCTTGGTCCTTACCGGACAGCGAGCTACCCATTACTCGCCGTCCGCAAGCTCATGCCTACGGTGGCCGGAAATCGGCCTGGGATGGGAAAAAAATTGGGTATAATAGGTGAACGGAGTAGACCCCATGGCACAGAAACTACACTTTTTTTTTTTTTGAAAACTGAAATGATATTAACCTATCAATGAATACTATTACTTGTTTGTAGTAAACTTTTCATATTAAAACTAAAATTAAATTAAATTAAAAAAAAACCAAAAAATTGGCAAATAATATCAAAATCCAACTTATAGGCACCCTACTCTACGCGTAGAAATTATCAATGAAAATTCGTAGCGAAATTCAATCCTTTGAAGCCGGCCGCTTTTTTCGCAGGCGTAGGTACCGCTCACGTTTCACCGCATACGCATTCCCTCCCGCCCGCGCGCGCCGCTCCGCTCTCCGTTTCTCCAGTCACCTGCGATTGGTCACAGCGTGACGTCGATCGCTGTTTTTTCCGCGTGTGCTTCAACTGCCCAGTGATTGTTTTCATAATGACGTACGCATACTCCAGCATAGAGTACCTTGCCATGATGAGGTATTATTTTTTGTCCGGTAAAAATTTAAATGGTGCGAGGCGATTGTACGCCGACGAAGAATACCCACAATCCCTTAGACGTAACGGAATCCCTGACCCCCGGAACCCCAACACAGACTTGATATTCCGCACTTATCTGCGGTTCCTTGACCATGGCCAGTTTCAGCTCCCCGGTCATGCCAGGGGCAGAGGCCGGCCACCCTAGTCTATACATGTTGAAGACGCCATTCTGGAATATTTCCAGCAACAACCGAAGAGGAGGAGCACCCGGCAAGCAGCTCGTCGATTTGGCGTAAACCAGTATGTGGTATGGAAGCTACTCCATTCAATGGATATGCATCCATACCACTTCTTACGCGTGCAAGCTTTGCATGCTCTGGATCCTGGACCTCGTATTGAGTTCTGTCGCTGGCTGCAGAACCAACCGCAGGAGAACATTCTATGGACCGACGAGTCCATATTTACCCGCGTTGGTATCTACAACGTACACAATTAGCACTGGTTGAGTTTTCAAAACCCACACAAAATAAAAGAACACGCAGCTAATCGCTCAACCACTTCACTAACGAGCCGTCTTATTCTTACCGCATTTTTTGGCAATTCGCTTAGTCCACTATGCATTTGTTTCAATGGTTTTAGATTACAATAATAATTATTAGGATTCTTTTTTTTACACATCAAGTTATAACCTTCGAAATACAGATGAATGTGAGTGATTGTTATAAGAATTTAATATCAACAGGTTTGTTTACATTTCTATCAAAGCTTTACCGATCTTACGAGACGTAATTTATTTTGTTTACGGTTTCAAGACACGCGTCACACAGTGTATCAAATTATTTGCCTACTACAACTCCACACAGCACGGTGACGTGTGTAGGTACACGCGCAAATGTATGCGTAGGGATCAGTTGCAAAGATATACACTTCATCATTCTTCATTCATGGGTGATCGCAGCTGACGCTCGTTTACTATTACTATTTTGGCTATTATTAGTTTTACGCGCGTGTCGTAGGATGTTTTCTTTTTCATGTATTTTAAGGATATTCCGAACTTTTATTAAATCAATGGTACTAGGGAAAGGTCAGCGTATATGAGTTCTATTCTACTTACACGACACGTCATATTATTGTCCAGACGCTAAAAAATGTCATCCGTATATTAACCCGAAAAAATGGTCGAACGAAAAGTGTAATTGTATAGTTTTTATTTTATCTGTTCTAGTTTGATTTAGGCGAAACCAAAGAATAAACGATTTTGCAAGTAGTTTATTTTAGTTATGTATTTGTAAGTACTGTGGTTATTATAAATAAATACCTACTGGTGAAATAACTTCGAGGATTATTTTATTTTATTACTTTTACCGACGATATTTATTTATTTATTTAAAACAGCACAGCCACATCACATACGCACGGCTACACATCAAGCTATACATTTCCAGTATAAGCTGATCTCGCATTGTATAGGATTTCCGTACAGTGCGAGATCAGCGTAAATTGGAATTGGCTTGATGTGTAGCCGTGTGTACAGAGGCCAGCACATCAAGCCACCCCAATCTGTCAAATTTCTTTGATAGTTTTTCAACTTTATTACAAAGGAATAAGGTTTATGATCAATTGGGAAAATTTGACAGTTGATCTGCTGGCGACTGTACATTCAACTTATGCTAAAAGGACATGACAGCTACGGCGTACCTACATAGCATTGATCAAAATATCTTGCTGCCTTGAAATACTGAACTAAACAATATAAGTACTAAACTAAAAACTAAAATAAACTACAGTAAAACAGACTAGCATAATAATTATAACATAGTTCTCGAAAAGGGACATATCACACTGTACTGGGATCGATCCATCATCACTGACAGGACTATTGTTGCCAATAAGCCTGATATAGTGGTGGTGGATCGACTAGAGCGGCGTGCAATGATCGTTGATATAACGGTCCCGCATGACGGGAACCTCGTGAAAGCCGAGAAAGATAAACAAATCAAGTATCTTGACTTGGCTCACGAGGTTGTCGACATGTGGGATGTGGAAATTGTGGACTCAGCGATCATTGTACCGATAGTTGTTACAGCCAATGGCATTATAGCAAAGAGCCTCAACCAACATCTGAGGAGGCTCTCGTTGGGCAGGTGGGTCAAGGGCTTGATCCAGAAAGCGGTACTCCTGGACACGGCTCGCATTGTTAGGAGGTTCCTCTCTCTGGAGCCCTGACCGCCGGTAGCTTGGACCTTGTTCCCGATGCCGGTGGGTTACTATTTTTTATATTTTTATACTAGTATTTAAAAATGTAATTTATAGGTATGTGTTTATGTTAAAATAAAGAAAATAACAATAGAAACCATAAAAACAGTAGTGTACAACTGCTAAAAGTGATGAATTTCAGTTTTATATTCATATTTAGCAAATCATGAGATAATTATTAATAATTTTCAATTAATCACACTTACCGTTACATATACGGCGGTGCTGAAACACCTTTATATATATTTCGAGATTTGGCATAGCGTCACGACTATTTTTTGAAATACTCGTAGTAACCTAGTCGATACTTGCACTGAGGTGAATATTGTGTGGAGACATTCACCCCACAATCATCACCAACATAATTATAGCAATAACCTCGGAATCATAATGTGACTATTTTTTTAACCTTGGTGACTATTTATGACTCTTCTTCTTCTTGTTGTCAATTTTTTGGCGTTCTCAGAATTTATTTTCATGAAGTTTTCAATGTTGAAGATTGTGTGATGAAAGACAAAAAAAAAACAGGACCATTAGAGGATCTCTTTCTTGTCCGTCGGGCAGGACAGTTTTTCTCAGGATGCCCACACTCGAGGTTTGCCAGAGGGCTATAGAACGGGGTATTCTGGGTATCAAACTAACAGACCGCGTTATAATCGACCATCCTACAATCACAAAGATAACTGATGTTACTTGGAAAGCTGCCACGCCATAATTGAATATGGCTGGACGCATCTGCCACATGCCAGACGACCAAAGGGTCCCTCTTAATGGCAAGTGACATCGCGGTAGGCCCAGACGTAAATGGCGGGATGAGCTGGAATCCTTCAACAAGAACTGGCCCTGAGCAGCTTTAAACAGAGAGAAGTAGAAAGAGAATAAGGAGGGCTCTGCCCTGCAGTGAGACATCACAGGTTTTTAATAATAATAAGACTGTGTGGTCCCTTGAAACTTTGAACGGGTGAAAAATTCAAGCTACTAAATCTACGCAATGAAGCGTTAGGGTCAATTAAGTCACATATTTTGATCATTATCTAACTTTTCAAAACCTATAGGTACTTACGCTAGGAATAGGGTGTTTTCAAATTTATTGAAACTATTATAATTTGAAGATTGGGACGAAATATGTAACAGAAAAATCAAAGTAAATTGATTTAAATCCATTTTCTCAATTAAAAACGATTTAAACCAAATTTATTTTTCGTTGTTTTGAATTTACCGCCAAAACGCTCCTTACAATGACTTTTTATCACGTGACGTCAACTTTGTGTAAACAAAAGTAGTTTGTAAGTAAATAAGTGAATGTCGAGAGTATAATTAACAAGATTTTTAATGGATACAAAATGATATTACTGGTGGGCGGTGCCTCTGTGCACAAATACTTCTAAAACGGCGCCAAACTAAGTATTTGTACCGGTGCCGTTTACACAAAGTTGACATCACATGTCACGTGCTATAAAGTCATCGTAGGGAGCGTTTTGGCGGTAAATTCAAAACAACGGAAAATTAATTAGGTTTTAATCGTTTTTAATTGAGAAAATGTGTATTCATAAATTTATTTTTATTTTTCTGTTAATTAAATCGTACCAATCTTCAAATTAAAATACTTTTTATCAAATCGGAAAATACCCTATTACGGCATCATAAGTGCATTTTAATGGCCAAATTGAAATAAATTATTTGACTTTGACTTGTACTATTCCCGTTAACCTAGCGGCATGTTTGGCAAGAAGCAAGGTCTCACATTACGAGTTAGTAAAAAATCCGAAAATTGTTCATATTATTAAGTACTTATAACTTGGGAAGGCAGTCTCGTAAAAGATTTCGAGACTGAGCGCGCGCGACTTTGGACACTATGCTTCTTGAGAAGTCATTTCCAATATAATAATTAATAAATGGATGTGTGCCGTCACCTCCTTCTGCGAAGCAGTGATGCTCGCGAAGAGGGAGGCGGCGCACGTAAGGGAGAGGCAGTATATGCGCCCTCACGGCCTTAGTCGCCGCAGGAGACGCCCTGGCCGTCGGGAATCCCAGGCTGATTCCCGGCCACCGTAGGCGTGGTCTTGCCGACGGCGAGTAATGGGTAGCTCGGTGTCCGGTAAGGACCAAGCCCAGGTCGACGGACGCGGCGTTGTTCCACGCGCGCCTCACAGAGATGTATGTGTATGTACAAAAATGTATGTGTGGCGTTCCGGGCGAGATGTCGAATGGCCAATGTCGGCACACGAGATCTAGAGTTAAAAATCTTGACTCATTAGAATTTGCGGTTTCAAAATTCAAACTTACATTTGCAGTTGGAGCATCGATCGTGATGTAGAACGATGTATGAGAAAGTAATTATTTTATACTGCAAAGTTAAGTTCATCCTTTGATCTAAAACATTCATAGGCCGAGTCACGTGAGTGAAGTTGCGGACAACCGGGCACAGCTATGAGACCCTCACGCAAATCCTACTCGCACTTTTATGAGTACAACACTCCATTTAAGTTTGTCCCTCGCGTATAAAAAATACTGTAGGTACTCTAAAATACTGTTTTTAAAAATTAATAAGGTACCAATTGTGTTTCTATTACTTGATAACTAGCGACCCGCCCATGCTTCGCTCGGATGCGATCTACGTAACTATTGTGACGACATGTCCCAATATCTAGGTTTTTGTGTTATAGCTAAGTACAAATAAACACGCATGATACTTTGTTTTCTTTAAAACAATTTCTTTTTTTGTACACCATTTTAATCATCCTATAATGTTCCCACTACTGGGACATAGGCCTCCTCTCGGCGAGAGGGAGTGGGCCATAACCCACCACGCTGGTCCAGTGCGAGTTGGTAGATGTCACATGTCTTCAGTTTTTGGTTCTTGGACATGCCGGTTTCTTCACGATGTTTTCCTTCACCAGATGAAATAATTTACTCAAAGTAAGTCGACGTCCACACCGACGTAAAAAATCCCACCGCTATTTAATTACGGCTCAGGGAACGTGGGCTAAAGCGCCTGTCTGGTTTCGAACCTACGACCTACACAACGTACGTAAGTCGCGGCCATCACCAGTGGGCTACACTGCTCATTATAAACACCAAACAAACTTATTTGACCTATCTTTTCTTTCGTTTCGGCCAATGGCGTCAGCAAAAATTATTCGGAAACGATAAATAGCGATTCAGTAGAATGGTACCACGGCTAACCAGGCGAATAATGTGTCTGAATAAACGTATGTTTGGAATGTTTCAGACTATTGGTCTAGCGGAGTTGGAGGCTGGTTCTGTCGCGCCTGGCATGCGCTCCGTACTGTGCGACCTGACGCTGCTGAGCTACCACCTGGTCATGTGCCACTTCATCGGCGCTCCCATAGACCTGGCAGTTTGCGAAAGGATATTAGAAAAGGAGCTGAAGGTTGGCACAGCGTTTCTATGTTTATTTATTTTGCGTTACACAACGAGCTTGTGAAAGACTTTTCTCTTTAAGGTGGAATGTGTATAATATATATATATTTTATATATAAATTTATTGTATATATTTTAAATATAAATTTATTATATATATGAATATATAATATATTTAAGATTTTTTTTAATATTATATTTCAACAGAAAAAAAAAATGATCGCTGCTAGAGCGGACTGTCCCTTTCAGGGTCACTGGGTTGCGACAGTCTTAGGTTTAAATAATTAATAGATATATTTTGTGAAAACTAACAATACTAACCTATATTTCTAAGCACTATTGTTACTAACACCAAAATACTAACAAAAATATGGACCTTAGTCTGAAATAAAGTTTAATTTTTTTTTTTTTTTTTAATTAATTTTAACTATATGTTATACATTTCGTTTAACAATATATTTAATAGTAAATTATTATAATTTATTAAGAATTTATAAGGAAGCCTGCAAAATTAAAATTTTCTTATGTTTTTTGCAATTTGCATGTCAGTGCAAGGTTTTATATGTCCATTAAAATATGATTCGCAACACAATTAATAAAATTGTGTTGACCCATTACGTTGTGCATTTAAAAATGAGTCTTATTGCCTTGATATAAGATTGAATTTTCTTTGGCTCGATCGGCGGTACAAACTACTTTCAGGACTGGCTTATACCTTTGATAGTAATGTCATTGATGCTAAAAGAGGGAAATACAAATTATAAGATTATTTTAATGAACATGACCCTTGCAATTTACAGGTGTACCCGGAGAGCGTTTGGTTTCTAATGTTTAAAGGCCGAATCGAGCTTCTGCGGGGGCAGTTCGACACCGCCATCCAGACGTACAATCGCGCGGTCACCAGTCAGAAACAATGGCACCAGTTCCACCACGTGTGCTACTGGGAGATCATGTGGGTCAACAGGTGAGATAACAAATATACAACGTCAAATTAAATAAGCTAGCAAAGCTCGATAAAACAAATACACATCATGGATTTTTTTTCTGTTTTCCCTACCAAACTAAACCTGACCTACCCATTCCGTAATCCGTCTGCGGAGTTTTGTTAGCTAATTTAATTTGGCGCTGTATTGCTATAGCATAAGAAAACCATAATTTTTCACAATTCTTCACTTTTAGTTGTAAGCTCCTTGCACCAGTCCACTCACAAAGCAGAAAGTTTATCTATACAACACAACACAGTACAGTTTCGGTAAAGAAATAGGTACTAGGCTATTTCTTTACGCTTTTAATATTGAGGCTTATTGCCTCGAATTTTTTTGGTTCAATTGGTGGGTTTTTTTTAATGTGGGAAATCGTCATATAACTTCTCCCGCTCTGGGTGGAGCAGGAGGGCGTGTCAGACTTTTACTGACTAAAACCCACCCGTGTTCCTTCAGTAGCCCGTATGCCAGGGGCTGTGGTATCTCTTTCGAACCAACCCGCACCCCTGGCAGGCATCGGCATTGGTGGGTATGACACAATTAAAAAAAAACCCTTTTTAAAAGCTACTAAATAAATTCAGTAGGTAGTCAATTATGAACACCATACCATACATCGATTGTTTAATTGTTTTCAGTTTAAAGATGGACTGGCGCGAGTCAGCTTCGTACGCAAGTAAACTGATCAAAGAGAGCTCGTGGTCAAGGACTATTTACTCGTACTCACGAGCGGCCATGTTGCTGGAACTCGACGACATCACGCCTTCGGAGAAACAGCAGTGCACCGATCTTATGAGGTGAGCAACTTCATTTTTAAACTATTTAAAACGAATGTGTAAAAATTACTATTGAGTTTTATTTAAGTATCAAGATGACGGGTTTTAGAGCAGTAGTGCACTGTGTGTGTGTGTGTGTGTGTGTGTGCAATAATTAGCTGTACTTAAATACAGAGTTTTGCCACACCTCACCTGAACATGTCGAAACGTCAAAACAAGAGTACGATACGGCTCATCTGCCTGCACCCTAATTGCGTAACTCACGATTCATCATAATCTGTATCGTTTTGAAAAGGATTGTTAAACCATTGCTTCATATGTTCGAAAAATGTGCCTGTTCGACAACATAAATAACGCAATGAATATTGTTTAACTGTGAAGACGAAACCAATTATGATCAATCGTGAGTTACGCAATTAGGATGCTAGTCGGACTACTTGAGTTTCTTCTGATTTTACAGCAATTTTACAAAGAAATCCATATTAAAATTGCGACTGTTTCGTAATCTATACAAAAATCTTTTTTCTTCGTATGACTTTCATGTTATTTGGGTAAAGATAAATCTTGCAAATTAAAAAGTTTTGTCACTCAAATTAAAATCATTTTATCATTATCATCGTCATCGTGTCAGCCGAAAGACGACCACTGCTAGACTGCCTCCCCCGAGCTCCGCCATTTCGATTGGTTATCATATTTATTAAATCATATTTATTAAATCATTTATTTCAAATAAACCAGTCACAGGCACTTTTAAACTGTCTAAGAGTTGGTCGGTCACAAAGATGCCCATTCCAAAGCGTAGTAGGTTGCTATGGAGAAGAACGGGCAAGAAACTCCGCGGACACTCATTTAAATATAAATTTTGTTACAAATAATAATTGGTTAAATTATTCATGTTAAAATTATACATGTGAGATCGATATAAACAGATTTTCACCCATTTTTAGGGTTCCGTACCTCTAAAGGAAAAAACGGAACCCTTATAAGATCACTTTGTTGTCCGTCCGTCCGTCCGTCTGTCAAGACCGTTTTTCTCAGGAACGCGTGGAGGTATCAAACTGAAATTTCTATATGATACTTAGTTCTACTGTCCCTGGAAGCTGTAGAAAAATCAACCTTCTAAGTCAACGCAATCAAAAGATACAGCCATTTAGGCCGCAGATTTCCGCAAATTTTCGAAACTCGCACGGGAATCAAAACCTACAGGGTACTTCCCGTGAACTTAGAATCTTGAAATTTTGTACGAAGTCACGTCTTATAGTACAGATATAGGAAAAATTACGAAAACCGTAAATTTTTAGTTTCGTCATATAAAAAAAAATATTTTTGACAATTTTGAACTTTTACTTATATACCCACAGGTTTGTACGGAACCCTCGGTGCGCGAGTCCAACTCGCACTTGACCGGTGTTTTTTTCATTCCATCAAGACCAGATAAAATCGGAATTTTGCTTATTTTAATACAATAAAATCACATTTTACTCAGGAAAAACGATAGATACTTTATTTAATGTCAACTTTTATGTCAATAAAAATTAATTTATTATTTAAGTCATAAATGATCATCAGTGATCGGATAATCGGGCTCTTATATACCTAAACTTCTTCCCACGAAAGAAGAATGTGGACATTCCTTTCTGTGTTCCATAATGTGGAATAAATATGTAATCCCGGGTTCCCAGGATTGAACAATTTTGTAAAAACAACTACAACAAACTTAATGAAATTATAGCAGTGGCTATTTTGATTTAGTATTTTTTATTTTATTCAAAATGCGGTTTCACCCGCGTAGTTCCCGTTTCCGTGGGAGTACGGGATAAGATATAGCCTATGTCACCGGGGTATAGTGTAGCTTCCTAACAGTGAAATAGTTTTTGAAATCGGGTCAGTAGTTTCGGAGCATATTCAATGCAAACAAACAAACAATAAAATCTTTCCTCTTTGTAAAATGATTATAGTCTAGATAAATGGAATATCAATAAAAAATTCTAATGTGCACAATGTGGTCAAGTAGTGGAAATTGATTTACCTATCTAACAGATTAGTGATCGGATCAACTAATTTATTGTATTTTATACGAACAGAAGACTAAAAAATATTTATATTTTTACTGCTACAAAGTTCACAGTTGTATTTTTTAATTAGTGATATTTCCAAGCAAGCAACACAAAAACATTAAAGTCTACATAAGGGTAGATGACTTTATCCAAAATCTATTCGTACAAGTGCAAAGTGCAAGTAAGTGAGTAATACAGCAAATAATATTTTCTGGTCAAAGTAATTAGACGACTGGCAGAAATGACGTAATTCGGGCAAAAATGTGGCTACGATAATGCTATGAAGGAATGTCCGTAAAATTCTTTCGTGCGAATAAAAGTGAAGTTTAGGTATACTAGCGCCCGATCATCCGATAACTGATAGTCATACATGAAATTGTTTGGTTCGGATACAAGTGAAACAGCGCAGTAGGTAGTGTGTCAATGTTACCCATTCAAATGCAGGAACGCGTCGTACTATAAGCAGCGCATCGCGGGCAAGTCGCTGCCGATGGAGAAGTTCGTGATCAAGCGATGCGCGCGCTACCAGGTGCAGGGGCGCCGCCTTCTGCTGCCTACCATCGAGCTGCTTTGCCTCTGGAACATGTTCCACATCCTGGCCAAGAACGAGCGGGGCATACAGAATGTACTCAAGGTAAAAATTGCCTTTACGTTACCAGTGGTCCGCTTCCACTTCCCACGGTTTTAACGACAACGTAGAGAATCATTTTTATACGTTATTTTATTATTAAGTGGTGACCACTTGGTAACGGCCGTGACTTATAAGACTTAATATGATGACCTAGCTTTGCAAGTATTTGTTATTTTTTTCTGTTTGACGTTTTCTAAAAATAAACCCTGGCTAGATCGATTAATCGCCCCCGAAACCCCTGCATACTACATTTCATGAAAATCGTTGAAGCCGTTTCCGAGATTTAGATTATATATATAAACATATATGCAAGAATTGCACATTTAAGGGTATTAGATATGTAGTAGGTTCGAACTCAACCGGCTCTATGTAAATTAGTTCATCACCACTGGTATGAAAACAATGAAGGGAAAGAGCGTGAGGAAACCAGGGACCGGACAACCCCGCTTAAGAGTTAAGCCTTTTGGCAGGGTAACCCGTACATGGGGTAATTCATATCGCAGTGTCACCTTTTGTTCGAGTTTCATGCGCGAAACCCAGCGAAATGGTTAACACCTTTATTATGGTAACCACGTGAAGGGGTTAACCCCTTCAACGTCTTAAGCCTTTGAAGGGGTTACCTTCACGAAAAGCTTTTATTCGTGTTACCCTGAATTACCTAATCAACTTGAGCTGCATGTTTATACTTGTACCCTAGCGGCGACGCGACGCGGCGGTGTGGCGCCTCTTCGTCTTACTATTTTTATTTAGTTATTGCGAATTTTACAACAAAGTGACGATAGATGTGCGATAGTCCGGTCAAAATAGACATTCACCCTTGCATAAATTCCTAAGAAGCTGAATTTTTACATAAACGTTAGGGATACCATTATAATGAAAAGTCTCCATCGATCCCATGTGTGCAATTTGTTTTCATTCAAGGTCAAAGTTTGCTAAAATGAGTTTTTGGATTTTTTTGCGAAACGGTTAGTTTTATGATAAAAATAGGTCAGATAAAAATTGTAGGTCATGCAATTATGTCTCTACAAAAATTTACCTTACACTTTATTCCCCTTTTTTTTGGGATGGAAAATCATCTATGACTTCTCCCACTCTTGACGGAGTGAGAAGGCGTGTCAGAGTTTTACTGACTAAAATCCACCCGTGTTCCTTCAGTTGCCTGTGCTAAGGCCACGGTAACTCTTTCGATCAAATCCGCGACCCTGGCAGGCATTGGCCCTAGCGGACCCCTTTCATTATTGCTGACATCTCTTTGACGTGCGCGTGGAACACAACACGCCGTCGACCCGGGCCTGGTCCTTACGAGACGGTGAACGATCCATTGCTCGCACTGCGCAAGCCCGCATCTACGGTGGCCGGGAGTCCGCTACGGAGTCCCGATGCCCAATCCGTCTCCTGTGGCGGCTAAGGGCGCGAGAGCACACGGATTGCCTCTCCCTCACGCTCTCCGCCTCCTTCTTCGCGAGCATTACTGCTTCGCTAAAGGAGGTGACGGCATCCCATGCACTTTCCTCCGCACCATGACCTGGACCAGAGCCGGACGCGAGAGATCGCCGCCGCCGATCGCCTCCACGAGGACACGGCGGTGCTCCGCCCAAGCAGGGCAGACCTCCATCGTGCGCTCCTGGTGATCCACACAATGGTGACACCCGGGTGTTTCCTTTGGCCTTATCCAGAATAAGAACCTCCCGAAGCAGCCGTGTCCGGTGAGAACCTGCGTAAGGCGGAAGGTGAGGACGCCGAGACCCCTCTTTCCCTCCGTGCCCAGCATTGGGTTGCGACAATCGCACTGTCCATGACGTCATGAGATCCCACCGGAGCTGTTCGTAGTGCCGTAATTTCTTGCGGCGGCGGAGTTACGCCCCGGCGTTTTGCCTCCTCGCGCCGCTCCCACACATGCGCGAGGACTTTTGGTCTCCAGATCTCATGGTGGCAATCTGGCAAAGAGGCTCGCTGCCTCACCGGAGTTCGGACGGTAACCCGGGACTAGCCGGAACACTTTATCTCCTAAGATTCACCATTTCTGAGAAAAAGCGATTCTAAAATTTACTTAATTTGTAGGTATTCGCCATAATGTGCACACATTTCCACGCCACCTACGAGGTAGTGTTACTTGACGCGTTTTTTTTTAAGCGCCATTGATCAGGGGCCTAAGTCTACTAATTTATAAACGTCACAATGGTCTCTCAATGGTAAGTTTTTGACAGATTTGCCATACAAAAACTGTCAAAAACACACCATTGAGAGACCATTGTAACGTTTATAAATTAGTAGACTTAGGCCCCTGGCCGGCTAACCACCAGACGAGCAGCAAGGCATAAGGCATGCACGAGAGATAAAAAAGCTGACTCAAATTGTAACATTGGGCCCTCGAAGTCAGCTCGCTCACCGCCCGCCGACATTAACGCCCAGGAAAGGGCTAACGGGGAGGTGATAGTTACCCAGTAATAGAAAGAAAGAAAGACCCGGCCCCAGACCTTCGTCTTGTCCAAGCCAATATCAATCGTTGCGCCAGGGCTCAGGACCTTTTGCTCCAGGCACGGCCAAGTGGTTGATCAACGTTGCCATGCCGCCGAAACATACTTTGGTCCTCCCAAGGATGACAGGATGGGTGACATTGATGGCTTGGCGACACTTATCTTGAGGCTGGCCGCTGGCACTCTGTCCCTAGAGACCTTCAGTCGGGACGGGGCTTTTGTAGCGGCCTTAGTCGAAAATATTATGGACGTGGAGATTTATTTCTCACCCAACCGACCTCTCGCTGATTTTGAGACTTTATTTCGGAATTAAACCCAGTCGTCAGTCGAAGCCGTCCCCACCCCGTCCTTTTCATGGGGTACTTCAACGCCGAGTTCACAACTTGGGGTTCCCCAGCAACGGATGCACGGGGTGTGTTATTACAAGAGTTGGCGATGGAGTCAGGCCTACTGCTCCTAAACCGGGGATCTGTTCAGACATGTGTGCGGCAGTGGGGTGGGTATATAGTGGACTTATCGTTTGCTAGTCCTGCTGTGGCACGCTCTGTTCAGGAGTGGCGTGTATTATAGGAGGTGGAGACGTTGTCGGACTACAGATACATCCAGTTAGACGTTTCCGCCCAGACTTCGAGTGGCCCGGTCCAAGCGGCCCCGGCCGGGTTGAGGATGACTGGCGATGGGTGGTCAAGTGACTGAACCAGGAAGCTCATCTGGTGGCCTCAATGGCGCATGCCTGGTTAGACTCACCAGTCAGGTCTATCGATATTAAGGACGAAGCAGAATGGTTCCGGGAGGCCATAACCCAAATTTGTGATGCTATGTTGCTCCGCGTTCAGTCTCCATCTGCCAGGCACCAGGTGTATTGGACGTCACAAGATATTGCGCAGTTGCACATCGCATGCGTAGCGGCGTGGCGTCCGTACACTAGGCACCGACGAATGCGCCGACGAACACCAGAAGCGCTAGTAAGAGAGACGGAACGGTGTGAGGTGTACAAAGTGGCGGTGGCGGAGTGGTGGTAAATTGGATTGTTAATTGACATATTATTTGCTGTGTTTGGACGCGTTTGCGATTGGACGAATTTAGAATCAATTGATGCTGTGTAGCGTCTGACATCTTATATTTGTACGCCGTTCAGGCAAAACATGACTGTCTTAATCATAATTTGCCGTAACATCTTGCATGCTGTGTGTGTGCCATACTCATGTTTTGGACAAATAAAAAAATATTTTATCTTAAGAAGGCTCTTCACCTGGAAATTAAGCGGGCAAGGACCGAAGCTCATGATAAATTGCTGGCAATTCTAGGACGGGATACGTGGGGGCGACCTTACCGTTTGGTTAGGGGCAAACTTCGCTCTGGGCGCCCCATAGCATTGTCCCATAGCCTCCAACGCTGCTAGAGAGAGTGGTGAGCGCTTTATTCCCCTCTCAAGGGGAGCACACACCACCTGATATGGTTCCGCCTACTATAGTGCCCAACGCGGAAAACGAGGATGACGACGCGCCTGAAGTGACCCAGGTAGAACTGAGAGCAGCAGTACAATGGCTTAAGGCCAAAAACACTCCAGGACCAGACAGCATTCATGGCCGTGCATGGGTTCTGGCCATGAGGGCTCTCTGGCCCCGCTAAGTAGGACTCTTGAGTGCATGTTTGGAGAGGGGCCAGTTTCCACGCTAGTGAAAGACTGGAACGCTGGTCCTGCTAAAAAATAGAAGGGCATCCTGCGGGCTCTCCATCCGCTTACCGACCCATTGTGTTGCTGGATGAGGTGGAAAAACTCTTCGAGAGAATTATTGCAAACCTTCTCATTCAGAACATGGCAAGAGAGGGGCCGGATCTGATCTGATCGGAACCGGTTTGGTTTCTGTAGGGGGTGCTCTGACGGACAGAGAGTATATTTTAGAATCGCTTTTTCTCAGAAATGTTGAATCTTAGGGTATAAAGTGTAAGGACAATTTATGTATGTACTTGTTTATTTATGTGATAATTGCATGATCTACATTTTTTGTGAGTGAGCTAATTTTATCATAAAACTAACCGTTTCGCAAAAAAAAAAAACATCTTTGCGAACTATGACCTTGTATAAAAAAAATTGCACACAGGGGAACGATGGGGACGACTTTTCACAATTTCATTATAATAGTATATGCAACAGTTTTATGCTTCTTGGGAATTTACGCAAGAGTAGGTACGCCTATTTTTCGGGCTAATTTGACCGGTCTATAATAACGGTGTCCAGCATCTTGCCTCGGCTGTGCATTTTCACAGAAACAGTAACTAAATATACATATATAAGTAATAAGAAATATAATAGGCAGTAATACCACACACACTTAAACAAAAACATAGCTAAATTGCTTTTAATATCTTCAGTAGTTCCGTCCGAGTTTCGAATTAAATGACGAATGATGAGAATGTAAACAAGTATAGACACGAAAAAGTAACATTACAATGTTTAGCATGTGCGACAAACAAAATTGAACTGTAAAATCATATTGGCAATAATTAGTATTCCATGTTTACAAGTCGCTCGGTACATGCAACCATGGCGCCGCCGGGCAGAAAGATGTCACGTGCGGTCGTGGTTATACAATTTTCAAACTTATGTCGATTACAAAGAGTGGCTATTACAATGTGTTAGAATGGAATGGGTTACCCTGTTACAGTGTTACAGGGTATTGAAAGGTTAACTTGTTCGGAAGGGGTTACATTGCACCCATTCGACGGTGTAACATGTAGCAAAGGGTTTATTTTTTAAGCGCTTAAAAAAACCCCTTCAAAAACCCTTTCAACGAGTATCCAGCCGGTCCCTGGAGGAAACCAACATTTCCTAGAACCGAAAACATCAGAGGGGCAATTCTGCTAATTTTAAGAACGTTCACGGTCTGATCTCAGTGTCAATCTGTCAAAAATACCTCGAGTTTCCATACATTTCTGTCAAATTTTTGAAATTCGATTGTCGCTGAGATGATACTGCGAACGTTTTTAATTACGAGAATTGGCCTTCTGGTGTATTCATTCATCAACACAAACTATCATTACAGGATATCCTTAGGAGAAACAAAACAAAAAAAAAAAACAAATTGCCAACTTAGGTACATGTATACATACATAAATACATAATCAGCCTATACTGTTCCCACTGCTGAGACACAGGCCTCCTCTCCGTGAGAGGGAGTCGGCCGTAATCCACCACGCGGGCCCAGTGCGGGTTGGTAGTTGTCACTTATCTTCGAATTTTTGGTTCTAGTACATGTCGGTTTCCTCACGATGTTTTCCTTCACCGTTTGAGAGCAGTGGTGATGAAACTATTTAGTCAAAGTAATGCGCCTGGCTGGGTTCGAACGCGCGACCTACACACTCGCAAGTCGCAGCCGTTACCACTGGGCCAGCACTGCTCTCTTCATGTATGCTTACCAACTTTTTTTTTTTAATGTAACAGTTAATAGAGGCAACGAGCGACCGCATCGAGAACGAGAGCCGCGATTGGATGGGTGTGCACGAGGGAGACAACCGAGCGTTAGTGCGCTTTCTGAAGGGGTGCTGCCTGGCTGCCATGAACCTGCCGCGTCTAGCACTGGACACGTTCGACTCCGTGCTGCAGTAAGTACATAATCCTGTAGTCCATAAGGCTCCACGAAAGGTTAGCCAGAGATGTATAGTACACCCACCAGGTTTCGTAGCCCTATACTATCGGAGTTTGGGCTAACTACCAACCAGGAATAAACGCAGAGTTCCAGAAGCCGCGCTGCTCCTGCGCAGTCTAGGAATCGCAAAGAAGACCCCATTCTCAGCAGTCTTTGGTTTATGTCATGCAAATCATTATAGAATCAGAATAGAGATAATTGACCTTATTTTTTATTTACCTTCACAATAACACTTTCTCTAAAAAAAAACGAAATTACTAGTTCGTATAGCGGGCATATTCATAAACGATGATTAAAGTTAAGAGGTGATTAAACGTCAAAAATGTATGGCTAATCATTACTTAACTTTAAGCAGCGTTTATAAATAAGGGGGTATACTGTTCGCCAGACCATATTTCGACCATGGCGACCTATCTCAACGGAGATTAACCTTCGAAGCTGGAGATGTTATAATGCACAAGTGTGTGCGCAGACACAGGTGCACTCTCTCTTCCCTCGCTCATAGTCCGTTGGGACGGCACGCAATACGACACGGCCGGAGAGAGATCAGACGCAGGACCAACGGGTTGCTTGCGTACTGCGGCTTTACTAAGAATATCTTGGTGACCTCTGGTTGGGTGAAAATTTTTTTTTTTTTTGTTTGACGATTTCTAAAAATGAAACCTAGTTAGATCGATTTATCGCCCACGAAACACCCTCCATACTAAATTTAATGAAAATCGTTTGAGCCGTTTCTGAGATTCAGACTATATATTTTTACCCACCAAATCTGAAGTAAGTTCTTTTTTTTTTGTTTGTTTACAGACTTAAGAACAGTATAAAGGAAGATACATTCTTACTTCCTTACACCGTAGCTGAGATGGCAATGTGTCACTATCAGCTTGAGGACAAGGATCGAGCTCTGCAAATGCTGCAGGATGCCAGGTTCGTTTCTATTACGCATCCAACGGGCGCGGCCGTAGTACACGTACAAGGCGTTACAGAATAAGCGCAAGTTCTGAAAGCAGTTTGTTCATAATTGACTCCTGAATCGAATTTTTGCCACACTGACCACCGATTGGGCTAATGAAAATTAAATCTTATTGTAAGGCAATAAGACTCAATTATAAATGTATAAATTATTGCTAGGGTCAACGCTATTTTCCAAATAAAAACAGAAAGCTTAATAAAAATTGTATAATCAAACCGCGAGTCAATGTCGTACTGATTTATGGGAGAGGTTAGAGAACGTTTAAGCGATCTTGCGCGCGCCAACACACACATACACGCGTGTGGCGTATGCACAGCAGGTACAATATACAAGCGCGCCTACACATATACACACACACGCGTGTGCGTACGCACAGCAGGTACAATATCTAAAACTATATTCGAATGTAATTCCGTCGCGTGACCTGCCCCGTGCCTTTTTCTAGGCGATAAATTAACTAATAGAAGTAAAAGAAATAACTACATTATGATGTTATAGCTACACTGTCACTGAAATTTATTTTTTTACAGGAAAAAATATTCGGGATATTCGTTGGAGTCACGACTACATTTCCGCCTGCACTCGAAGCTACAAATTGTCAAGAATACCAGCCCCAACGCGAGTCCCAGTCAACGTGCAAGTACCTCCTAAAGCTCCACCACAATGACACATGGTACTAATTATGTCAAGTAACATAATTTCTACGCTCTCTTTTATAACTTAAGAATCTCTTTGAATCCGTCATTTATCTATTTTAACCACAATATTCCCGTGCTTAGAGAATAAATAATCGATAAAAATGTATTGAATTGGTATTTCTTGCGGATATGCAAGAAATTATTTATTAAAAAAAAAATGTGTTATATTGTGTAATGTGTAAATGAAATCATGTTTTCATTATGTATATTCGAAATAAGCCTTTAAATGAAATTTTACAATCATAAATATATTTTCGTAATTTAGGAATAATCTCTCAAACATACTATGAAGAGCATTTTATATATTCATCATAATCCATAGTAGATTACAAGTACACAAGGCTACACATCAAGCTATACATTTCCAGTTTACGCTAATCTCGCATTGTATAGGATTTCCGTACAGTGCGAGATTAGCGTAAACTGGAAATGTATAGCTTGATGTGTAGCTGCGTGTACTTCCATAAACCTTGTCTCAAAGTACAACACTGTCGCAATTACCTAGAAACTTTCCGCATATCACTAAACAACCACTTCCAAGTGATATATGCCACATATTCATTGTAATCTATACCGTGTATCAGAAAAGTGGGCTCATATTTAGGGGTGTGGTGCAGACCATCAAACTGAACAACTCTCTCTCTCTCCATGGAACCAACATCGGAATCGCGAAAAAAGTATCAGCCGTCTCAAACGTTTGGGTCGAGTAGGCATTCAAGTTTTGTATGGGACAATTGGTTCCGTAGACAAAGTTGATCAATTTGATGGATACATGCTGTATATATTTATTAGTCATTGTTGTTTATTTTTTATGTCGTAATTTTATGTATTGCTTTTGCAATCTTGTTGAATCGATCCTAAACCTTCCGGAATTTTCCAAAATCGCTTTCTCGTCGTGATTTTGACTTTTGATTTTGGAACGAGCTTCATAATTAACACAGTTCAATTTAAATCAATATGCATTCAGTACAAGAATTTCTGATAAAGGATCTGATTTTATTTCGTACTTTCGGTTGCGTTGTGATGTAGCGTGTAATATTTTCTAGTGGGTGTATATTTTTGGATATAATGATTTATGTAGTGCGTCCATTACTTAATTATGTAGATTAAAATTAAGTCGCGCTTCCGGAGTATTTCTCCGAGCTTCTATTACTTATGTATATAACTGATTTACAAAATCTCACCCTTTTTTAGGGTACTAATATATTAATGTCAAAAAATTATATTTATTATGGGGTAGTAACCCCAAGCATACAGTCACCCTGTATGCTTAGTGATAGATATAATTCGTTCTCATTGTAATAGGTCTTTACCTATGAAATTGCCGTTTTGTATGAAAAAATTTAAACGAATTTTTTTCATGAATTTTTTATTTGTATTAATCGAAGTAATCACCCATGCAATCAATGCATCTTTGCCATCGCAGTGGCAGTTTATTGATGCCCTTCTTAAAGAAATCAGCTGGACGGGAGGCAACAAATTCTTCAAAGGCATTTTGTACTGCCTCTCTGGTATTAAATTTTTTTCCCGCCAAGAAGTTATCCAAATTCTGGAAAAAGTAGTAGTCTGTAGGCGCAAGGTCTGGTGAGTAGGGCGGATGACGGAGAGCTTCCAACCCCAGTTCTTGCAACTTGGAGACCGTCTGCTGTGCAGTATGAGGTCGCGCGTTGTCGTGCAGGAGCAGCGGAGACGAGCGATTGACCAATGCTGGTTGGAGATGCGCCAGCTTCTCCATCATTGTGTTCAGTTCTTCACAGTACACATCTGCAGTAATGCTCACCCCGTTTGGTAAGAAGCTGTGATGAATCACACCGGCGCTAGACCACCAAACAGTGACCATCACTTTTCTAGGGGTAAGTTTTCGTTTAGGGCATTGTTTAGGTGCTGAACCAGGATCCAACCAACTTGCTGAGCGCTTACGGTTATCAAACAGAATCCATTTTTCATCGCAGGTAACAATGCGGTTCAAAATTCCTTCATTTGTGTGTCTGTTGAGCAGTGCAAGGCACGTCTCGACGCGTACTTCGCGCTGGCGATCATTGAGTTCGTGGGGCACCCATTTGTCAAGCTTTTTTACCTTGCCAATTTGACGCAAATGGACCAATATTGTTTTGACGCTAACGTCGAAAGCTGCTGCTAATTCAGCCGTAGATTGTGTATCATCAGCTTCCACAATCGCCTTTAATTCGTCATTGTCGACCAAAGTCTTCGGACGACCGCGAGGTTCATTTTTCAGGTCGAAATTTCCAGAACGGAAGCGAGCAAACCAATAACAGGTGGTGCGTTGGTTTGTAGTGTTAGCTCCGTAAACGTCGTTGATGTTGCGTGCCGCTTGTGCCGCGTTGCTGCCACGACGGTACTCATATTCCATAATTACTCGAATTTTTAACGTATCCATGATGACGAAAAAGATTGAAATGCGATGAAAATGTAACACTAATCAATAAAGAAATGACTACTTTTAGAAAAAAAAATCCATGTTTTTAAAATAAAATTAATTTGAAATTAGAATTCTTAGCCAAACAAAAATTATTTTGATTTGAAATGGCCAGTACTGCAGAACGGCAATTTCATAGGTAAAGACCTAATATTAATTAGTAGACAGAGAAAGAGAACATTTAAGAAATCTCGATTCTATTTTGTAGTGAAATGTCACAAATACATTTTATTTATTTTAAAGTATAGTGACCGTATCGGCAGCCAACATGTAGTTTAAATTCAATGTAAAATACTATTTTCATAATAATGTATAAATGTCTATTAGAATAATAAATATATAGAACAAAATATCAATTTATTGAAACGTCGGTGTTGCAGTAAACTATTTGGTACAAAGGTGGTAACTACTGGCAGTCATATTGTAGTCCAGCCTTAGGCTTTTAAAGCATAAGTACATTAAAAAAAAAAATTTTCCTCCCAATCATAAGGGATGGAATATTTGATCGTTATAAAGCTTGTTTTGCGGTGGTGATGCTAGGAAATAGGATTAAAATACTTGGGTGGTCCCATACAGATTTGTTTCTCAATATAAACTATCTATCTAAGCAGTTGTAATAATGAAACTATGTATATATTATGTCGCCTTAGAAAGCTACTCTTAGAGATGTTTACCTTTTGAACAAAGCCTCGAGATCAAGCTTTTTTCTAATGTAATTTAATGCATAACATTCCACGTTAATAACATCTGAGTTACATATAATGTTCAGAAGTTTGACAGAAAATCAAACCCATTTATTTAAAACCTCTCCATACTTGACATAAAAGTAAAATAGCAGGGCTGTGACGTGCAAACTAGCATAATACGAAACTTTTGTACCTACGAGCATTCATAAAGCACCAAGTAAAGAGTGTTTATTATTTCTGTAAGTAAAGTTTTTACATTGTTCAATTAATTATTAGTGTGATATGGGGTGTTAGAAAATAAGTATTTCAATTAAAATATGTATAAAGAGCTTATAATTTATTTATTTCAATTAATATATTCGTTTATGACACGAGATTTACGCAAAATCGTTGGGCAATGTTGAAATTTCGTTATTTGCGCTAAATACATATTGCATTTCTGTTTCTTTAGTTATACGTTTTGAACTGTGAAGGTCAACAATGACTAAACTGATTCATTATGCATTCCTACACTTTTGCAGCTTATAAGATATTATTAATTTACAAATCAAATAGCTATCTAAAGCAACGTTTTTTTTTTTTTTTTTATAGATCATTCTTACGTCAAACATGCAAAACAATATGTATTAATCGCAAATAAGGTAATTCAGTCTAAGAGATAAAAAAACATAATTATATTTGTTGTCATAATCACTGTGTGTTATCTGCAGAGCAAGTGTATATTAGTCAAAATCAGGTCCACCGGCATAGAACCGACATTAATTTTGATTATTACTCAAGCGAAATGCGACATTACAATGTATCCAGTTGTTGTATCTTGGCAAATATAAAACAAAAAATTAAAATAATAATATTTTTACTGTGGTCACTTTTTGGTTAATGCCGCTGGACTATCAATGCTGATGTGATCAGTCATTTTGCGGCGCAGATAATTATCATGTTGCCGTCTTCTTATAGTTTTAATTAAAGATAAGGCTAACACGTAAACACCGTGCAAACAATATGTTCAATCAATCCAACTAGTCCCATCTTTATAATAACTTATTTGCAAGGAAGCTGAGGCTCTTATTCACCAGATAGCGGCAGGTACATATGTGATGGCCCGCCGTACTTAGCACACAGGTGCACTTTCATGTAGTGTACCAATAAAGTGTACTTTATTCATAAGGCCAAAAGCAAACGTCGGTTATCAAATATTATATTTTTAATAACGAAAAAAACTTGTTAAAACGTCGTACTTTGTCTTCGATAAATAATTATTGTGTAAACATTTGTTGTTGATTGTACCTTAGCACCACAGTGTGAAGTATATTTATTATATAAGTGTAACCGGCATGGTTTTCATAATTGTTAATATCGTGAATTTGCGAAACGAGATTTGATAATCTCCTGTAACGCGGTACTCTACGTAATGATGGCCCTCTTTCTGGTGGCAAATTAGTAATTGAAGTATTTTGGTACGAAAATTATAACTTAGCAAAATGTTGATATTTGTGGAAGGAATGGAAATAAAGATTTTTATTTTATAGGTTGTCTTATTTTAACCCGCTTCAAAAAACTTTATTTGAATGGCAATGGGTGTTTGCGGTGACTAAACCTAGCCCAAAGTTGTAAGCCCTATGTAAAATATAGGTCCTGAAACTACTAACATATAGACTCACCCCTTATTACCATTTCCCACAATATGCTCATATACCACAACAACACTATTATTATTCCTCCATGCACACTCTTTACCTCACGCTTCGTTCACGTTCATGCATAGATAAAAGTCTAGGTCCAGTTATAACTAGAAATAAATATCAAGGACCTGAGCTTAAATAATTATAGGTTAACCGATAGACCTAGACACTGATCATGAAACAAATTCCACTACACAAGTGTACATGTATAGGTAGAGGCAATTTGTTCTATGAAGTATAATAGTATTAGACCCATTCAATATTATTATATTTTATTACCAACACACCAATGCAAGATCCCTTCTGATGTTGATTTATTTGATCGTGGCGTTATATGGTATCGTCGATCCTGTTATTTTTGATAACTCATATAACACAAAATCATACCGTACCTATGGTATACAGGAAAAGTGTTTATCCAGTGCGCAAAATGAATTCAGTACATCATTCTAGAACCCCTAGCGCAGAAATTTTTCGCCGGATATTAACAAAAAAAATCAGCTGTTCCATACATTTTGACCGCGTAGGTATTGCACTTTTCTATGAAACAGCTGATTTTTTTTTTTTGTATAATCGGCGAAAAATTTCTGGGCTATGGGTTCCAGAATGATTTGCTGAATTCATGGTTACAATTTGCGCACTGGATAAAAACTTACCCTGTATGTAGCCATCTATTACCATGAACAGGACTTCCTTCATCATCATCATTATTTCAGCCGGAAGACGTCCACTGCTGGACATAGGCCTCCCCCAATTTGGGGGGGCTTGCCAAAATCGCCACGATGGGTGTCGTAGGAGGCGACTAAGGGACTTACTAGAGAATGGGCAGCAGCGTTCTCTATGCATTTTACCACCATACTGCGATCGCCAGGACTTCCTTACTATTACTTAATTATTTTAATCTATTATTGAAAGAAACATAGGTACCCTCTCTCTTCCACGCGGCAATAGTGGCAGGAAATAGGAATAATGCATGATATTGTCGTAATTGCTTACGCTAATAGACCATACCTACCTAATTATTTTAAAAATTCAGGAATAATCAAAAGAAAGATGAAGAAATGCGACACAGAGGTACTTAAATGAAAAATCAGATGTCAAGGGGGCGTCCATTAATTACGTGAGGCGTTTAGGGGGGGAGGGGGTCGAGTCGGATCTCACTCAATCTCACGTGGGGGAGAGGGGGTGTCTACGCAATTATCACGTAATTTAAAAAAAAACCGCAAAGAAACATTGTTACATTACGAGAAAACCGGGTTAAATAAAGTAAAACATGTTTTTCCGCCAATATCGGTAAATCCTCATACATCATACTCAGCCTTTTACGTTCACACTGCTGAGACACAGGCCTCCTCTCCGTGAGAGGGAGTGGGCCGTAATCCCCCACGCAGGCCCAGTGCGGGTTGGTAGATGTTTTCCTTCACCGTTTGAGAGCAGTGGTGGTGAAATTATTTACACAAAGTAATGCGCCTGACTGGGTTCGAACGCACGACCTTCAACTCGTAAGTCGCGGCCGTTACCACTGGGCCACCACTGCTCTCGGTAAATCCTACAAAATAATATTTATCGCGGTTATGCGAACGCCACAAAGTAGCACAGTAGCTCCTCGATGGTTAAACCGCCACTGGCCAGTCAAGCCAGCCAAATACAACGCATAAATCCAACGCAAATAGGCACAGATTAACGTTTTTACACTAATAGCACGTATTTGAAATATCTCACGTGAGATTATGAGGAGGGGGTGAGGGTCGAGCCAAATCTCGCGACATCTCACCAAAGCGGGGGTGGGGGTCGAAAAATTGCCTCACGTAATTAATGGACGCCCCCCAAGTAATAAATAATTTCAAAAGCATCTAGCTCTTTATCTATAAATATTCTCTGAATATACATGAGGATGGCGTCTAGGATGTCCTTGAAGAGAGGCTTTTGTTGATCGAAGAAGAGAGTCGTCAATTTCTTTTTTGTTGCGAGTCTATTCTTGTGCCATCCTATTAATTTGTGTTCACGAAAGGGCTAATAGATGGCGCTCGCTGTCGACAATAAGTCCTCGTTTTCTTTTCGGAGAAATAACATCATGGTTTTTTACTATCGTTGTACTGAAAACGTGTAGGTTGTTGAATTAAAATCAAATACCGATATATTTTCTCTCCTCTATGATTAAAGTCGTAGGTTATTTTGTCAATATTGGCTTTCATAATTTGGTAGGCCGTGCATAGGCAACGACAATATACGCACGGCCTATCCAAATAGCTTCGTATGCGGTGTGCTGCAGGAGCTGCCTAAGGCGTAGGCAGCTCGACGCCAGCACATCAAGCTACCCCAAACTGTCATATTTCCCCAATTGAACATGAACCTAATGCTTATGTTATAAAGATGAAAATCTATCAAAGAAATTTGACAGATTGGGGTAGCTTGGTGTGCTGGCATCTGTAGATTCTAAATAGAGAGATTTTCAACTTATTGCAAAAGACATAAGGTTCATGTTCAATTGGGATTTTACAGTTTGGGATAGCTTGATAGACTGGCGTCTACTTATTTTGATCGTGCATGTTTTGTGCATATTTCGCCCTTTTTAACCCCCGACGCAAAAAAAGGGGTGTTACAAGTTTGGCGTGTCAATCTGTGTATGTGATGTCTGTGGCATCGTAGCTCCCAAACGGCTGAAACGATTTTGATTTTATTCCTCCAATGATATTAGAATAACAACCTAACCTTGAAACGATGCTGCAGCATCACTTGGGATTTCCAGGATACTCAACTACCTCACCATGGTAATATTATCACACAGTATTGTAACTCGGCCGTATTTTTGAAATAAATACCTACAGCCGCGCGGTACGTAAACATGCGATAGAGCTGCCGGAGCCCGCCTCCAGCATTTTAAATACATTTGCCTACTTTGTGTTTCCATTTAGTTTTGTGATTGTAAATATACTTTTTTAATGTAAACAAATAAAATACTTTGTGAATTGAATAGGAAGTGTTCAATAAAAATGCGTGTTATTTTATAAATGGAAGATTTAATAAAAAAATCATGTTTATGTTTGAATAACAAATCGGTCTTATAAATTTGCGACCGTAAAATATTTGCGCCTCGACTGAGACGTACGAAATGCTTTATTAATAAATTTTAAAGTATTAAAAATCCGCATTTTAATATAAAGCTTAATTAAAAATTGTTTTGGGAAATATTATGTACTTGAACTTATTTTTAGTGAAAAAATCGCGCGGTTATTGTAAAAAAACAACACACCGTCCGTTCGTCACTGCGGCACAGTCACGACTGCCTGCGTGCCGAGCGCATGCCGAGATCGAGGCGCGTAGGTATTACTCAAGTTTCGTCCGTTTGTATGAAGTTGGAATACTGCATAGATAATATTACCGTGGTCAACAAACAGCAGAATTATCGTATAAGGGCTCATTGAAAAGGTCTCAATGTATGGGTTATAGATAAATGGTGATCGGAATTTAATGATGGAGTAGCAAAGAGGAATGAAGATAAATTCGTAACAAGGATCACTGTGGCACAAAATAAAGAGAGTACAGAAGGCAATCTACATACAAAGTGCGCTCGAGCAACGCACACGTAGACACCGCTCACGGACACGATATCTCGGACCGGTTGGGACCAGTTCGAGCGCGAGTGCCATGCCCTGAGACACGCGTCTGTGAAATGCAAAAATATAGTAACAAAAAAGTTACTATAACTGTTCAGTGGACGGTTGTATAAATTCAACATTCAACTGTAAATTGTCTTTTTTTTTAAGCTACCTGGGGCCTAAGTCTACTAATTTATAAACGTTACAATGGTCTCTCAATGGTGTGTTTTTGACAGTTTTTGTATGGCAAATCTGTCAAAAACTTACCATTGAGAGACCATTGTGACGTTTATAAATTAGTAGACTTAGGCCCCTGTTGTCGAGTTGACCAGAGAGGTGAGTACCTAGGTATTTGCTCGTGTTTCGATGGTTCGTTTTAACGTAACACAGAATACCTAGATAGTTGTGGGTAACCGAAAATGACTTTGTGGCCTTGTAGTATTTTTACAATTTAAAAATACACTCATCTACCTCATTATAAATAGTTAAGTTAGAACTGCTCGGCGAGCCGGCCGGGCCACCCGCGTAGCCGCCGCCCATCATAACTATTAGAGTTTAGATTAATTGTGATCATGGCAAAGACCACGACCACCACCACCACCACGACCACCTAAATACGAGTGCCACTACCACGATAGCTTTTTGTGCATAAGCCAAAGTTGACAACCCTAGCGCGACCGCCGAGCGTAGGTATGAAAATCGAAGTACATACATGTGATTGCCTTCTGTACTCTCTTTATTTTGTGACTGTGGGGCCATACGTAAAGCTGCACAAATTTTAGCGAGATATTTGTCGATCGTAGCGTGTTTCTATTACTATACTTATTATGTTGAATATGCAGGAAATAATTCTTAAATAAAAAAAAAGCAAATCAAAGCATTGCCACCTCTGGGGACGACGACGGTTAATGAAAATGTTATCTTTTCTATTCATTATTCCGGCCTTGCCGGGCGTCGCTCGTCTGTTCGGTGTTTTCATTTTTCATTGACCGTCCCCCAACACGACAATCCTTTGATCAAAATAGTACCTACAACTTCTTAGTAAACTCAAAGGGCTAATCCAAAATATTTTTTACTTTTTAGAGGTTTTAGATTGGTTCGGCCGGTCTTTTAAGTTTTACAGGTACTTTTTCAGACTTAAAAGCCTTTACTCAACTGTTTTTCTAGGAAGAGGGATATTTAGAAAGCTTTTGTACCTACTCACATAGGTACTTTACTAAATTAGGTAGGTACCAAATCAGTTAATGAATCCGTCTGCAGATTATAGTGCAAGAAGGACCAACGTTTTGCGATTGCGACCCAGTCTTCTTTATAATAAAGACTACTTTTTAGAAGGTATAGGTACCTACTCTCCGAATGCGATAACACGTGCCTGAATTAAGGCAAAGTGGAATAGCTAATTTACAAGCTGACGAATAAAATAATTGATTAGGTACAGAGGCCAGCACATCAAGCTACACCAAACTGTCAAATTTCTTTGATAGTTTTTCAACTTTATTACAAAGCAATTTATTAAAAGGGTTCATGTTCAATTGGGAAAATTTGACAGTTTGGGATAGCTTGACCTGCTGGCGACTGTACTAGAAGTTTTAATCTAGGAAAGTAAAGCCCTCGCCCTAAGCCAGGAAATATTAGAGAACCGTGACCAGCACACACGTGACATGAGTGCCGTGACGACTGACCTGTCAGCTTGCCATGCCAAGCTCAGCGGCGTTGGTCATATTGGTTAGTGCTCGGTTGCGGAACCCTTTTGGTAGGTTAGGTTAGAAGTGGCCGTGACCAGCGCGCAGTCAACGCACAAGCCAAGCAAGCTTGTCATGTCGGGAGATGTGTTAGGGAGACCCGTATCTACAAATCACGGAATGAGTTTAATCTATTCCGCTTTGTTTTTTGTGAACCCCCGTGTTGTGCTTTGATAGGCCAGTTAATTTACGTAAACCTAATCGTTCTGTAACCTACTAAACATTTTTACCGGGAGCACCCGAGTGAGATGCACCTGCCAATATTTAAGTTCTGCGCGAGTTTATTGGATGCATTTAAGTTGTTTTTTATTTTATTTAGACGAAAACCTACCTTCACGAAAACGTACCTACACTGTGCGCAAGACGCGCGGCCGCATCGCAACTGTCGATACTCAGAACATGGTCAGAAATTCTATTACCTACTTCGAGAGGAATATGTACCTACAACGACGCGGGCACCCTGCAGCCGAAAGTAGCCATCGATGACCGCGCGTACTTATGTACCGTGTACAAATGTCAAAAAAAATAAAAGTCTATAATTCTATTATTTACTCTTTTTGTTTCTAGATGATTTATAAATCAGTTGAGGTAAAAAAATGACAGTTTTAAAAACCAAACTAAACAAGTAGTAGATAATAATTTCTTAAAAAATTCAATGTTTACAAAAAACCATCACCACGCTTTTTTATATTAAAATGAATTTATTAATAATCACCCTATCCCTATTTTGAATTTATTTGAAACTAGCAGCGCGCCGCGGTTTCATCCGCGTAGTTCCCGTTCCCGTGAGAAAACGGGGATAAAATATAGCCTATGTCACCCGGGGATAGTGTGGCTTCCCAACAATAAAATATTTTTTCGAATCAGTTCAGTAGTTCCGGAGCAAACAAACAAACAATCAAATCTTTCCTCTTTATTATTAGTATAGATTATTTACTACTTTTTTTAGTTTGGTTTTTTATTAAAGCGTGTTTTTTTTTCTTAACTTTTTTTTTATTTTCTATAATTTAGTACGGCCAACTATAAAAGCGTGACCTTTCATTAATATATTTTTTTCTGGCCAGGGTAATGGCACAAATTGATGAAATTATTGAATCGTCATCGGTCCTTGATAAGTGTGCAAAGTTTCAGTTTAATTCGACATTTTGAAATGGGTCTAAATCTCGTTCAAACATTTCGTTACATAGATACATACCAAACCAAGTTAAGAAAACATTTAAAAAAGATAAACTTTAAAAAAGTTTTGTCGGTCAAATCGTCTAGTTACGGTAAGGCGCGGGGGGCCCCGGAACGAAATTACAAAAACTTTCCGCATGGACCGTGCGTGGCGGGCGTGGCAGCTACCGGAACGTACACTCAGCGGCACGGAATCTTGGCCAAGCGCTTATCTCGCGATAGCAAAAGTTTTAAGTGATTCTGATAAAAGTTTGTTGTGCAGGTATGTCAACTCTTAGTTCAAGAGGGTAATCCATCGTGTTTAAGTGCACCACGACGAAACTTTTAATTTTTAGTTGAATCGGATCATTTGCGACTAAGTTCACGTTTTTTTGTGTTGTGAAAAGTTTACTGTTCGGTTTTTGAATTATTGTGATTTTATGCTTCTAATTCAATAAGTAAAGGTGCTTTAAAAGCAATAAAAATGCCTCTAACACCAGCACAGGTTTCACAAGCCGGTGCATTAATTAACCAAGCCTTTTAAAAATTCTTAATTTCAGTGAAAGTACGTGATTTTAAAAACTGAATTATTGGTAAGGTAATGTTTTCATTTGAACTAAGTTCTTAAAGCATGAGAGACACTTATTAAAGCCACTTACCCTTATTGTATTATCAAAAATGCAAATGCAAATTTTTTATGCAAATAATCAGCAAAATACGAGTGGTGAAGTTTGCGTGCGGAGTTATTTATAATGTGTATTTTCGACCGATGTTTGTCAAGTACCGCATACAGGGTTGCCCACGAAACGTCCTCCAAAGAAAAATGTTATAAGGCTGTCCTCTCCAAGAGCTTCTTGAAGCACCCTATGTATATTCAGCGATTACTTATAGTTTAGGAGCTAGGCAGCTTTTAATAATATTTGGAAAATTCTTACTTGATTTATGACTTTTTCTATTCTTGTGTCCGTATTTTTTTTCTCCTAGTACCTAATTCCATTTCTTTTTTTCATAATAACAGACGGGACATTATTAGGTTAAATTGAATTTTCGGACATCTAACATGTCCTCACATCTGGGAGTGGCGCGAGGAGGCCAAACCGTAACGAGAAATCGCGGCACAGCGGACAGAGCTCCAGCGGGATCTCATGGCGACATGGAGAGTGCGATTGTCGCAACCCAGTGCTGGGCACGCCACGATTGCGGCGATAAGGCCCTTCTTTGAGGAGTGGCTTGAGAGGCGGCATGACGTCCTCACTTTCCACCTCGGCCTGGCCACGGGACATACGCCATAGCGAAAAAACGCGCGGTGCGACCGCCGAGGCGTCTAGCGACTGAAACAAACGCATAGAAATGTACTAATCAAGCCACGCGGGGCGGCGACCGGCGGGGCGACCGGCGGAATGTACCAAGCGAATGGCACGGGCGGCCGGCGGCGCGGCCGGCGAGTGAAACAAATACATGAATCAGTACGGCGCGAGCGCGAGCCACGGCGTCAAGCGGCAGTCGCGGCGACTAGGGCAGCGATCAAACGAGTTTAGTTGTTTTCGCCGCGAATAATGAACACAGAGACTTTTATTGCTGAAATACTAGCAAGGCCACCTATTTGGAAGTCTGGCCACCCACAGCATAAATATAAACGTATAGTGAAGTGATTGTGGGAAGAAATTAAAAATAAAATTTCTAGATTTTCTCGTACTTCTTGTGGAATTCTCCATCTATACCTCAATTCCTATTCAACTTAAATACTTCACAATCTCTTCCAAATATTATATCTTGAACCAAAAAACTATTACTTTCTAAGCAATATCGAGAAAACTTTGTTAAAAACATTTCGCTCTCGGACTTCCTTACTGGTCGCGGCGGCGAACGTGACTCCCCGTGGCCTGCAAACGATGCCGCGCGAATTCTCGCCCCGCCTGCCGCACCGCCGTACGCACCGCCGATCGGCGGTCCTCAACGGACACGGCTGTTTCAGGAGGTACCTGTTTTGCATAAGGCGGGAGGAAACGCCCGGGTGTTTCCACTGCGAAGATCGCCCTCAGGACACGGCGGAGCATACGGTGGAGGTCTGCCCGGCTTGGGCGGAGCACCGCCGTGTCCTCGTGGAGGCGATCGGTGGCGGCGATCTCTCGCTTCCGGCCCTGGTCCAGGCCATGGTACGGAGCGAGAGTGCATGGGTAGCCGTCACCTCCTACTGCGAAGCAATGATGCTCGCGAAGAGGGAGGCGGTGCACGTGAGGGAAAAGCAGTACATGCGCCCTCACGGCCTTAGACGCCGCAGGAGACGCCCTGTGCGTCGGGAATCCCAGGCCAATTTCCGGCCACCGCAGGCGTGGGCTTGCGGACGGTGAGTAATGGGTACCCGCTGTCCGGTAAGGACCAAGCCCAGGTCGACGGGGCGTTGTGTTCCACACGCGCCTCAAAGAGACGTCAGGACAAACCGTTGGGGTCCGCAAGGGCCGATGCCACCCAGGGGTGTGGGTTTGTTCGAAAGAGATACCGCCACCCCTGGTACACAGGCTCCTGAGGGAACACGGGTGGATTTTAGTCAGTATAAGTCTGACACGCCCCTCCTACTCCACCTAGAGCAGAAGTTATTTGATGATTTCTCACCCAAAAAAAAACTTTTAATATTAATATAATATTATTTATTCGAGTAAAATATGATGTCAATATTGACAGTTTGTCCATTTTTAAAGCGGCCCAGGCGCAAAATTAGGTACGTTATAAATCCATTTTGTAAGTAAGACTTATTATTATTAACCGGGGACTTACAAGTTGTCGGTTGGTCGTGCCTCGTGAGTTCGAAAACAGGCGGGTGCTATACTTTGTGTAAAAACGTCATCACCACTGCTTTGAAAACGGCGAAGGAAAACTTCTTGAGGAAACCGGTATGTCCTAAAAGACAATTAATACCTACCTATCCACACTGGGTCCGCGTGGTAGATTTTAACCCTCTCCCTCTTGAAGGGAAGAGGCCTGTGTCCCAGCTGTGGGAACATTACAGGCTGATTATGTTAATGTTTCTTTTTTGGGTGGGAAATCATCAAATAACTTCTCCCACTCTGGGCGAGCGGGAGGGCGTGTCAGACTTTTACTGACTAAAACCCACCCGTGTTCCTTCAGTTGCCTGTGTGCCAGGGGCTACGGTATCTCTTTCGAACAACCCGCACCCCTGGATTATGTTTATGCTGACTTATTAATAGATACAAATATTATTTATAAATTTTTCATCACATTTTCTTTCGCATCAACAATCCAGAATTATATAAGGTACCAATTTTTTTTTTCTAGTCTACGCTGTCCCACTCCTGGGGCAAGGCCTTCCTCCACTCCTTCCAGCGTTCGCGAGTCCGCACGTCCTCCATTCACAATTAAACTACACCTATTAATTATGTACAAACTAAAATATTAAAAAAAAAACTTTTTCCAAAAAAAAAACAACCGACTTCCAAAAAACACTAGAAAGTGAAAAATTACTTTAATTTCGAAAGTCGGTGACTTTGGACATTTATTTTATTAATTTCTTGTCACCGCCTCCCGAAATTAAAGTAATTTTTCACTTTCTAGTGTTTTTGGAAGTCGGTTGTTTTTTTTTTTTTGGAAAAAGTTTTTATTTTTCACTTTTCAATTATAGTACCCACTCCACACCAATTCATCATCCTTGGGGTCAAAAAAATGCATATATATGCGATAGCAGCAATCGCGGTTGATTTGCTGAAATTTTTTGAAGAGTTCCGTTGTCTGTCTCCGAAACGCATCATTACATCTATATGAAATTTAAATGGGACCATTTCGGAATAAAATCCGTTCTAAAAAAAATTTTCAATCGGTCTATAGGTATATGACGAAGTTATGCCCGAATCTGGACCTAACTCCTAAGTTAAAGAGTTGTATCTTCCATCATCAGCACAGCGTCATGAGATGATGATGACCATACGCAAATGTCTCAATAGCATTAGAAAACAGGAAAAACATTGTTAATACCTATAAGATTTTGAGGGTTGCCCTCGATTTCCCTGGGATTCCATCATCAGATCCTGACTTGGTGCCAATGGGACTACCTCAGGAGTATACTCTTTCAAATAGAAAAATAATTTTGAGAATCGGTCCACAAATGGGGGAGAAATCGAGGAACGTACATTTAAAAAAATTACGTTCGGTGGAACATATAACCTCCTCCTTTTTTGGAAGTCGGTTAAAAAGGAGAGACATTAAGCTGTAAGCAGCAATGTAAGCAAAGCAACTTCTTGTTTCTTTTATTTATTTATTCATGTTTTATTTATTAAAACTTTATGCAAGATTCTATTTTCTGGTAAAATCAAATAAGCATGGCCGTCGCGTTAAAAAGCTAAATGATTTTAGTTCGATTTTTAGATTGACGTCAGTCAGATTTGTTGAATACAATTGAAGACAAAAGAAAACCGACAGGCCGCTAGTGTTGGACGTGACTGTCGTAATTTTGCGACTTTGCTATCGGATTCGTAAATATATTCCTTGAAATACCTATTACTACTAAAATGAGTGAGCCAATGAAGTCTGTTTCTGCCATGAACAAATTGTACATAGGCAACTTGCCCATTGAAGCCGACGAAGCAGCAGTGAGACAGCTATTCGCGGAACAGAATTTGACGGTTGCTGATATCTCTGTGAAGAGAGGTGGTTACGCTTTTGTCGACTTTCCTGATCAATCAGCTGCTGATCGGGCCATAGATAAACTGCATGGTAATTAAAAAAAATCGTTTCAAACATATCGTTGCGTAGAGATTAGTAAGAATGTGTATTGGCCATTACCAGTATTTACCCAATTATTCACGATGTTGTAGCTATCCTTGTAATGCGATATGAACCCTAATGAATTTCAATGTAATCGTAGCAATTCTTGTATGAAGATGTCAAAACTTGTTACTTCTAGTTAAGTACATTTCATTGTACAGACGCCAGCACGTCAAGCTACCCCAACCTGTCAAATTTTCCCAATTTAACATGAACCTTACGTGTTTGGAATAAAGTTGAAAATATATCAAAGAAATTTGACAGACTGGGGTAGCTGAATGTGCTGGCGTCTGTACATAGATGATCCCTATTTGTTCTATTAAGCGAAAGTTGTATGTGCTGATATGCGACGGTTACTAGGAAAGGCCTATGTCACCAGTTGTGCATCTAGCCAACTGGCTTGAAGAAGAAAGAAAAATGTAGATATCAATCGTAGCCTAGGTACTCCTCTTCACAAGCTCTCGTAGATAGCTACTTCATTTTAAATGTACCTCTACAATCAAGCTTCATGTGTTTTTTCAGGTTATTCGTATTGTGGCCTGCCACTGATTGTGGAGCCTTCGGTTGCTAACAAGAAAATGTAAGTACATGACGAGCTAGTTGCATGCTATTACATCACTTCCATCAAGCGAGTGGAACCGACTGCAAGGAAGTATCTCGAATCATCGAATGATCTTTTCCCCGAAACTTCCAGAGAAGGACGGCTTACCTTTGTGTACATGGTTTTGGATTACATCCATTGTTCACGCTGAACAATGGAATAATAATCGTCGCAATTAGAAGCGCCTACTAATAAATAACTTAACTATTCACATATTTTCTGGTTGTCCGATTTGTCTAGGACAAAATAGTTCAGTAACAACCGACTTAGGTAATAATAACAAAATGTTTTTAAGGTCAAAACTTCAGGTAGCCCGCGAAATTCAAGCTTACTACTTATTTAAAAACTTGCAGGGTTGTATTGATTTTGATTAATGATTTTAATGAAATTACTAGTGGTCGCCCAGGGCCCCAATTCTGTATGGTGATAATGATTCCCCGCGGAATTTTTCTACGTTCAAACTAGGTCAATATCGTCATATTCTGTATATTCGAAGACAATTTGTCGATATTATCAATACGATATTAGAAGAAATCGTGTGTGATTGACGTGGTTACGTTACGAGTAAGAAATCGTTAAGTGGTCATAGTGAATTCAGGCCCAGTGGTCGAAATTCGACCATTATTAAAAAGTTTTAGCTGTCTGCACTCCTTTATCATATAAACTTCAAATGTCATACTCCTCAGTTTGCGTAATTTTCGTAAAAAGGGGTACAAAGTTTCTGCTTCTCGTATTAATATACTCGTATAGATAATTCTCCACCTCTCCTCTTCTTCTCTCACCGAGAGGAGGCCTGTGTCCCAGCAGTGGGAACATTATAGGCTGATGATGTTGATAGATAATTCTGTAAATATCTACATAGGTACTTACGTGTTACGACTGCGAATCATATTTTAATCAACATACAACTTGGCACTGACCTGTAATTAAAAAAGAAACTATTCGTGGGTTACCCTGCAGTTTCCTCCTTAATAGATATATTTCTGTCGATCTATATCTTAATAGATAAACTGTCGATAGATAAATTTCTGTCGATCTATGTCTTAACGCTATTATTGGTTTGGCAGATTTGCTCATTCTACTTTGTGATTTTTTCAGAGTCAACGTACCTAATCTTCAGAGCGCAAGTACCACTCAGCTGAAGGAGGGCAATAATGACTCTCTCCCAGGAGGTTGGAGGTAAGTGAGTTTTTATGTAGGTACCCAAAATCATGCTAAATTTAAGTTGTGGAAAAAGAACTGCTATATTTCTACTGTTAATAAGAAAGCAGAGGGATAGCTCGGGATACCGGTTTGCGAGAAGCGAGTAAACTGCTGGGCGTGCTTTACCTATCTCTTATAATTGTGTTTGTGTCAACACAATTTTTTGGTAATCGTTAACAGCTATAACCACTTTTTTTTAAACTGAATCAGATCTTAATATGAAAAACCTATGACTGACTTTTTACTTTTTAACCACACTATAACTCTCACAGAACATAAAAATGCTTGTATTTGACGCGTAGGTACAGCTATATTTAGTATAGCCCTAAACTTTCGAAACTTTCGAATGGAATTTCTCCAAGGTGAAAATAAATTGATAATTTGGAAGAAGTATCTATCTCTAATACAGGATAAGTTTATAACCAGTGCGCAAACTAACCATGAATTCAGCATATCATTCTAGACCCCCCAGCGCAGAAATTTTTCGTCGGCAATACTAATAAAAATCAACTGTTTCATAGAAAAGTGCAATACCTACGCGGTCAAAATGTATGGAACAGCTGATTTTTTTTTGTATAACCGAAGATTTTTTTTCTGCGCTGGGGGGCCTAGAATGATGCTGAATTCATGGTTACAGTTTGCGCACTGGATAAAAACTTATCCTGTATAATTTTTAAGTCTCCAAGCAATAGTATAAGAACCTGGAAACCGAAATTAAATACGATTTCAGTCTTAGTGGCGGAAGTACGAGTACATTGGAAATTTTCGTTCGGTTACGCAGGTACATTCAACTATAGTAGTAGTATGACTAGTATGGAGAGTCTACACCGATTTTATTGCTAATTAAGTCCAGGAGGGCCAACTGGATAGAATACATATTACGTTTACCTATACAATGTTACATACTATTGGCACTAAAATACAAAATATAAAAGATTTCCTGTAAAAAGTATCCCTTTAAAAATTTACATTTTCGTAGGTCATGGGCCCTCCCAACAACCTGGGGTCTAATTTTCTTTCTGTATTTCATTGACACATGACGTAATATGAAAACTTTAAATATCTGTTTTAACCACATCCATACAAATAAATGCGTAGCCAATAGCTCACTATTGAAAAATATCTTTTGGTGGGTCCAGATGGTCAAAGTGTGGGAATCCACATTGACAATCCACTTTGACAATTTAATTAGAGCATATAATTATGTAAATCAACGGTGGATCATCCCTGTCGCTTACGATATTTGAAATTTCAACCATCTACCTTGACTTGCTCGGCAAGTTGTTTTTTTCTCATAGGCTATGTGTTTCATAAAACTGTTTTTTAACGAGTTTCACTTAGCGAAAAACTTTCGCCAATTTACATTGTCGCGAAAGTTATTGTAAAACCCTGTATTTGCAATCATCCTGTGACAATGGATTACCTATACTTACCTATATTTTATTATTTACTAGCTGTTGCCCGCGTCTTCGCTCGCGTGGAAGTTGAAAATTATCCCACGGGAACGTAGGTATTACCGGGATGAAAACTATCATATCTGTTAATCCAGGTTACTATGTGTGCCAAATTTGATCCAAATCCGTTCAGCCGTTTTTGCGTGATTGAGTAACAAACATCCAAACATTTCACATTTATAATATACTAGCTTTTGCCAGCGGCTTCGCCCGCGCGGAACTTTCATCCCCTATTTAACTCTCTTAGGGGTAGAATTTCGAAAAACCCTTCCTTATTCCTTGTTTACACTATAAAGGGAACCTCTGTGCAAAATTTCAGCTTTCTAGGTCCAAGGGTTTAGGCTGGGCGATGATGAGTCAGTCAGTCAGGACTTCTCTTTTTATTTATATAGACTAGCTGCCCCGACAGACGTAGTCCTGTCTTAGCTATGAATATTGAATTGGCATTAGCTATACAAACATTACAATAAGGATACATACAAGGATACATTTTAATAAAAACTTTTTAATAAAAAAATTAAACCGCCGAAAAACCGAAAAATAAAAAATAATAAACTAGCTTTGTCCAACCCCAATAACTAAGTTCGGAAGGCGGTGACATATAATTAAATACATATCCAAAGTCACCGACTTCCGAACTTAGTTATTGGGGTTGGAAAAAGCTAGTTTATTATTTTTTATTTTTCGGTTTTTCGGCGGTTTAATTTTTTTATTAAAAAGTTTTTATTTTATAATTTTTTGTGGCTATAATCTACTAATTACTACATGCTTAATTTTTGATTTAATACACAACTCAGTATTAAAATCTGTGAGTAAACAATCAATCATCCCCTGTTTTCTTACCCTTAGGGTTGGATTTTTTCTTCGAAATTTATATGGGACCAACTTCGAGGTATACCCTTTCCAATAAAAAAAGAATTATCAAAATCGGACTACTCTGGAAAAAGTTATGCGTGGTCATACATAAAAAAAAAAAAAAAAAATATACGCGTCGAATTGAGTAACCTCCTCCGTTTTTTCGTCGGTTCAAAAAAAGAATCATCCGATTTGGTGCAATCGTTCGGAAGTTATGCGCGTACATACATTTCGGCGATACATCTTTATATATATGTGACCGCCTCTGTACATGTGTGTGCTTAAAGTAATATTGTATAGTAGGTAGGATTCACTCACCAACAGATAGATATTTTAAACAAATATCGTTTTAATACTTAATCAAAGAACAGTTAAATGCTGTAAGTAGGTATAAGAAACCAATACAGCAGCTATGAAGAAGAATTATGAAAATTGAGTTGTTACTTTTACAGGTATTTGGTTCTTTGGATCATACATTTCCTCGCCATGAAGTAACCAAAGAGTTACACTTACAAAACAAACAATTCCATTCTAGGCATGTTCTTACTAGCGTTTGTATAAGTATCGAAGTCCGAGTTTAGACTGAAATGCTGTACCCCCATATTGTTCAAGTATAAGTAAACACTGCTACACACCCGTTTCAATAGTGTAATTGATGCCGGTTTGACAGTGCATTTTCATTCTAAAGATAGCAGTGGTCAGTTAACGCTTTGTTATTAGCATAATCACCCGATAACGTTCCCACGGCTGGGACACAGGCCTCCTCTCTCTCTGTGAGAGGCCGTAATCCACCACGCGGCCCACTGCGGGTTGGTAGATGTCACATGTCTTGTAATTTTCAGTTGTTACGATGATGTCCTTCACCGTTTTTGAAAGCAGTAGTGATGAAATAATTTGCACAAAGTAAGCGCCTGGGTTTGAACCTACGACCTACAATTCGTAAGTCGTGGCCTATACCTCTGAGTCACCACTGCTCTCACTGCACCGTTTTGTTATTACTAATGTTCAATCGAGTACTACAAGTACACGGTTGAAAAAAGATGGACTACCTTAGACTTATGACAAATTCAAGTTTGCGACCTTGAACGGTTGAATGTTTCGACAGTAGCCTGAGGTACATACTAACAACATCATTATTTTATTATAAAAAAATTGTACCTCGCCTTTTGTGTGACAACAACCCTCTACAGACTTACAAATGAGTTGACACTGACATGCATGCAATAAATACGTTAGCTATTATTGTGATGGAGTGGTTATTCGAGTTGGGGCATTCACACAACCATTGATGCCACTGAACCACCAAAACACTCTTACGAGAATTTTGGAGGTTGATTTTAATTTGCATAAGTATACCGCATAGGTACGGAATTACAGATGTTTATTTAAGGGGAAAGCACCAGGCTACACCTTTTCTTACGTTTTTTTTTGTTGCAATTTGTGGGTCAGTGTCAAGCTGAATAAAATTCTTCGCGACCTTTAAACGTATTTATATATTGAGAATGTTAAAATCATTTACCGTCATATATCACAAAACTTTTGTTCTAGCCTACAGTTTTTGCATTACCAACTTTTTTCTATTTGGGTAAAGTTCTTAATACAAAAATTACAATTTAGCACTGGACTAAGTTGTCACGTTTTGTAAAAGTAGCTGTCTTTCGATTACAATTAGGTTCTTATTTCAAAAACAGGCTCGATGGTTTAAACCATGCCTAAAGAAAAACCTTGTTCTAAAATAAGGGGGGTAAATGTTGTGTTGTTTTTGTTTGTTTTAATAAAAAAAAATAAAAAAAACATTTCTACCCTATTACATTGAATGACAATTTCGTGAAAAAGTAATTCAAAGGGATTTAATTAATTTTGAGGGTTGTATTAATATTTTAAATTTTTGAAATTCTGTAAAACAATTTTTTTTTAATAAAAATTATCGACCAAACACTGTCCTGCAAATTTTAGAAAAACGTAAGAAAAGGAGAATGGTCAAAAAAAACCCAGAGCGAACAGACACAGGATGTAGCTCAGAATTTTAGTAATATTTAGTGATATCATTCTGTGAATATTTCACTATTAGATTCGATGGCTAAATGTGTGATATTGTGCTATTTGTTTTTCATCAGGGGTGATTTTTTTTCTTCAAGATTTCTTCGTTTTGGGCATTTTCGACGACATACATACTTACACCGCACCCTTAATCCCAAAAGAGTAGGCAGATACTGCAGATTGTCAAAATCAACTTTCCATTCCAGCCATTTTTCCCCGTTTTTTGCGAGACTCAGCGTTTTGAGTGGAATTCTGTCGCCGCCGTTTTAATGTTAAGTCTCATATTAGTCTCTTTTATATTTTATTGTACTCATCATAACAAACAACTTTCCCAGAAACGATTTTTTTTAAATTGGTTGGTTAATAGGTTGCATAATAAAAACACGATTTTAAATAACAGAAAAATGTATTTATATAAAAGTTTACATTTCATCTAGATCTAATGTGACATTATCTAAAAACAGAGCAGGGTGTAAAAATGTGGGTTCGTGTCTTGCCCATCCCAAATAATATACAACGCTTATTACATGGGAGCAACTTCCCAAAGTCCTCTTTCCATGGATGCAGGAGCAGTAATATTCTAGTATAGCTTGTCTGCCATCTTCTCTTTTATATAAAATATACGTGTAGTACGTCCTGCTCCTAACGTGCCTTGATTGTATTTTACATCTGATTAGTACTAGTGAGTTAGTTTCATTATATTCTTCCAGTTCAATCCGCTCCGGATGTCTGAAGACTTCCATTTCATATACGCCTGTTCTTTTAATATGCTCGCTGCAATAAGAGCGAGCGATTTTTACGTGGTATGTTCCTATGGCGAACAAAATCAAATCCTCGTGAGTTAGCCGAGGGAAATCCGTCAAGTTTGGGTCGTTCCCTTGCATCAACACAAACGCTACCCTCTGTCTATTTAAATTATTTATAAGTACGTAATTCGCAAGAAGATTGGGTTTGTTTCTGTTTCTTGTTATTATTTCAATGAACTCATTGGTGTAGGCGCTGTCTTCATAAGGCTCTTGAAAACCATTTATGAGAGCGGCGGCGATCTTGTAATCTTTGATAGTGGTCGGTAACGAGCGGTTAAATACTTTATGCCGAAAGATTTTAAAATCGCGTTTAAACCGACCGTTTATAGCTTCCACCACCCATCTACATACAGTCACAAGTCTAGATTTATTAGCATCTTCAGTGGACAGTTGAATTTCACCGCGTCTCTTCGTCGGAGGCATGTGGGCTACATACCCATAAGTTTCCAAAATAGGGATTGAGTCGCGGAATCCTCGGTCTAATATAAAAATATCTCCTTCTTCAAGAAAGTAATTGATTACCGATTCTTCCATTGGACCTGTGTGATTTCCTAAAATCTGCTGAATAATTGTGGCGTCGGAGGTTGCTGCTTCATAAGGACCAGTCACATCCAAAATATACCCGTCTGCACAAACCATCATAAATGGTTTGATTAGGTTTTGGTACTTATGAGTACTATAACTCCTCCTTTGGAAGAGGAAGTTGCTACTCTTTTGGATAAAAATATAGGTGCCATCTAATATTAAAATAGCCTTAGGCGATTCTTCACTGCCAAAGATGTAGTTAGGCAAAATCCTATTTCTGTTTATCACTTCAGTCCGAGTAATATGATCAAGTCCCAAATGCCGGGGAACAAAATCATGCAAAAGACAATTTCTCGTTAAGTCGATTTTTCGATCGATAGTTCGCCTAGACTTGTTAAAAATAGTACCAATTCGTACGTTAGGCTCCCCAGTTCTTATTTTACATAGATAAATGCCCAGATCTTCTCGTGGAGACACCGATCTACGACTTAAGGTTGGTACTTGTTCGATAAGATCGTTAAACTGGTTATGGTTCAAACCAGTCCAGAAGTGCAAGTCTTCTGTAGATATTTCAAAAATATTGTCGAAATCCAAATTGTTCCGTCGTTCTAGCGCCATCGTATACAAATCAATTATTTCCTGAACATTTTCAGGATTGAAGGCGGATTGTCTTTGTGGTACGTAGCGAGGAATATCTTCCAAAGATGTGTTCCTTAAATGATTTTGACAAATCCGGGCAAGTTGAGGTATGTAAAATTGATAATAGCTCAGAAGAAATACCTTGATGGAGTTTGGTACTCGGTGGAGTTGTAGGTTATCACAATGGTCTATTATACAACGCCTTGACGTATTAGCTGCCCGTGTCAGGCCTGGGATCGCGAAAGGAACTCGAGGGGCTGGTGGAGGCGTTGGTTCACGTTGTAATGTGCGGTCGATCCTACACCAACAAGCGTGACAAATTGACCTTGATCCGTCAAAAGCAATCTGTAAGAAGTATTCAAAATAGTAATACATATATCATACATTTACTATAGCACGATTTATACACTAAGTAGTTAGAAATCTTAGAATTAAAGGTAAGAAAGTACCTAGAAGCATTGTAATTGTAGCGATATGTAACACATGAGCTTAAGCACCTATGACGGCACACGTCTACTAACTACTAAGTTCAAGACAGTCAACGTCGCGATGTCAGACTATACAGTCGGTTACTAACCATAGCTCGCCTCACTTGTGTTATTTTTAATAAGGAGGTGATGGATTGCATTAAATATAGAATAATAATGATTCCAAATTGAAAACTGACTTCGTCTAATAAGACGATGTATATTGCTATTGCAATCATCATCATGATTTTTTTTAAACGTTGCCCCACACTAGGAATTTCTCCTGTATTGTGCTATATTTTGTAAAATATGGCCTATGTCACCCGAGGATAGTGTAGCTTCCCAACAATGAAAGAAGTTTTCAACTCGATTCAGTAGTTTCGGAGCCTACTCAATGCAAACAAACAAATAATCAAATGTTTCCTCTTTATAATATTAAGAAGAAGAAGATGAAATGACTCTTAGCACTGTAAGATGATTTCGGATCATGGCAAGAATAGTAATTATGGTTGACCTACTAGGTAAATAAAAGAGTAGTACATACCTCTTGTAGCGGTTCCAAGTCACGAAAAATAACTTCTACGAAGTCTCGCCGGGTTTCGAAGAAAACATATGTGAGAACATGTCTCCGAATCCGTCTCAGTGCACGGTTGCATGTAACACATGTATTATCCATTTTAACCAGTTACCAATCTTTAAGCAAAATTCGAAGTCCAAAAATCAGTGTCCAAGTAGTCGTAATGTTAACACAGCAAAGAACGCACAGATCACAACAAGGGCTATTGAAGGACTGCGCGTGGGCATTATAAAACACTTTTCAGTTGAACGATATTTTCGCTAACACCAGGATTGGTGTGTTGGTTGTACTTGCCTGTATCTTTTGTTTCGGTTACGCTGGGATAAGCAAATATTATCTATCTCGCTCATACTTATGTGAGAGGGATAGAAGATTATTTGTTTTACACAAAGCTTCTTAAACTTCTTGGAATCGATAGCGGTGGCGAGTTAATCCCTGCGCATTGTTCAAATGTCCAATGGACCTACGAGGCGGTCCGTACGTTTAAAAGTCAAGTCTTCATATAAAGTAAATAATTAAATCAACGTTGCTTTATGTTTATTTTTAAAATACTTAGTACGTAGGTGTATTTAGTAAGTATATTTGCATTTTTGACGTGACAACGTCTTATAATTCGATGGAGCCGGCTGCACGCACGAAAAAACATGACTCATGCGGCGTTACCTCGCTCTGAGGCGTTCCATTTAAGGCTTGAAGTGCAAGCGAGAGCGCGGAACGACCGAGAAAGAGGCACAATCGGCCTCCGCGTTCGGCAGCGTTCGACATCTGTCTCTCTCCTACTTGAGTAAGCGATGCGTCCGCGTGGACAGCTGCTGTACAATAATACAATAATAAACAATAGTATTATCTTATGACGTTGTCACGTTCAACTATCGTCAGTAAACCGACTTTACAGACAACCGATTTTTTTTTTTCATTCAATAAGTAGGTACGTTGTCTTCCAGTATTGTTACTTTAATCCCTGACCTAATGGCTATGGAAGTGTATTAACACTATTGAATAGTGTATTTATATCGTGTGTAAATGTATTTATTTATGTAAGCCGTGTGATTTTTTGTGTCGTAAAAGTCGACTAAGAGACTTATATTATATGTCTGCATGTGTATGTATGAGACTTAACACTGAAACGGTGGCGACAGAGTTCATCACTTATAACGCTTAATCTCGCAAAAAAAAAAGCAGTAGAAAGTGGACTATAGATAGTTGATTGACAATCTGCAGTCTCTGCCTACTCCCTTGGGATTATGGGCGTGAGTATATGTATGTATAACGTCGGATACACCCACAGCAAAGAAATCTTAAAGAAAAAAAAATCACCCCTGATGAAAAACAAATAGCACAATATCACACATTTAGCCATCGAATCTAATAGTGAAATATTTACAGAACGATATCACTAAATATTACTAAAATTCTGAGCTACATCCTGTATCTGTTCGCTCTGGGTTTTTTTTCCATACTTGATGACCATTCTCCTTTGAATCTTCTGCAGGCTTAGCACGAGAACCGTAGAGAAGCGTTTTGTCGACGGAAGAGTACACAAAAAAGACGTTTCCGTGTAGACAGTTGACAGTTTTTCATTGAAAAATGTAGACTAGCGATTTTTATTCTACGGTAGAGTAGAAATAGAAAGCTTCATGCAAAACCTGCTGAGCTACCTTGGTGCATACAGCACCGTAATTGCGTAACTCATGATTAATTATAATCTGTTTCATTTTGAAAGAGATTGTTAATCCATTGCTTCATATGTTCGAAAAATGTGTCTGCTCAACAACGTAAATAACGCAATGAATATTGTTGAACTGTCAAATTGAAACAGATTATGATTAATCGTGAGTTACGCAATTAGGGTGCTGGAAGTGTTGGAAAATTCTCACATTTTATTTTATAATTCCGTTTCGTTTAACGATCAAAGACTATTCGATCATAATGAGATTAATGAGTAGGTAACAGTTTTTTTAAAGGTTCTTAGGTATTTTAGGATACTTATTTATTTACAAATGGTCCTTAAAGTTACGATAGCTTAATAGGTACGTCGTGTTCGGTAGGCTAACGGAGAAATCGGAAAATCAATACGTACTTTAAACAAAGTTAATCCCTACTAATATTATAAATGCGAAAGTAACTCTGTCTGTCTGTCTGTCTGTTACGCGTTCACGCGTTAACCGCTGAACCGATCGTCATGAAATTTGGCCGAGATATAGCCTGGGATATGGGTAAGGACATAGGCTACTTTTTTACGCGATAACCGACATCCACGCGGGCGGAGCCGCGGGCAAAAGCTAGTAAAATATAAACCCTAGTGTTTACTAGAACGTGGCTACCATCCATCGACCGACATTTCCCCCCACCAACACAGTATTTTAACCGCACATTGACAATTCATAAGCATGAGAGTTAAGACATGTGTTCTATGTATTTAACCAGCTGCATCTATCCTCAATTTAGAACGGGTCGATAACGAACCGGATCGATTGTGACCGATTGTCTTTTTTATGGATATCATCTCAGCCGAAAGACGTCCACTGCTAGACATAAGCCTCCCCCAAAATGGGGGATTTGCCATAATCGCCACGCTTGGTAGGCGGGTTGGCGATCGCAGTATGTTGGTCAGATGCATAGAGAACGCAGCTGCCCATTCTCTAGTAAGTCCCTAAGACGCATTCTACGACACCCACGGGAAGAAATGGGATGGTGCTATTCTTTTACGTCCGGCATCACACGGAATCTATCGGTTCCCGGTTATGGATATCGTAGGAACACAATTTTACGTTGCGACTTGTAATTCCTAAGGCAGATGGCGTCAAGTTTGATTCGACACAAAATGGCCACTCGAGAGACAATCTACATGACTCATCATCATCATCATTTCAGCCGAAAGACGTCCACTGCTGGACATAGGCCTCCCCAAGCTCCTCCAGTTTAACTGGTTCTGCGCTTGTCGCATCCAGCGGATTCCTGCGGCCTTCGCAAGGTCATCGGTCCACCACGTGGGAGGCCTTCCAACGCTAAGTCTTCCGGTACGCGGTCGCTACTCCGGAACCTTCCAGCCCCATCGGCCATCCGTTCTGCGAGCAATGTGGCCTGCCCACTGCCACAATTCTTCGGGCTACTCGTATGTCGGTTGCCTTGGTTCTCCTACGGATCTCTTCATTCCCGATTCGATCACGTAGGGAAACTCCGAGCATAGCGCTCTCCATTGCCCTTTGGGTGACTTTTAGCCTTCTGATAAGACCAATTGTGAGCGACCACGTTTCTGTACTTTGTCATCACTGGCAACACGCACTGGTTTTGAAGACTTTCGTCTTGAGTCACTGCGGGATTTGGGATGAGAAGATATTGCGTAGCGTCCCAAACGCTGGCCAGCCCAGTCGGATTCGACGATTCTCGAAGTTGGACCTACCTAACTGTACAGTTTGCCGTAGGTAAACATAATCGTCTAAAACTTCGAGTGTAGAGTCTCCGATCTTCATGAGAGTAGGTGTCACATGTGCATTCCCTTCGTTTTGTCCACGTTCATTTTTAGACTCGCTCTTTCGGAGCCTCTACTGAGGTCATCGAGCATTTCACTGAGGTCCTCCATAGTCTCAGCCATGACTACTACATCGTCGGCAAATTGAAGGTGAGTGATGTACTCTCCATTGATGTTAATGCCAATCCCTCTCCAGTCCAGAACCTTGAAGACGTACTCCAGTGCAATGGTGAACAGTTTCGGAAAGATTACCTGTCTCCCTGTCTCACCCCTCGCTGCAGGAGGATAGGGTTCGAGGTCCGGTCTGGCATAGTGGCGTTTTTATACTAACTCTTTAGCACCTCGATGTACCGATAGTCAATCTGGCACCGTTGGAGACACTGCAGTACAGCCCAAGTCTCGATTGAATCGAAGGCTTTCTCGTAGTCCACAAACGCTAAGCAGAGAGGCAGGTTATACTCTTCGGTCTTCTGTATAACCTGCCGCAGCGTATGAATGTGGTGTACGATGCTCAAGCCTTTTCAGAATCCGACTTTTTCGCGAGGCTGGAAGTCGTCAAACCTGCGCGCTAGACGGTTCGCGATGACTCTTGAAAACAGCTTGTAGACATGGCTCAGAAGTGAAATGGGCCTATAATTGTTAAGCAAGGTGTTGTCGCCCTTCTTGAAGAAAAGTACCACCACACCTGTGTTCTATGCCTGTGGCGTTTTGCCCTTGAGTATGATGGAATCGAACAGCTTCTAGAGGGCCTTAAGAACGGGTGTTCCACCGGACCTCAGGAGTTCGGCCGTAATTCCGTCATCACCCGGCGCCTTGTTGTTTTTAAGCTGCGCCTTAATACGGTCCGTATTAAATCGGCGAAGGTCAGTTTTCAAGGACTTAGAGAACCGTCTGTTGAGCCGCCGCTACTGGAGCGCATCGTCTAAAGACTGCAGTATCATTTCTCGCCTCTCCTCCATGAGCTGTAATGTAAGATCAGATAGTTACTGTTTCCTACTTGTACGGCTGGTCTTGAAATTACAGACACGACCGTATGGACAGTTTCCAAGAACCCATCGTTATAATCGTCCACTGAGCTCCCTAGGCACTCGAAACGATTCTAGAGTTCGAGCTGAAATCTCTCGGAGTTTTAGATTTGGATCGGTGCTGCACAGAGCGTTGACTCTTCATCAGCCGATATCTTTCCAGTTTGATATTTAGATTCAATGTGCCTCTTACCATGCGGTGATCAATTCCGGTTTTCACCGACTTATCATAGAGACATCATTGAATATATGCTTCTTCGTCGACATAATGAAGTCAATCTCGTTTTTATTTGCAACATGAAGGCTCTTCCAGGTCCACTTTCTGTGCTCACGCTTTCTGAAGAAGGAAGAAGGAGTTCATCATAAAGGGGCCTTCCTTCTCCATAAAACTGGCCAGTAAGTTACCCCGGTGGTTCCGACGTCCAAATCCAAATTTCCCCACTCGCAGTTCATCATCATCTCGTTTGCCCAGTTTCGCGATGAAGTCCCCCATGACAACGGTGAAGTGAGTTTTAGAGCCATGCATGCAAGGCTCTAAAACTCACTTCACCGTTCACATCACCGCTCCGGAAATGTCCTCATATATGGTCTCTGCCTCATCGCCGGGGTATGTCGAGGTCGGGGCGTTAACCTGTACGACCTTCAGCGAATCTACTACTAATCTACATGACTATTGTGGGTAAATAACACTGGGACTGGGAGGTTCGAATCACACGTTACATGTCAAGTTAGATCATTGTTAAAAGTAAAAATTTGGTCACATAAATAATAACATGGAATCCCATTGAATCTTCAAATGGTTTAATTATAAGACATCTCTTCTAACTGTACATACCAAAAAATAGAAAAATGAAAAGTAATTTATAGACTATGTAACATCCATCGGCCCACCCTGGGCCCAAGTGATAGATTACTTACGGGTGGTCCCACGAGGCCTGAACCTGAGTCAGTGAATCCCAGCTTCCAGAGCGTTGGGAAAATTAAATACTACAGTTTTTAGGGGCTATATAGGGTGGCAATAAGATCGGTTTCGTTTCTTTGTCCAAGAATATTCCTCTAAAGTTAGTTGATCTCTCACGCCTTGAAATTATTTTCTTATTACTTGAAAGTTTCAGATTTCATCCATTTCAAAAGTTCACCCTTTGTATAAAACAGGTCAGAAAAAGAACCACATGAATGTATGTAGTTCTACATTACGTACATAAATAAACGTTGTTTTCAAGTTTTGTTTTCATCTTAATAAGGGTTATTACTTTCTCACAGAATCGCATTCTCAAGTATCTGTATAATTCTATTCATTTTGTCAACCTTCAAGTATCAAATTTTAAGCAAATGCGGGCTCACCCCTTATTCAGCTCTTCGCTGCAATCCCCTATAAAATACGGTTTAACTTCAAAGAACAACCAGTTTCAAACGAACGTTAGTGTTATGTAATATCCTATATTAATATAATTCTATTGGAGTGAGTGAGCTTAGCACATTAAATCTCTGAACCGGTCAAAACTCGACGGATGTCGTTTGGCTGAGCCCTTAGTTAGCTTGAAGGACATCAAACCGTCATTCTTTTAAAACGTCCTCTTGCTTTTATTTCTGTGGAAGCCGTTGCCGTTATTCCGTTTTACTAAACAAAGGATGGAATGCAATGCTTGAACTAGAAATTTATCATGGGGGGTTTAGGGGGTGGGCATTGCTTTTGAATCCAGTTCTTGGTACCAGTGACTATGCATTGAAACTCCCACACCCAGCTGTTTCCAGAAATTTAATATCTGGCTTAATTGGATTTCCTTCCGCTGTCGTTGTTTGTTTGATTTTCGCCCGGTATCTGTACATTTCTACTTTAGTATTGAATATAAAAATAACCTTCTTAATAAGATCAATAACATTAGTAAGGTACTTTATCATTATTATAAAAAGTGGCGCCCCGTGTCTGTCTGTCTGAAGTTCAGAGCCTCTGAACGCGATAAACTCGAAACTACCGAACGGATTTTCATACGGTTTTCACCAATAGACGGAGTGATGAAACATGAGGAAGGTTTAGGGGGTTGTGTCAATTTGGCTGGAATATGGCGAAAGATGTTGAAAATGTCTACATAAAAACGATGTATTATTATGGAATTAATCCTTTTCCGTGGGAAGAATTTCCGATCTCCACGCGCGCGAAGTCGTGGACAAAAGTTAGTCGATTTTAAAAATAACAACTAGGTACCGATAAAGACTTGTAGATTCGTAAACGCGTCGCCTCCCGGACACAGATTTTGCAAAATGTGTCATTCTGCCGCCGCGCGCCTCGTGCACAGAGCTACGTAAGTACAAGGTCACTCACTGAATAGGGCTTCAACTCAACAAGTCAGCATCCGCTCCAGTTTTTTTCCTTCGTAATAGTGAATATAGTAGGTTATCCACACTTATTTTACTCACAAAATGTAGGTACCTAGGTCCGTAAATTCGATACAATATTATTAGGTATGGGTAAATTTAGGTACCTAAGGTACTTAATTTTGCAGTAAGCACATCGGCTTGTGTAGTATAAGTTTTCTTTTGAGTCAGTATAACTATATATATTAACTATATATATATATTATAGTATTACTTATTTTATATTATAAAATAAATATTTACTAAATATTTTCTCATTTAGACGGTAAAGGACAGTTTCGCTAGAAATTCATATTACATTTTCAATTTGCGTCGGAGATTTCGAGGAAATTCATTGGAAAACGATTTATCATTTCAATAGCAAAGGACCGTTTCCATGGAAAAGCATATTACCTACATGTGCAACTTGAAAATTCGAGCAAATTCAACTTAATCTGTGGAGCAGTTGGTATTGAATGGAAACGTAGAGTCGAAATACAGTGCCGTAAAGATAAATATATTTACCTTATAGACCACATAGTCCATAAAATAGTTATAAAGAAGTCTTTAGTAGGGTCGTCAGTTGAGTACACAGTTTTTTTTTTTTTTTTGTAGTTTGCTAGTACCTACTTAAACAAAATAAGTTACACAATATTTATACAGGATAAGTTTTTATCCAGTGCGCAAATTTTAACCATGAATTCAGCATAAATCATTCTATAGCCCCTTGCTCAGAAATTTTTCGCCGATGAAACAACTAAAAACAGCTGTTTCATAGAAAAGTGCAATACCTACCGCGAAGAGTACTGAAACCGCCACGCCGCCACGGTATCTACCGCCTTATGAAATACTGAAATTCAGTAGAAACATTGGATAGACGTGGAAAGGGAATTAGCTGTTTCTCCGAACCGTTGCTTTGCTCCCAACAGTGTGTGCTCGTTCTGCGACGAGTTCATATAGTGTGTTCTTTATTTTTATTTTGTTTTGTCTATTTTACCTAGTGAGGGTAAAATAGACAAAACAAGACAAGATACATTTACCGTCCTGTAAATGATGTAAAATGAAATGAAATGTTTAATTGTAAATAGATCTTTAAAGATAAGTACTCTTTTACACGTCAATATTTTTGTGATTGTGGCATGTTGCCGTATGACCACTTATTACCTCAAAATGATCCTGATCAAAAATCATTTTCAGATATAAAAACGAGTCGTGTAAGTAGAAAACCATTTAGTTAGCAAGTTAACTCTACGCACGCGCACGCGGACGCTACAACTCGAACTTTAAAATAAGAAGCGGGCTGCCCTGTGTCGGCAACTCGACACGCATGAGGGGTGGGTAGTCAGAATTGTCGCTCTTATCTTAGTACGTGATCGGCGATCTTGGTGCAAGTGGGCTTTTATTGCATGCTGATAAATCAAATGGTGTACCTACCTACACCTACATGTACAACTTAGGCAGGCAGCACAATAGCACCAGAGTACTTACCTACATATTTTGAATTCAGAAAGGTACCTAGAGTTAATCTCCTGGCTGATAAGATTCTGTGCACAATTTGATTGTATACACGCCGCATGAGCCAAAGAAATGTTTGATTCAATGGATGCCACATCTAGTCTTAAATATTCACTGACAGACGAAGAGTTCCATAATTATCGAAAACGAGCATTACCTAAGAGGCGATTTTCAAAAAACCCTTCCTATGAGATTAAATAGGACATGAAAGAACACACCGCTTCTACACACATAACAATTAAACATATTTAATTTGTTCGATTTGCATCTTATCGCTAAGAAATGTTTGATATCTTCAGCGTGTGTGAGGGACTTACATACATTAGAAGATTTTGTTTAAAATTTGGCATATCGCCATTAAACGTCCTACTGCCCGCATTGTCTCACTCAGCGAAAAAATACTATGAATCCCCAAACATTGCATGAAGATGTGCCGACCAACTACGTTCAACAAGTAGTTTAGTATAGGTATAGGTCCTATTGTACACATTGCGTTTGTGACCTAACACCCGGCCAAATCATAAACGTAGGTATTAAGATTAATTACATAGACAATTTCTGGATGTGACTAAGTTTAAAGTGGGAAAAATAACAATGAAAACAACGAAAGTGACATACTAGCGGAGGATGTAGCACGGAAAAGTGTAGGTGTAGGACTTGTGTAGGACGTAGGTAAACGGGCGCGCCGCGACACGTGTCGGCCGGGTGTGCCCGAGGAGCGCCCACGTGCCTCCACGCCGATCGATACACATTCGCGCACGCGCCGACTCTCCCGCCATTCAGCCGCCAACTGGCCAGGACCTACTGAAATGTTCCCTGGAAATACAGCCTCCTATACAAATTGTATTACGCACATTTCTCTAGAGCAAGGGTTCAAACCTCACACGTCTAATGTATTTATATACTCGCTTAGTACGTTAGGAACTATTGTGAAGTATTGTGCGGGTTCTTTGTGTTGAAAACTCCGAGCGAACAGAAGTTCGCACGAGTCGCATGGCAACAGTACCTCCGATTGATACTAGGTACATACGTACATACAGTAGGTACACCTACAGTCAGACGCGGTCGCAGCCAAAGACTTTGGGGGGTCACAGACAGACTGCATATTAATAAGAAAAGAAAAAGAGTAAATTAGACTTTATTGTACAAAAAATAGGTTAGGACTAGAAATATGATAGAACTACCAACATTTATATTTAAAAAGAATCTAAAGGAGTAAACAGTAAAATAAGAAATAGGAAAAAGGTTGCGAAAACAGGTATAAATCTAATGAAAGACAGACGGCTGCCAATTAGAGCGACTAGATTTTGTATACTGTTTTCTTCTGAAGAAAATACCTGCTATTGGAAATGTTAGTAGATAACTGGTAATTCAATTTACTTTTAATCCAGTATCCTGTCCCTTATTAAAGTATTTTTCATAAGTACGTTTTTACGTACCATATAACCGTTCAAAGTGGCGGTGCTTAGGTTGGGGGAGGCCCATCCAGCAGTGGACGTCGCTCTGCTGACATGATGATGACAACACTGACTACGAATCATCTAATTTGTCTTCTGTAAAGGTCTGCTGAAAACTCTTATTTTTCAACAAACGTTTAAAAAAATATAATGGTTTGTGTCTGTATAGACACCGGTGCACCTTTGTGCAAATCTTCGAGGAATGGAGGCGTGGGTTAAGTGGTTTTGTAATAAGTAATGGTTTAAACTTTTGAATACTAGAGGTCCATTTATGTATGCTCATTGGACATTAATTGGTCTTAGAACTTTTAAGAAAATCTAGCTTACCCCTAATAATAAATTGAAATCAAACCCCCCTGTGAAATCCAACTTGCATCTCTCGCTCACAAAACATTTCTCACTTACAATTAGGAACTCGTCATACGTCGCTAATATCTCTCGCTCGCGTTGTACGTAAAGTCCTCGCTCCCCCGCCAGCGATGCGCTGAGCGAGGCTATGACTTGAAAATAAAGCAGTTATAATAATTTATTGGTGTAATTATTCTTCTTCACTCAACGTTCCACTTCCTTGCACTGGTCTGAAAAGATGAGGTTTTCTGACGGAAACTTTGGCTGTAGGTTTTAGCGACTCTTCCCCAAAAGCTTTGTTTTGAATTAAATTGTGCGTGAACGTGAAACCCGCGACGCTGCGGCCGCCGCGCCGCTGCCGTTATGTTCTTTTTTTTTCAATCGGAAACTCGAGTCGAGTCCATTTTTTTGAACCAATTAGTATTATAATAAGTATATTATCGAGTTAAAAACAGTAAAAGTTTAAAACTGGGTATAAGAGACCCATATGTTGCCAGGCTCATTAACGAGCAAAAGGGCGTGTCACACTCTTACTGACTAAAAACCTACCAGTGTTCCGTCAGTTGCCTGTGTGCTAGGGGCCACGGTATCTCTTGCGAACACCCCGCTCCACTAGCAAAACAACCCGCACCACTGGCAGATTTACATGCCCATTGAATACCGGAACAACAAGAACAGGGCCTCAAGTCTGCTATTGCAATAGTGTCAGAATGGTCGATCATTGATTTCATAATTGTTGATTTTGACAAGTTTTGTAGTCTACTAATATAATAGCGTCATTATGACTTTCCAGTGGTCAGCCAATGACACTCCATTGAAAGAAATGCCGTTAATAGGTAATCTCGTACATAATGGCAAATGAATGACTAATTGCTAAAAAATTTACAGTTCCTAAAATAATATGTTAAAAAATAAAAAATATACACAAATATACATATAAATGAATTATGGCATGAATAAATGTTCAAATTTAGTAGTATTTTTTCGAAAATCATTTCTACAAACGGGTTTTATAATAATGGCAATACGACAATGCCATTATAACACAATTCTGTTACGAGACCATTGACCGACCACTGATCGACCATCATGAATTTAGCAGATTACGAACTTTTGGCAAAATGACGATGGGATCGTGTTGGAATGACAAATTTATAAAAATAGCAGACTAAGGCCCCAGGACTCGCAGTAGCAGCCCAGTTACTAAAATGGCAATTCTACATGCAAAATTGCCAATTGGAAACTTATAAGAAACTAGCAGCGCTCCGCGGTTTCACCCGCGTAGTTCCCGTTCCCGTGGGAATACGGGGATAAAATATAGCCTATGTCACCCGGTGATAGTGTAGCTTCCCCACAATGAAAGAATTTTTCAAATCGGTTCCATAGCTTCGGAACTTATTCAATGCAAACAAACAATCAAATCTTTCCACTTTATAATATTTGTTAAAGTTTTTATAAGTTAAAGTTACGTTACACGGCTACACATCAAGCTATAAATTTCCAGTATAAGCTGATCTATTCAGGGTAAGTTTTTATCCAGTGCGCAAATTGTAATCATGAATTCAGCATATCATTCTAAAACCCCTAGCGCAGAAAGTTTTCGACGGTTGTACAAAAAAAAATCCACTATTTCATAGAAAAGTGCAATCCCTACGCGGTCAAAATGTATGGAACAGCTGATTTTTCCTGTATAGGACTTCCATACAGTGCAAGATCAGCGTAAACTGGAAATGTATAGCTTGATGTGTGTAGCCGTGCGTACGACGTTTTTTTCTATAAGAATCAATTGAACCAGAGATTGTAAGTAAATAAAATACTTACAAATATTTGTCTGTTTAGAGCCTTATCAAACGTTTGCGCAGGATAGTCAGCTGAGCTAGGTGACCCGTGGATAATCAGTATTGCTATTCTGTAACCATCTCACCGCGTGAAGTGAGCGTGGAGTGAGCTGTCAGTGTCATCCCACTGATGCTAGGGATTGACCAAGCAGCAGCAGGCTTAGCACGACGCTTTCTATTTCTACGAAGAATAGACAGTGCTTTTTCAATACAAAGTGACATTTCGTTGCTCCATTTTTGACATCGCATCGTAGATATCCTTTCACAATCTGTCATTTTGTATTTCGTTTCTAACGATCTTTGTCTAGGTCCTTATAAATGTAGACTATTTCAGAAGAATATTTCTTCCCAAACTGTCAAAATCACACTGAAAACAAACTTTCTACTCGACGGCCACAAAGTATATCCTACGATTATTTACAAAATCATGATTAGTTTAGAACGCATAACTGTGATAATTAATTGAAAAACATAGCTGCTATCTTATGCTATTCATCTATTGTACATTATTTAGTTAAGAGTAATGTCTATTCTTCCGTCGACAAATCGGTGCTCGTACTAAGCCCGCTGGTGGAATGACACTGACAGATCACTCCACGCTCACTTCACGCGGTGAGAAGTTTACAGAATAGCAATGCAGAAGAATGTGGAAATTATCTACGCCATTGTAAGCTTTCATACTTATCACACATAGCTTTTGCCAGCGGCTTCACCCGCGTGGAAAATTAAAACGTACTATCGGGATGAAAAGTATCCTATATGTTACTCCAAGTGCAACTATGTGTGCCAAATTTCATCTAAATCCGTTCAGCCATTTTTGTGTGAGTGAGTAGAAAACATACAAACATCTGAATATAGAAACATACAAAAAAAATGTCATCTAATGAATCCGTTCAGCCATTTTTGTGTGAGTGAGTAGAAAACATACAAACATCTGAATATAGAAACATACAAAAAAAATGTGTCATCGAATGAACATCAAAAGTAGCTGAAAGATTTTCACCTCTTAGCGTCCATGTCTCGCGTTATTAATATCGGGTTATTCAGTTAAATTCAGAAGAATGTGATACCTAGTTGTGATCAAAAATATCTGACATGATTTTCGCAGCCTAAAATCCTGACAGTAATGTGTTTCGACTTTTCGACTTCGAGTCGCATTCAGTGCCGCGTAAAAAGTGAACTTTAAAAACATGGAACTGGTGGAATGAAAAAAAGAGTTAAAATAACTATTTTTATGATTCTACAAATTGTTGCTATTTACAGCCCTTTATTTTGATAAACCACTCGAAAGGTATTGAGAAAAAACTTTTTTCAATAAAATAACAGACTTCCAAAAACACACTACAATGTGCAAAATAACTTTCGGAAGTCGGTGACCGGATGTGTATTTTAATTCTTTATCACCGCCTTCCGAAATTATAGTTATTTATGATACTAGTGCGGTAAGTTGGTTTTTACAAACGAGTTGACAAATGTAAGCCCGAGACGAAGTCGAGGGCTTACCATAGTCACGAGTTTGTAAAAACCAATTTCTGCACGTGTGTCATACAATGTTTTTCAACAAATTTGCGAGAAAACAGTACAATATGTAAATAAACAAACCTATACATCATAAAATAGCGCTCTCCAATTTTGGCGGCTAGAGACCGTTTCCTGCAATTTGCGCCTCATTCAAAATATCAGGTGGAGTAGATTCCATATTAATATCAGTTTCCTCGCTTGAACTCATAATAAAAGTTTGTTTATAAATATCAGTCGGAAACTCGCAACAATCTTTGACGTTTCTAATATGAAAATGGCGCGAATTTACAAATGGCGCCACATGCCCGTGGTGAAAATTAGAACTACATCTTTCATCTCATTTACTCTTTATTATTAAAGTGAGACAAACGTATTGAGCAAAATCGTTTCCAAGGAGGTTCGATCAGTCAGTTTATTTATTCTCGTAATGTGAAACTCCTTGGACGAAATTCTTATAATATTTTATGGAAATTAAAAAAAAACCGTAAAGAATACGCACGGTGCCATACAACGAGGTATGCGGTAAAATAGGTACTTAGGTGAGAGTACCTATTTTACCGCACGTTCCGTTGTATTAGTGCGTAATTTTTAACTTTCGAACCATGTATACAGGCATCGTAAATGCAGTTTTTGAGCAAATGTGTTGAAAAAGTTATTTTGCACATTGTAGTGTTTTTTTGGAAGTCGGTTGTTATTTATTTTTTTAAGTTTTTATTTTTCACTTTTTAGCTACCTACCCCCCACACCGATTCGAAATTTCATCATACTGGGGTTCAAAACAATGCATATTTATGCGATAGCAGATTTGCGGTTGATTTGCTGTAATTTTTTGAAGAGTTCCGTTGTCTATCTCCGAAACGCAGCATCAGATCTATATGAAATTTTAATGGGACCATTTCGGAATAAACCCCTTTCGAACAAAATCCGTCTATATACGACGGAGTTATGCCTTCTTTTTGAAGCCGGTTAAAAATAAAAAGTGCGAGTTGGACTCGCGCACCGAGGGTTCCGTACAAACCTGTGGGTATATAAGTAAAGGTTCAAAATTGTCAAAAATATTTTTTTTTATATGACGAAACTAATAATTTTCAGTTTTCGTATTTTTTCCTATATCTGTACTATAAGACGTGACTTCGTACAAAATTTCAAGATTCTAAGTTCACGGGAAGTACCCTGTAGGTTTTGATTCCCGTGCGAGTTTCGAAAATTTGCGGAATTTTGCGGCCTAAATGGCTGTATCTTTTGATTGCGTTGACTTAGAAGGTTGATTTTTCTACAGCTTCCAGGGACAGTAGAACTAAGTATCATATAGAAATTTCAGTTTGATACCTCCACGCGTTCCTGAGAAAAACGGTCTTGACAGACGGACGGACGGACGGACAACAAAGTGATCTTATAAGGGTTCCGTTTTTTCCTTTAGAGGTACGGAACCCTAAAAATGCTCAGACAAAAGTGCTAGGTACACGATAGCAACTTTATTGATATTTCTCGAATAGCGGAGCTAGCAATACACGTTTTTTTTCTCGAATTCGTGATTTTAAAATATTAATTTTGAAGTTCTAAAATAATAGTTTAGATAAATTATAGCTGAAGCAGTATGTACGTCACTAGACAATAAAGTCCGGCAATGGTTCCTTCATATATAGCTCATAATATTTACGTTACACCTTGTAAATATAAAAATGTCGAATTGATAACCTCCTTCTTTTTGAAGTCGGTTAAAAAAGGCGCCAAAAATCGGCCATTTAAATTTTCATAATATTACTTACTGTCACTCTCGCAATTGATACATATGTACCTATCTAACGACGCCTCTCAAGCAAAAACCCATCAAGCCGTTTAGTTTACAAAGCGTGCCAAAGAAATATACATACATACAAACACTCGAAAAACATAACCCTCCTTCTGGCGCAGTCGGGTAAAAAGATGTGGCATATACCACCAGCTAGGGAATGCAAATCTCGCGAGATTGGGGTTCAAGCGAGATCCCGCGAGTTTATGATTAACAATACTGCGAGATCTCGCCAATTTCGAGATCTCGCAAGATTGGCAGTTTTGTGTATTTTTTGCAAATAATCACGATATTTGAATAAATTCGGAAAAATAAATAAAAATTAGAAGTATAAGATTAATTATTTATTAGAAAAACATTTATTTTCACGAATTTAGACTTTTATGCATCAAACATTGTTTGACGTATCTGGCTATAATTTTTTAATAAACTTTTAAGTAGAAAATCTCCCTATATAAAAAACTGTCTTTTTACGGCGACTGGTACCTCAGGCCGCCCGCCGCCTCCCGCGCACCGAACGAAACCGACAGATCCCAACTCCGTCCGTGTCAGTCCGCGCTTCGGATAAGATGTTTTTATTCTCGAGTGCAATCTCGTTAAACTCGCGAGATCTCGCCCTTTTTCGTCCGAGATCAATCTCGCTAAAAAAGGCCGAGATCTCGCGAGAACGAGATTGCATTCCCTACCATCAGCAGCATAAATAACTAGCGGTAATGTTTGAATTTAGTCATGTCAATAATAAGCGATTTAGCTATGGAGCTATACGCTGGTCAGGTTGTATGTTGAAATATAATTCACGACCGTAGCAAATATGGTTTTGCAGAATTATAATCATTGGAATCGTCAATAAATATAATATATAGGTAAGTTTATTTAACCACATCGAATGACTATTTTATGAAAAAAACATTCAATTGGATTAAATGAACTGGCTGGGTTGTTGTACGCGTGCGGGTTGTTCGAAAGAGATACCGTGGCCCCTGGCACACAGGCTACTGAGGGATCACGGGTGGGTTTTATTTAGTCAGTAAAAGTCTGACACGCCCTCCTGCTCCACCCAGAGCGGGAGAAGTTATTTGATGATTTTCCACCCTCAAAAAAAAAGGTTTGTTGTACTGATGATTTTAATTAATGTAATTATGTAAATAAGTACGTACCTACAATTTTTTTTTTACAAACTGCCTGATTCTGATCTGTATTTTGCAAAAAACGTAAGTTTGTAATTCGGGGGCTACCGTGGCGCTAGAAGGCATAACAATGAGAAAGCCCGAACGAGAGGCGTTGCGAAAATAATATTGCAATGCAACTGCATTATCAATATTAGGGTTTGACTTGCTTTTTTTACTTTCGCGCTTCAACAAACAAAACCTGTGTGCACGCGCCTGTTATTCGGTTATCACGTGTTCTCACGAACCAGTTTGTCAGTCAGCAGTACTTAGTCATAATAACATTATTGGTTCTGTCTATGGTGTATTTTTCTGACTAAGTTCAGAATATTAAAGTTTTATTTTTAAAGTTTAATCCCTATCTAACCTTTCTTCTCCTAAAATTGTTTGGCCGAAAATCACTATCCATAACACGTTTGCTCTAAACTTCAGTATACACAATGACCATAAATTCAAAAAATTGTTTCACATAATAATCTTTACTTCTAAATATATTGTCATAATAACGATTACATACTATAATAATTGAAACTCCTCTTTTTTCATGAAATAATGTCCCCTAAGTATAATATTATATAATGTGTATTATTCCGAATGTTCATTTATAATAAAATTAAAACGTTCGCTAAAAAAGTTAAGTTTTAAAATTTTAAAAACCCCGATACAAACAAAAAGTAAATAAATAATATTTATTGGCCTTTTAAGTTGTAGGTAATATTTTGATCAAGGCATTTTCAAGTCGGGGGACGGCTAATCAAAATGCTAGGCCTCTTCTGTTTGGCGTTTTCATTTACTGTCCCCCGACTTGACAATGCCCTGATCAAAATATTTCCAATACGTTAAAAAGCCAATAAATATTATTTTTTTACTTTTTGTTTGTGTCGGGGTTTAAAATAAATAAATAAATTAAACTTTTATTTTCTACTTTTTGAACATAATGTCTCGCTTAATTCTGCGCAGCGTTGCGTATGTTTCCCACAATGAAGTTTGTTACTCATTTATCCTAAATCCTCGTCCTGATCACCATGTATCCATCTATTTATTGAGACCTTTTCAATGATCCCCTGTTTGGCGTTTTCATTTACTGTCCCCCGACTTGACAATGCCCTGATCAAAATATTACCAATAACTTTAAAAGCCAATAAATATTATTTTTTTACTTTTTGTTTGTGTCGGGGTTAAAAAAAAAAACATTTTAACTTTTATTTTCTGCTTTTTGAACATAATGTCTCGCTTAATTCTGCGCAGCGTTGCGTATGTTTCCCACAATGAAGTTTTTCACTCATTTATCCTAAATCGTCGTCCTGATCACCATGTATCCATCTATTTATTGAGACCTTTTCAATGATCCCAAACACAATACTCTTCTGCTGTTTGTTGGTGAGTAACTTGGGTATCCTGGAAATTTCAGGTGTTGCTCCAACATCAGTTCAAGGTTACTTTGTTCGTCTAATATCATTAAAGTAATAGAATACCAAATTTCGGCTTGATCAGACCCGTGGAAGATGCTCAAATCCATTCATCAACCAGAAAAGAGCTGATTTTGAATCTTCAAACGGCTGAACCGATTTTGATGAAATACGTCTTAAGAACACACTCGACTAATTCACCTTTCGAACAAAAAAAAAACTAAATCAAAATCGGTTCATCCGTTCGGGAGCTGTTGCCTCAGACAGACACACACTAACACACACAGACACGTCAAACTTATAACACCCCGTCATTTTTGCGTCGTGGGTTTAAAATTAGGTTTTAGTGACAGCGATTAGTTACCGCTGGAAATCTGACTCCACGCAGTCTTGTCTGCCCTGCCCCTAGAGTTTAATTTATAATGGCGTAGGCGCGGAAGGGCGAGGCGGCCCGCTACTTGAGGAGCAGGTGGTTGTAACGCTCGCCGCCGCGGCAGTGTCTGGCCGTCTGAGCCGGCCAGCAAGACGGGAGCTGGAGCTGCGGTGGTGGGCGTTAAACCATCTGCAGACCTAGACAAAACACATTTCTGTTAGAGTTCACGCTAAACGCTAACGCCAAAATGTATGGGAATGACATTACCTGCGGAAAGGACACGTGATGTCACGCTGTTTGTAGACAAATGGAAACTTGTAATAAAACGCCACCGCTAACGCCACGTCAACGTGACGTCTCATAGACAAGTGGTGTTTTTGACAAACGCTAACGTCAATTTTGGCGTAAAACGCTCGGACCCTACCACTAATGGTGATGTGGAGTGTTTTAATTAGAAAAAGTTTATAATTTTTGTCTAATGCTTTGCCTGAGGCTGTGTGGGCCGCAAATAATGAAAAAGCATAGATTAGGCGTCAAGTAAGACAACATCGGCGGAGTTTATCTTCGAATTGTCCGAATTGGAGTTTATTCAACGTTTCAGGCAGTAGGTATAAACGAACATTTTCGAATCACTGCAGCGATCTAAGGGGTTTAATTTCTCTTAAAAAAAATACAAGGGAGGGAAGCTTCACTGGAAATTCTTATTCACAAAATGTGCAATATTTGCGTACTTAGGGTGTACATAGTAACCATTTTTTTTGTTTACTTATGGATCTTTGCACTCTTGCTTTCTAGCAACGGGCTTATAGCAACAGATTGCTGGGATCATAAGAATGAAGTCATTATTCCTGCTTGCCTCGATTGTTTAGGAATTAAAGTCGGAAAGACCTGTTGTTGTAGAAAATGAACGCCACATATAAACTAATTTCAGAGCTACACTTGAACAATAATGCCATTTTGTCAATATGTAAACAAATGAAACTTCATACAAAATGTTCCGTGATGTTCGTGATTACTGAATTTTACCTAGGTCTTTCCATAAACGAACGTAGTCAGAATTCCGTATAAAATGTAGGTACTTAATACATAAAGAAATTCGATAAAATCTGTCTTGAAAAATCTATGTGACTATTACATCACTAATCCATAGTAAACCACATACTCGTAAATTACACATAATATATCACAATTAAATAACGTAAAACCTCGAAATACCTACAATAAAATCTTTTGGAAATGTTTTCAAATGACCGGCCAGTGAAGACGCGTTTGACGTTTGACACTGATGTTTGGTTTCGTTCTCATGCTAACTTCCATAGAGAAACTATCGTGTTTCCGTCCGACGCTGCTGTATGTTTTAAGCTGTATTTATATTTTGTGGTGAAACGGGCACAATGGCGCGGTAATCTAGGGGTAGCCTCGCAAGTGCCATTGTTTGTGAGCTGACTAGGTCGCGCGGTACACCGTAGTGAATGGTCACCTTTATCGCAACAAAAATTAATGAAAAACAACGCACAATAATACACTCAGATTTTAAGCGTTTGGCGTGAGCTTGAATTTTTGTGTACCATTTTACTCACGCTAACGTTCAGTGCGTAGCGTGTGCGGAAATACGTACAGATGTATTTTGTCTAGGGCTGCTGCGACGATAAGCTCGCGTGGGACCGCCACTGGAGCTCCACAGCGCTGGAGCCGTGGCAGAGAAACCATGCCTGCTGCATGTTGCATGCTCGCTTGCATGCTGCATACTCACTTGCACGCTGAATGCTCGCTTGCCGGACATAAGGACAATCCACTCTGTCGGCGATCATCGCCAGGACGGTGTTGGCGCTGCCCCGCACTCTGCGCACCAGAGACGCGCACCGCTTGCGCATCGTCGCGTGAAAGCAGTCGGTGCGCGCCTCCGCAAACATGGCCGAGGCACTGCAGTGGCGGGGCAGCCTCAACACCCGCCCTGAACGCGTTATTGAACTGGACGCGGAGGGCGCTGAAGGCCGCACGAGTATACTTTGCCCATAGGCTGCACGTGTAGAGGGATGTACAATAAGCTCTAAAGAGCGTTATTTTTACCTCCCTCGAACAGCGCACAAACCTACGCGCTATCATATTACCTCTGAATGATAACGCCCTCCGCTCCTGCTCAATGTCAGCATCGTCTTTTAGGTCAGCTGTAACAATGTAACTCAAGTACTTAAACTGTTCCACTTTCTCAAGCGGTGCATTATTTATACACACAGGGGGTACACTATTCACACTTCTGAGATTAGCACCAAACACCATGACTTTACTCTTCCCTGCAATATATTTCAACCCATGGCCCGAGGCATACTCTTCACAAGTCCTCATCAATGTCCTAAGAGGATATCTGGAGAATTTATAAAATAAATTAAAGCACAGCTATGCTTACAGTTTTCAGATTCTTCTTCTAATATTTATAATGCAGTCACGCTGAAAATACGGCGAAATAAACATAAATAATATGTATATAGACAAAATATTTACGTGAAAAATGAGATCAAAAAATACTTTACAGTTATTTTGACATCATAAACGTTACAAATCGTCGTTTGAGCTACAATTTTGCCAGTTATTACTGCATTTTCATGATTCCTAAGTTCTGCCTCTTCTACATCTATGTCATGCCCGGACTCGAAGAGTTTTTGGCCTTTCGACATATTCTGACCACGCTGACGATCATTATTAATCGGCCGGAACCCATTTTTTATCATTTTAAATATTAAAAACGATTTAAATAAAATGTAAACATTAACAACTTATACATTGACGGCAATACGATGACTGCTCAGCTCAGAAAATAGTATCTTTTTTGACTTGACTTTTTTTGACCACACCGTGGCGCTCGTTCCGATTTGTGCTGCCATCTATAGTTCGTGCACGGTCCCTATTGGTACCAGTATAGAACTACCTTAGCCTATACTTTTCAGATTCGCGCCTAGTTATGTAGGTTCTGTGCAGTGGCGGACTTACCAGCAGGCTGAGTAGGCTGGAAGCGCTGGAGCCTTAGGGCGGCGGCAAATTTGGCTCATTTTTTTTCCTTACAGAAAAACAAATTCTAGACCCCCTAGCGCAGAAATATTTTGCCGGAAACACAAAAAAAAATCTGCTGTTTCATACATTTTGACCGCGTAGGTATACACTTTTCTATGAAACAGCTGATTTTTTTTTGTACAACCGGCGAAACATTTCTGCGCTACGGGTTCTAGAATGATATGCTGAATTCATGGTTACAATTTGCGCACTGGATAAAAACTTACCCTGTATTATTTACAAGAAAATAAATACATTAAAAAAGAAATGTATAAATTAACGTGTAATATATATATAATTAATGTATATAATTAACTTATGCGGCCTAAACGGATTTAACTAGAAGTTTCATTTCTAACCAAAATGAGTGAGTTGTTACCATCAACCATGACGGAAAAAGCCATCTGTAAGTGATACCAACAATAATAAAACTTCATAGCATCTTATCAACTTATGTTACAATTCATATTCGCTAACATCATATATATTAGCCAAAATATACACTTGTACACTACAAACAGTAATATTCACACCGAAATAAGGACTATCTATTAGAAATAAGGACTATCTACGTGCTCCCTTTCACCGGCTTCATAAGGTTCATAACTCATTTGTTGGCCTTTTATAACAAGCTTCCCTCTTCTTTGCTAGATTTGCCTTTTGATGCGTTTAGAGCTCAAATTAAATCCATCCTATGTTTAAAGGCTTACTATTTCATTAACGACTGTTTAAACGACAAGAATAGTTGGTCGCTGTGATTAACTCAAGACAATGTTTATGTTCTTTCTCCAGGATTAGCGTAGGTACCACCTAGTGACAGGTTATATGGGTTGTTTTTTTTTTTCCAATTTATTGATTAGGTTTTTTTTTTATTATTACCATCTATTATGTCAGTAGTTATTGACATGATCTACTCCATACAATAATCCAGCATTGCATATTTTATATGAAAGTTATCACGCCCTTTATACCAGGGGGCTTTTATTTTGGTGTTATGCTTTATAGTTTATTACTTTGCCTATGTATGTATAGAATCAAGTCTATACGACTAAACAGACAGCTGTGCTGCTGGGGAGTTAGTTGCGCCACTTACTTCTTCCCAGCTAAAGCACTAGGAAGTGTCGAAGAGCGGGCGTTTTTGGGGGACTGTCTTATGGTATTTTAACTTTCGAAAAGTGCTGATTTTCAGCCTGATTTGAATTAATGACTTTTGATTTTGACTATTGATATCACTATTGACGTGCCATTTTTCAAAAGCAGTAGAGATGCGAATCACCGAAAATCACCGAAATCACTCTTGTAGAACAATTTCCATAAAGTTTTCATTTCCAGGAGTGTCGCGTCGCGCCTGTTTGAAGAAGCCTTAATTTATTAGTGTCAAATTAAATTAATGTATGTGGGATGGAAGGAAACAAATGGTAATTTTTTTACTTCGTAGGTAAAAGGTTGAAGAAAATCTAGAAAATGAAAACATTTGAAAGCGATAAAAGGGCGTTTCTCAGCCGAACTAGGTTTGAAGTAAATCTAGAAAATGAAAACATTTGAAAGCGATAAAAGGGCGATTCTCAGCCGAACTAGGTAACCTAGATACGGTACGTAGAGTTTTCTGACCTCCTTTACTAGTTATAGGTAGGTACTGAGTAATACCAATAACCACAGAGAAACAATCTAAGACCATAAAATTATATTTACTAAAGGAGTAGAAGCAACATTTTCTAGTTGGTTGTTATTGCATCGATGACGCCTGAAAAGGTACATAGCTTTTCCCGCGCTCCATTTCTCAAACGTAAGGGTTGCCTCCATGCAAGATACAAATACCCGTACTCGACCTTAATCTGCACAATGCTTATTAATCTTAATCCCTTTCTTTATCTTTATCTTATTCTTCAAGCATTCAAAAGAAGCTAATTGGAGCAATTTGTTATTCACTTAAATTCTCATAATTTAGTTTCCGCCGTAGTATTGGAGCGGTTTAACAGAGGGACTTATATTATAACAACAAGTAAATCTCCCAAAAATCAGAGCTCGAATACACGTTAGGTCGATTGCTTCACGACAATCGCCAGAGACGGCGCCACCCTTAAAACCTTATTTCACTACGGAATTTTCCAGGACTCTTTCCCCAAATCGGTAAAGGAGGAATAAGGGAGGAAGGCTCCCTAGTCCCCTACTAAAAAACTTATCACTAAAATTTCGGACCTTAAATATCGTAATAATGGGTTTAACGAGCCCTAAAATTAACGGCATTGAAATGAACGCAATTTTTTTATTAGGTGCCTATGGTAGTCTTGACACGTCTTAAGGTGAATCTAGTCCACATTTTTGCCACACAAATTTCGGGAGTGTATTACTTCACTGTTTGACGATGTATACCAACATAAAGTTAAACATGACCTATGTTTGTCTTACGGAAACGGAATACCTACTAAAATTGAAAACCATTAAAAAGTTAGGAGCCAACAAAGATTCGTTTTTCTTGCTAATTTAACCTAACTTTGGGTTGTTTTTTAAGTAATAAAAGAAGTGTAAAATCTCCAAAACTAAGTCGGTACCGACAAAGCTCAATTATCGAAAACTTCAATAAACTTTATTGGTCATGGATTTATGCAGTGGTTTTTTCGTAAAGCCCGATTTTCCGAAGGACTTTTCTTCATTTTTACACGCCTGTTTTACTATAACTGAGAGGCAATTCTGGTAATTTTAAGAACGTTCACAGTCTGATCTCAGTGTCAATCTGTCAAAAAATCCTATACATTTCTGTCAAATTTTTGAAATTCGATTGTCGCCGAGATGACACTGAGAACGTTTTTAATTACGAGAATTGGCCTTCAGATCCTGCATTTCGCTCATTAATGTTGTGCGTGTAGACTAGCGTTTAACTGCTCATCACGGTTACCACCTCTGTCGGACACGAAGCCTGGTGAGACAGCGTGGCTTTTAGCCAGGCCCACCAGTGAGTTCGAGCCTGCAACTAGATTCTCCTTAAAGGACAAAGTCCCGTTCACCTATTGGTTACTTATTTTATGGTAGTACCAACAATCAATACCCAATCAAGATTGTTTACAACCGAACAAACAGTTCCAGGAATAACAAGGCTTCCTGACGAGCTGAGGCGAGGGAGCTCTGCGGACCTCTCCCCTCCTACCTCTACTCAAACAGCCATATTGATTTATGCTAGTCAATGACTAACCTTATTAAAATACATTTGGTGCATATTAAACAAATGCTTTTAGGGGAAAGATTTGAATGCCAACAGAGTACGTGCAGATGCTTTGGATTTTATCAGCAAAATTTGCTTTGTTAGGCATACTTACCTATTACCACAATGAAAATTGTCTGCTAGTTTATTTGATTTAAAACTAGCTTTTGCCACCGGCTTCGCTCGCGTGGAGGTTGAAAATAATTATCCCATGGGAGCGCGTACTATCAGGATAAAAAGTATCCTATGTGTTATTTCAGGTTACAAACTATTTGTGTGCCAAATTTCATCGAAATTTTTGAGTAACAAACATCTTAACATACAAACTTTCACATTTATAATATTTACTAGCTGACCCGGCAAACGTTGTTTTGCAGGTAATTTCTAGTGAACAACCCTTATCACTATCACTTAGGGGTATGATAAATAGATAGTAGCCGATTCTCAGACCTACTGAATATGCATATAAAATTTGGTAAAAATCAGTAAAGCCGTTTCGGAGGAGTAAGGTAACTAACATTGTGACATGAGAATTTTATATATAAGATTTTATTTAATTAAAATTAATTCTCGTCGGGAAACTAGAACTCTCCTATACTTGCACAATTTATCGGATTTCTGTCCAACTTATAATTATTTTACCAACAAACCCGTGCAAAATAAGCGAAATTGAATTGCCTACCTAAACGCAATAGAGCTTCAGTACTTACTTATACGTCTGTGCCTTTTCGAGTGTTATGTTTTTCTCACGTTTATTTAGTAGGTCGTGGCGGCCAACCAAAAAATCCTTTGTCCTATTCTTTGTCTAAGCACCTCGTCTGATATTTTCAGAGCCCATTACACAGATCCTGGTTGTCATAGAACTTTTTCGTGATGTAGTTTTGCATTCGTCTCATAATCAGCCTATAATGTTCCCACTGCTGGGATAGACACAGGCCTCTTCTCCGTGAAAGGGAGTGGGCATTCGTCTGAGTCGTTAATGAAAATACGTCATTTCAAAGATTGTTAGGACCCCAAACCTTGCCGCAGTGGTTTTCTTTAACCGACTTCCAAAAAGGAGGTGGTTATATATATTTTTTATGTATGTTCGTCGATTTCTCCCCCATTTGTGGATCGATTCTCAAAAATCTTTTTTTATTTGAAAGAGTATATTCCTGAGGTGGTCCCATTGGCACCAAGTAGGACCTGATGATGGAATCCCAGGGAAATTGAGGGCAACCCTCATGTTAATGCGTCAAGTTCGTGAACGGGCGCCGTCTGTTGAGACTGGTCATCATCTGCCATGGCTTATTTTGAATCTTAATTTTTTTTTTTTTTTTTTTTTACATTGTTCTCACATATAGAAGCACCAAGAAATGTTCCCAAAATTTTGTAATACCCACGATTTAAAAGAGTGTCCTTGGAGTTTCTTGCCCGTTCTTCTCCATAGAGATCTACGTTTTTGGAATGGGCACCTAGCTTCAACTTCGATTTTTGTTTGACTATTCAAAAGTGCGTGTGAAAAGCTTAATTGAAATAAATGGTTTGAGTTTGAGTTATAGGTATCAACAACGTTTTTCATATATTTTCTAAAGGTATTGTGACATTTGCGTATGGTCATCATCATCTCATGACGTTGAGCTGATGAAAGAAGGTACAACTCTGTAACGGTTGGGAGTTAGGTGGAGGTTCAGGCATAACTCCGTCATCCTAGACCGATTTGCAAAATTATTTTGATATTATATAAAATATTTGATTTATTTCGAAATGGTCCCATTTCAATTTCATATTTATCTGATGATGCGTTTCGGAGACAGACAACGGAACTCTTTAAAAAATAACAGCAAATTAACCGCGAGTGCTAGCGCATAAATATGCTTTGTTTTGACCCCAAGGATGATGAAATTTCGGATTGGTGTGGAATAGGTACTATAACTAAAAAGTGAAAAATTAAACTTAAACAAAAACAACCGACTTCCAAAAAGCACTAGAAAGTGAAAAAATTACTTTAATTTCGAAATGCGGTGACAAGAAGTTAATAAAATACATATCCAAAGTCAACGACTTAAAATTAAAGTAATTTTTCACTTTATAGTGTTTTTTAGAAATTACAGTATGGGATATATTTGTATATATATATATGTGCTGGCGTCTGGACGAAGAGGATGACCGTCATCCCCCTCCGTGTTGGTTTCCTTTTGTCCATTGAGGCAAAAATAGGGTAGGAGTGAGCCTCCGTTATAACAACGTGATAGGCCGCCTAACTGATAACACAATTATCCAATGTTGACTCGAGTGTGCGGTATAGCCATAGGGATGGATGGAACTTAGATTTGGATAAGCATTAATTTCCACTGCGGTGTCGAACTGAAAACGAAAGCCGCTAAAGGGTGTGTCCACCCTTTTGAGGCATTCGCTCTCAGCTTTTCTTTGTTTTTCTTTTCGGACTTCGGATCTCGCAGGTCAACCTAGGAGGTTGTCGGCTGCTTAACCATACTTACTTGGCTAGCTTCCACTAGCTTTTTGGTACGCCTATAATTATTACATTTCGCACCGTTACACATGGTCTCTATTTGTTATCCCGCAAGTCACATTGTCATTTTAATCTCTTCGAACGGTTCCCGCAGACAGGCGTCACGCGACGGCGCGACGTTACTTCTTAGAACAATTTTCACGAAGTTTTCATAGAAATAGTTCCACCAGAGACGCGTCGCGCCTGTCTGCGGGGACGTGGACTGGAAGTGGGCGAATAGTTTTCATCGTTTTGAAGTGAAAACTTCTTTCTATTGACGCGTTGAGCGATGTTTGGTAAGGGAAAATCTTATGGGTTCGCGTCACCGACATGCTGTATAACTAGGTACGTACTTGCCTAGTATCCTGTGGCTAATAATGTGGTGTGACGTATCGTGCAACATTAGTGCTGTGAGAATTTTAGAGTAGTCAGGAGTACCGATAGAATGTGAACACCAGACTAATGTTAATAATTTGATCTTACAAATAATACATTTCAATGTGTTTGGGTAGGTACGTAAGTAGGTACTTATTTGGTTTAAACTATCAAGCCTGTTTTTACCCGACTGCGCCAGAAGAAGGGTTATGTTTTTCGAGTGTATGTAGGTATGTATTATGTCTGTATATTTCTTTAGCACGATCTGTAGCCTAAACGGCTTGATCTATTTCAGCTTGAGAGTTGCCGTTAGTTTCGTCTTAATTGTGAGAGTGACATTGGATATAAAATTGAAAAAAAAAAAATGGCCCATTTTGCCGCTATATTGCCTTCAATTTTTTTTTTCTCTAAACCTATTGAGTGGGGTATAAAAATAAAGTATGTCATAAATATGTCTTATTAACGTCAAAAAATATTATTAACTAAAAACTGTGAAATCAAAATTTAATTTACAAAATCAAAAATCCCGACTCCCTAAAAGTGATCTTTAATTAAAAAGATGGAAACAAGAAACTTGTTTTAAAAGGATCACTATTGGACTGAATACTATAAGCAATCTCATGCAATCGGAGGCAACTTGAGACCTTTATTGCGTCCGACTGCTGAAAGTTTACTTTTTAGGCAGTCGGGTTTTTTGATTTTGTAAAGATTTTTTTTAAAATAAGAACCTATCATATCGAAACAAACACAGAACTTAGTCCATTGGGGCAAGGGTAAGTTGTCATTTTTGTATTGAGAACTTTACTTATATCGAATTATAGTAGGAAATGCAAAAACTGGCTCAGAGCTAAAGCCGGTTTGTGCACGAGCTAAACCGAGTTCTAGCCTAAAGGCTAGGAGTCAACTTAGATCGCTCGTAATAAGACGGATAATGTTTTCACTTCTGTCGGCAGTACCCATCATGACTGACTGCCAATGTTTTTTTATTTTCTTGTTTTTGTAGGGTATGTCATGTTCAGTCAAATTGATGTGTTGGATCATTATTCCCTACAAAATGGTTGAGTTGGATAGTCTGTTCCTCAGATTACTGAATAAAGGCAGATGGACCGCGCGGAACATTATTGTGAGGCACCTTTCTAGTTATGTGTGCGTGACAGCACTGTAAAAACACGTTCCTCGCTGTGTGCGTACGGTTGCCAGGATATTGGAAAAAAATACCCATAGTATTCCATTATAATTAATAAATAATTTATAGTCTTAGAAAAATGCAGAGTAGAGTTATACATAAATTGTTACCTATTCATAAAGTGAATCTTAGCCATTGAGTCAGATTGTCTAAATTTAATGTAGGTACCTACTTTGGGAATGTATTGATCTCACATTACAAAAAAGAAGATGATAATTTTGAAATAATGGAACAATATCGAGACATGATAAATTTGTGTTTCGTCGGAAGTCTAGAATGATATGCTGAATTCATGGTTACAGTTTGCGCACTGGATAAAAACTTACCCTGTATATTCGCATACATACTTATATACATACGTAAATACACACATACGAACAAAAAAAGCGATAAATAAAACACTCATCGAGATTATTATTTTTGTAAAACGATATGCCTGCATCCTATACCTTTTTCCCTAACTAAGGGGTAAATGTTTTTATATAAACTGGCAACACCGAATGTTTTTTGTCAAACTTTTATGTTTCAAGATGTCACGAACAATAATCACGTAAAATAATATCCAAATAGATAATTAATCATTGTTTACGTATGAAAAGATACTCCATCTTGCTTCCTTCGTTTTTGGGAATTGTTTTTGTAGTGTTTAATAACACAAAACGGCATTATTCTAAGAAAATATTGACATTCGGTGGGACGTACGTGCGATACGACGTTTCGTGACGTACTGACTCGAGAACGTATTCACTTGTTCAATCCGTATTTGGTTAAATGGCCTCACTCTCGTTGTTCCGCGCAGTCCATCTGCCTTTATTCTCTAATCTGAGGTCTGTTCAGTATCCGTCTATTTTGTTAGAAATCTGTTGCCAGCATGGGTTGCTAGGCGACCCATTAGACTTACGCATCGGCCAACATCGTCAAATTGGTTTCGTAACTTAACTATAGTAAGCACCCAGTGGCTGGTGAAACATTTTTTTGTGCTAAGTCACTGCTTAATATCTACTCATTACCTACATTTAAAATCAAAATATATTGTCTGATATGAACCTAAATGGGCACAGCAGAAGCTAAGGTGCGCGGGTCCAATTGATCGTTTTCTATAGGGAAGAGCTCTTTTAAAAGTAAATCAGTAATTGATTTTACTAAATTACTTACTGTGGTTTTACTATATTACTTACTGAGAACACTCGGTTTTCCGCTGTTCAGTACCTCCCTAAGTAACAGTGTTAAACGAAGTAACTAATGGCGTTGCTTCACATAGCATGACGTGTACGATGAAGAGCCCCGCCTCCTAGGTATGTGGTATTGTTACTTTGAAACTAAGCGCCTTCTCTATCAATGTAATTTTATTAACTAACCTAAACAGACAGTCCAGCGCACGTTGAAACACTTTGACCTTGTGCTAGCCTGGCGTAGTACGAAGTTTCGATAGAGGTCAACACAACTGGTTTACTGAGCCGTGGTAGCCCAGGAGTATCGTCCCCGACTTAGTGTCGTAGGTTGTGGGTTTGAATTCAAACCCTTATAGGCGTTTTACATTGTGAAGTTCATTTCATCAACGCTGCTCTCAAAACTGTGTGGGAAAACATCGTGAGGAAACTGGCTTCTCCTAGGACCAAAAATGTGACATCCAGCATCACGCGCGTGGTTGATTGTGGTCATCTCTCTCACAGAGACTTACGTCCCAGCTGTTAGAACGTTTTGTAGGCTGTTGTCCTAGTGTGAATTTCTTCTAACCTACTTGATTGAACGCATCGAGCTCGATCGCCACTCCGATTGGCCCTGGATTGGTGAAGGCCCAATCGGAACGCCGGACGTGTTCGATGCTCTAGATCTAGGGCCACTGTACCTCACCCACCAATACAGAGAAATAGCGACGTAATCTAATCAAATCGAGAAACAATTCTCCAGCGAGGCGAGCTTACGCTGACCCCATAATAAAATTAAGAGCGACGAAAGCGCCTAGATCTAGGTAGGTATTCAATTTAACATCTGTAAGTATCTAAATAGCAGTTTTGTCTAATTGTTTTTGTTTTAGTTCTCTAAGGTCTATGTAATTTGATAAAAGTTAGGTACCTATTAGATAGGTAGGTATTAGCGACAATATCGTATTATAAAGTTAGCGAAGTTTTTATAAACGTAGGTAATCATTTCACAAACACCTCGCCTCCAGGTACCTGTGGCTCGCAGCTGATGGAATTAGAACCGCAATGGTGTTCTATTAAATGACTTATGATTCAATTCCTATTAAAAGGTGCTGAACTATTTTAAAGGACTCTTTCTCCCTCTTCGGGCTATACGCCTCCGGCTCGGGGTCAGGTTTTGTTGTATGATAATAAATGGGTAGGTAAAAAAAAAGTGTGGAACGCGTGATGGCGGTACCCACGTCCAAACAACCACCACGTGCGCCTTGGCGGCAACGGCGTTGCCGTGGAGACGCGCGGACGGAGTGCGGGCGGCGCGGGGCCCCCGTCGCTACCCGCTCGGGCCCCGCGCCGTCCCTCGCCCGCTCCGCTCGCCCGCCCGCCGACCGCGCCGACCGGCGACCGACCGAACGGAACTACTCCGCTCAGTACTCGCTACACGCGCGCACCGGTTTATTCCGTGTGCCCCTTTTCCATACCGTACACTTAACGCCGCTCTAGGCCCGAGTTCCCGTCGCCGATACCGAACTACTCAACATCGCAACATGGACGGTGACCTGTCTCAGGGTGCTTCCGACGACGCCTCTCCCATTTACGATGATAGGTAAGAATTTTTTTGTCTGACAGGAATCTTACTGGCGCGATGTGGAGGTCTGTCTGTGCATTTCAACAGGTGATGGTGAGATGCCTCTACCCATCGTAATTGGTAACTACAAACCAAATTGTGACTACTTATGTAAGAACAATTAATGTTATTATTACCTACTTATGTATATTTAAAGTTATGTAGGGTACCTATTTATTCATTTCTCTTTCGACAACTGTGGGATTTAAAACTTACATTCATAACCTACCTACGTATATTTTGCAATTCTTGTAAGAACATAGTGAACCTATAAGATCTTAGAAGATTTTTATTATTAATTAATTAGGCATATACCTACCTACCTTTACGTAAATATGCAATAAAATGTACCTAGGTTGTTATTGTTATAGTAGGTACATACATAGTACTTATGAACCCGTCGTGTTTGACAGATAGTTCCATGGGTTTACTTATAGAGACGGGCAGCGGGGCAGGTAAATTTATGATAATAGTCCGTGCCGCCTAAATATTTTACACAACATTCTCAAAAGTAAGTAGATATAATAATACCTACATACAGTATGTAAGTCCATTATTATATTTAACATTGTAGGTGCACTTACTGGTTTAGTTCAAACTCCTATCGTAAATAAGTTAAAAAAAATAAGTTAAAAAAAAACGCGACTGAACGCCTAAATCCATAGTGCAGATTCAGATCCGAATGAGGAAAACTGTTGATATTTCAAATAGTACCTACATAACGTTAGTTATGGGTAGGGTTGCCAGGTCTTAAAACCGAAAAGCCGGACAGACCAGTCTTTTTAGCCGGACATTTGGGTAAAAAGGCCGGACACCCTTCATTTTTTAGTCTTAGTATAACACAACAATAAAAAAAGTAAAACAAAATTTTAAGAATCAATCTTGTTTATTATGGACAGAGCTACACCGTGCTCGCTTGCGCTAGCGATACAAGGTTAGGCGGGCAGTGCGGAAACCAACACATGGCAAATGTAAAAAATTAAATAAAAAAACCATGCCGGACGCCATATAATTTGGCCGGACACGCAACCAAAAAGCCTGACTCCGGCTTTATCCGGACGCTAGTTATGGGTTATGGCCTGGGTTGAGACGAAATAGGTAGGTAGTATGAAGTTATAGTGTCCAACAATCTTATGTATGAGGAATCTTGGTACGGAAAATAAATATAATAGAATTAGATTATTTTATTAGCATTTAAAAATATTAGTCATAGGGTTATTGTGACCTAAATGACTCGCCATCGGCTGGCATACAAATACTTAGTTTAAACATTTATAAGATTCTACCGATACTGGTGGCCGGTAACAAACACGCAAACCTCAATAACTGATGAAACAACATGCTTACTAAAGCAACAGAAGACGGCTGATATGAGGTAGTTAGTAGGGTTGCCAACCGTATTGAGAGAGAGAGAGAGTATTGAACTCTTTTCCTGTGGGTGTACTCTATAAATAATCTATAACACTAATAGAGTACGCCAAAATACTATCTTTTCATAAACTGCCTTGTTTATGGCAAGTAATTTCGGTTCTCTGCGGTATTTCTGTATGAGACTTGACAATTTGTGACATGGCGAGAAGAGAGGAACAGGGCTTTGATGATTATGATGATGGGACTCCCTTTTCCGCACGTAGACTCCCATTCGGTCCGTTGTGCGTGGGGATGCTGGCTAGCAGAGCCAGCCTAGCTCCGCCCAAAAGCACAGAAGCTTCCTGGGAGCTTTACAGGCTTCGCGGAGCGACCTCACTGTTCCGAGGATTTCTTCGCGTTGAGAAGCCACGGCCTCGCATTCCAGGATGACGTGGGCGGCTGATGAGGAACAGGGCTTTAAAAATATTGATTAAAATGAGATTATTATGTAAGGGTGTTTGGGGTCCTACAATTCTTGTAAACTCAATAAAAAAGTTATATACCGCAAAATGTGCTAGAAAATACATCAAGAGAAATGATTTATAAATCTACTCTTTTTTTTCTCTTTAAAATATGAAATACATACTCTACTTCTGCTAAAGAAAGTTGGCAACCCTAGGTAGTAGGTACTTGTGAGTTGTCAGAGGTTAAGTAGTCGCTATTTATCCTATGTGAATCATGTTGGTATCCATAAGCGCGACACCATTAATCTAATTCGGTATTCTGCAGCTCGTAGGGAACTAAGTTGGTAGTACCAACCTAGTTTAGGTACCAATTTGGTACCTACTATTTACGGGGTACCTGATACTACGAGGGGCTTGTGGCTAAGTAATAACAGCCCGCACGGGTCGATCGATCAGGTTAAGCTACGCTTGCCGCGGTTGGTCCATGGATGGGTGACCATCTTTACATACCAAGAATGCCCTCTGTGCCCCTGAGAAAGCACTCTAAGCCGTTAGTCCCGGTTGTCGTGCATGGATCTTTGGCAGTCGTTACGGGTCGTCAGAATCCCGAAAGCCTGACAACCAGTCTTATCAAGAGGTATAGTGTTACCCAGTAACTGGGTTCTGGAGGTCAGATAGGCAGTCGCTCCTAATGATCGATGATGACCTGATACTACTAGTCAGATCATAGCAATTACCGTAGATAAGATGTAATTATGTATAACAGGTTAGGTATACCTAACTTGACGGCGCGGTTGGCGCAGTGGTTAAGCGATTGACTGCTGCGCTGCATGTCGCGGGTTCGATTCCCGCACGGATCAAATATTTGTATGACCTACAAGTAGTTGTTCCGGGTCTGGCTGTTTGTGTATGTGGGTTTTAAATGTTTGTGAACGCACCCACAATACAGGAGAAATTCCTAGAGTGGGGCAACGTTTTAAAAAATAAAATAAAAAAACTTTTGTAAAACTCATTGTAGGTTCTGTGGGCTCCAAATCATTCACCTTGATTCCTACCGCGACCTAATTTTCGTGCCAACAAGAACTACCTACTTAGTTATCGACTCATTGGTCTATGGGCGCCAATTTGTCGACCATGATGGCCGACCCTCTGTCACGGTTTCCCTGGTGGTAAGAAAATTGTTTTTGGAGTATAGAATATGGCATTGGGGAATTGGACATAAGGTCCTAAATTAAAACCATAGGAACAAATGGACTAAGGATTTATTATATTTAGCATTGTGACAGAAAAGTAAAAGTAATTCTTCTAGGGGGGTAGCTTGACTAAAGAACTCAAGAAAACTAACCTGCACCCTAATTGCGTAACACACGATCAATCATAATCAGTTTTATTTTGACAGTTCAACAATATTCATTGCGTTATTTACGTTGTTGAGCAGACACATTTTCGAACATATGAAGCAATGGATTAGCAATTTGTATGAAAATGTTTCAGATTATGATTAATCGTGCGTTACGCAATTAGGGTGCTGGCTTTTTTTTTTGAGTTTAGGAAATAATCAGATAACTTCTCCCGCTATGGGTGGAGCAGGAGGGCGTGTCAGACTTTTACTGACTAAAACCCACCCGTGTTCCTTCAGTTGCCTATGTGCCAGGGACCACGGTGAAGGTGCTGGATTAACCAGGAATTGATCGCGATATGTGTTGCATAAAATAAAAGGCACTGAGCGTAGCTCCAGCACCCTAATTGACCAAACTCACGATTAATCATAATCGGTTTCGTTTTCACAGTTCAACAATATTCATTGCGTTATTTACGTTGTTGAGCAGACACATTTTTCGAACATATGAAGCAATGGTTTAACAATCCGTTTCAAAAAGAAACAGATTATGATGAATCGTGAGTCACGCAATTAGGGCTGATAAAGATCATCAAATCCTTTTTTTAAATGTAACTCGCCAAATCAAATGAAATTGCAAATATTTATGTTTATAAATCACCAACTATTTAGGGAGCCGTAGCCAAATTCTAAAAACCGAACCCTTATAATTACATACGGGCGGTGTAATTACAACGCAATTAAAGGGTTAGCGCAGCCGCAGGCGGAGCAGCAAAATAATTCCTCTGACATAATATTTATTGATTATTTATTGATGTTAAACTGAATGAGTTAACTTGTTTTGGGTAGTACACTAAATGTCAAAATTAATTTTAGTGACATTTAATAAAAAAATAACCCATTAATCTTGAAGACCAATTAGAACACGGAGTTTTTAGGGTTCCTTACCCGAAGGGTAACCAACGAGACACTATTTATTACTAAGCCTCCGCTGTTCGTCTCTGTCAGCTGGCTGAATCTCATGATGTCAATATGATGTAAAAGGTATACTGTTGAAATTTGTGTATTTCTGCTGCCGCTGTAACAACAAATAATAAAAACGTAATAAGTTAAGAATAAAAGGAGTCCGATAGGTACGTATTTTTTTTGCTTTGTGGTACGGAACTCTTCATGTGCAAGTCCGACTCGCGCTTGGCCGATTTTCTTTCAGCCAATTTACTTTCTATAGAAATGGTTTTGAAAAACTAACGATGACAAATTATAGTATCGCACATTAGGAATTTTGATCGGAATGTCATAATTACCCTCAGACTTCATTGTAAAACGAGAAAGGCCACTGAAAGTTTGCTTAACTTATACATCTATGACTACTAAACCAAGAGAGGCGGGCGCATACAGATACATGCGGCAGGATGCCAGAGCACTAAATGACAAGTTTCACATTTCGGTAAGAAAGAAGGACCACCCCAACCACTCGCTGGAGGTAGTATTGCTTAGATTGAGCTTAACTCCTACATCTTTGAAGCGCAAAATCAAACTTATTTAAAAAGAACTACGACCGAAATGCTCGTAGTTCTTTGACAATGAGTCTGCAAAGCCCTATTTTCAAGGGTCCTGTACATATGAAGAAGGCAAATGAAATTTGATTGTATGCAGCGGAGATAAGAATAGAATGTTTTGAGATGAATGTGCTGGAGTGGCGAGAATGGAACGACGAGAGTGTACGAAATGAGTACTTAGAAAGGTTGAAAATGGCACTACTGACAAAAGTTGTAAGCGTTTTTGTATGGGCATGTGAAGGGATTAAAATTTTGGTGGATGGATGGACACTGAGAAGAACGCCTTAATAGTAGATGGGTTGTGTGAGGAATTAATTATATGCAAGAAAAGGGAATTTTGGATATAGTGACGGTTGACAATGGAGAAGGATGAAGAAAACTTATTGAGCCGACCCCAAGTATTATGGGACAAAGGCCGTATTCCACAGTATGGAGCCTATTAAATTTATGCCGAAGAAATGATAATACTAAAATATAAATTTATTTAAAAAAAGTCGGGAACATGGCTGTCGAAGGGTCGAGCTAGAAACGCACTTCAGACAGAAAGTCAGGGAGACATACTTGTCAGGCTTTTGTAATGTGTTAAAATAACCATTATGGATAGTTTCATTCGACGAGTCAAGTCATGTTACTTGACTCGTCAAATGAAATAAATAATGCTGATGGCTGATGTGTATCGACCAGCAGCGAAGTCAGCTTATTATCTTGAGTGTCAGTTGTTTGCGATCGCAGTGTACTTATTAATGCATGGTGAGGCTGACCGCATGGTGACCTAGTTTAATAAATGGGGTTACAAATCGATATTGTCGTCGAATTGATAGTTTTCATTGACTTACTTTACGTTAGATTTTATGTTTTCGTGCCGTTACCATGGCGATTGCACTATAATTTTATTACCTTGGAAGCTTCTAATGTTTATTCGAATTCTAATATGTACAGTGTCTTTTAGAGTTTAGAACGTATAGTTTCATTGAAAGCCTTTTTAGTCCAGGAATATTAGGGGTTTCACCTCGGAAAGAGTCAACTATCTTTTCTATTTATATGCGTGATGAACTCCTGGAATCTGTTATGACAATGAATCCACTAGCTCCGGAGGAATTGCTTAACACAATATTCTGCAACTGCAAGAATGGTTGTGGTTCACGATGTGGATGCAGGAAAGCAGGGTTGCAATGCTCTTTAGCTTGCAGCCAGTGTAATGGGCAAGCTTGTCTTAATCCTTCACCATATCAGTGTGGTTTTGAGACAAGTTTTAGGGTGCCAAAATAAAGGTTTATACAAGTTTATAGCTGACTATCTCTCATTCCGAGATACTTGCCCTCATTTTACTAATATTCTTAGACTATTTTAGTAACCACCTTGATTGGTTCAAGTAGGTAAGGATGCTAAATAACCAAACAAAATGCGTACCTACCTCTAGCGATTCGCCGCACAACAGTGCTAATACTTACTTACAAACTAAACTTTGGAAACCGCTCTCTTACTACTATGAAAAGAAATATAAAGGTGCGAATGTCAAATTGTCTTTAAGTTGCTATTTAACGGAGGGAAAATGTGTTTGTGACGCGACGACGCGGCGTAGTCCGTTGTGGCAAGTTAATGCTCGGTTCCTAACAAAAACGAACGAAGATAATCCTAAGTGTATGAAACAAATAGTTAAATGCTGTAGCTTTTGTGATTTTAATAAAATTAAAGGTTTCTTTCTTATTGAAAACCGAAAAAATATCTGTGAAGTTCAAAATCGTTATTGGTGTACAACCCTAGCAGGATTGGGCACGCCACGATTGCGGCGGTAAGTCCCCTCTTTGAGGAGTGGTTTGAGAGGCGGCATGGCGTCCTCACCTTCCGCCTGACGCAGGTCCTCACCGGACACGGTTGTTTCGGGAGGTTCCTGTTTCGGATAGGGCGGGAGGAAACGCCCGGGTGTTTCCACTGCGAAGATCGCCCTGAGGACACGGTGGAGCACACGGTCGCGGTCTGCCCAGCTTGGGTGGAGCACCGCCGTGTCTTCGTGGAGGCGATCGGCGGCGGCGATCTCTCGCGTCCGGCCCTGGTCCAGGCCATGGTACGGAGCGGGAGGGCATGGGGAGCCGTCACCTCCTTCAGCGAAGTAGTGATGCTCGCGAAGAGGGAGGCGGCGCACGTGAGGGAGAGGCAGCATATGCGCCCTCGCGACCCTAGCCGCCGCAGGATACGGAGACGCCCTGGGCGTCGGGAAGCCCAGGCCGATTTCCGGCCACCGTAGGCATGAGCTTGCGGACGGCGAGTAATGGGTAGCTCGCTGTCCGGTAAGAACCAAGCCCAAGTCGACGGCGCGTTGTGTTCCACGCGCGCTTCAAAGAGATGTCAGCACAAAAAAATGATGGGGCCCGCAAGGGCCGATGCCTGCCAGGGGTGCGGGTTTGTTCGAAAGAGATACCACAGCCCCTGGCATACGGGCTACTGATGGAACACGGGTGGGTTTTAGTCAGTAAAAGTGACACCTCCTGCTCCACCCAGAGCGGGAGAAGTTATTTGATGATTTACCACCCAAAAAAAACCCTAGCAGGATTGCATTGATCACAGATAACAAAAGCAAAAACAGGTTATTGCATCTTAGTTGATTAAAATATAAACAACACGTCATATTCGCTATACTTCATTTAAATAATTATTGTAAGATAATTATTTTATTTAAGGCTTTTTTGCACATCGGATCATTTCGTTCACTTTCATTCAATGTTTGTTCAAATCTTAGTCTATGGGCTTACTCAACTTAGCGGTTGTCAAACATGATTTTAATTGTGTCAAAATAGTTTTTAAATTTAGAGAATCTTGTTTGAAGAATAGCTTTTAAGATTCTCATATGTAAAAATAAGAAATTTCAGTTATAGTTTAGTCAACAGAATCGGCACCATTGTCCTACGGTCTATACTAGGTTTACGTTTAGGACTTGAGTATTTATTTTATTAGAAAACTTTTTCCCACAAAATAAAACCACTGACTTCCGGAAAAACGCTACAAAGTGAAAAATAACTTTAATTTCGCAAGTCGGTGACTTTGAATATGTATTATAATTTTTCAGCACCGCCTACTGCCCTCACAGAGAAATACTTAAACTAAGATTTAATAAACATGTAACCCACACCAATGACCTGGGTTAAAAGGCTATGACCTGGGTTATGACATAGGATACTTTTATCCTGGTATTACGTTCCCATGGGATGATATCTGGCATCATCTCCGCGGGCAAAAGCTTGTCCATGTCCATTTAGCATGATATCATGCTAAAGAAATCTTCGAAATAAGGGTTCGGTGAAATATTTCTACATAGATAAATCTTCTAGTTATATAAGAAACGACGCACTTCGGGAATGCACACGTTAATGTCCAAGCCGCTTATAAGCTGTAACGCACATATCGGTAATACACGCCGAATACACGTGACACGACGACATCAAGCTATTCATTTCCAGTATAAACTAAAGCTAGCATTGGTCCGCTAATCAGCTAATACTGGATAATATATTCTTTTTATCTTGAATTTGCCAGGATTAATTTCAAACCCAACATGGTTTTTCGTCACTATCAGTAATAATGTAATTAAATTACTAAAATGCTTATGTATTTCCTTCTCGTTTTGTTATTTTCTTTACTTAGGTCGGTGCTTGCAAGATGGTTCCCGGGCCGTCTTACAAGTTTACAGTGTGAAGAAGCAATCTACTATTTATTGCGTAAGCTAAATGGTATTTCCAATCATAGTCTGACCCTGCTGAACGCCCCGCGCTCCGGTTCATTGAACTCTACTACTTATCGCAATCACGTCGATACTTGGTCGATTCATAAATAAATTGATGGTAATTTCCCTTTGCGTTACGCTCCTTTGAGAGCCTTGTCCCAGCATTAATTAATTTTATCAATGGGACAAAGACCTGGAGCACTTTTCAATCGACTGAAGTTATGACCTGTTGCGTTTCCACCACTGCACAAGGTTCATGGAAATGAAACTGATTGCTTTTTTGTAATATTCCGTTTTAGTGGCAGCCTGTAATTTTTATGTTACTGGCTGGTCCGCTCGCGGTTATTACGATTATTTACGATATCTAATCATCATTTCCTTGTCCCAATTTATTTGAGGTCGGCGCAACATTTTCTTCAACCTTTCCTCCACACTTCCCTATTAGCTGTCAGCTCGGTAGTTCACCCCTCTTTCTAATCATATCATCATTAACATAGTCCACAAATTATTCCGATATCTAATACAGACAAAAAATGTGTCAGGAGTTTCGCAAAAAAAAAAAATGTCTAAAAGCTACCAATGCAGGTTCCTCTTTAATTGGAATCTCACATTCCAACGCTGCGTTCGTCTGCCAGAATTCATCAGGGATGGATGAATTAAGCTGGAACCGCTGATACGTATAATAATAGGTGACGGTGAGCTGGCAACAAGGACGTGCCCTTAGTCCACAATGTAACGTAATTACGAGTAGGTCTTTTACCGATAAATCTGTGAAATCTGTGCCGGTAGAACAGTTGCTGCTAAGTTATATTTGGACTAGCTGTACCCGCGCCTTAGCGTGCCTGGATGTCGAACTTCATCCCACGGGAACGTATAACATTAGCTATAAGCCAGTGCAAGTCCTGTCAAAATAGGTCAAGCCATGATGGAGATGAGCTGGAACAAATTTTTACAGTTTTTAACAGATTTTTTTATTTTATGTACTGTATAATTATAGTTTCACTAGCTTCCGCACGCGGCTTCGCCCGCTTGGAAGTCTGAAATTATTCCGCGGGAACGTACTACCGGGATAAAAGTATCCTATGTGTTAATCTAGGTTATAAATCTATGTGTGCCAAATTTCATCCAAATCCATTCAGTAGTTTTTGCGGGAAAAAATAACATACATCCATACATACTTTCGCGTTTATAATAATTTCAGTAAAAAGCTGTCATATGACAAACATACACTTCAATTATGTACCCAATAAACGTAGTACCTGCTACTACTTACTACTACTGTTCTTAAATGGCTTGCATCTCAAATCTCAATTTCTCGGGCGACGGGTGGCGTTAGTTTGAAATGTATAATAATTTTTATACCGGCTGCAAATAACCGCTGAAAAAAAATAGCCATCTGAAAATACCTCAAATAATAAATAAATTCCACGATACTGGTTCAATTCCTGGCTGGTTCAGAAAGCTTTTTATTTTTTTTCCTTCAAAATTGAGATCATGGTTTTTTAGCCATAGTTACACAATTTAGCCTAATTTGCGATTGCAACAATTATTTTCATTTATACGATTGAAATACAGGAAAAAAAAATCCTGTGTGCAAAGTGTAACCATGAAATTAGCATAATTATGATTCCAGGCGTAGAATTTTTTTGTAGAAAAAAAAAACATCGGCTGTTTCATAAAAAAAAATCAATATACGTACATGGTCAAAGGGCTGGTTTCTACCTTGGCCAGCGGGTAAGCATTGCCATACAACGTGGTAATGCTGCCAGTCTCTTGGGAACATTACCAGTCGACAGCGATGAGGATGAATTGTTTATGTTCCAAATGATTGAAATTGTATTATAAATAAACATTATTATCGTGGTCAAATAAAATGTATAAAATGGATTATTATTTTCTGTTTCTTGCCCTCACTGCCATGCAACTGACTATATTTTGGGTTGAAAAATCGTACCATAAGGTTTTGTGGTGGGCATGAAATTACATATGTTTCTCTCACATTAATGATAAATTAATACTGAACACCCACTAAAAACAAATTAAATTTACTCGGTTTAAAAATCATCGCAAGAATCGAGGAGAGGAAGGAGGGTAAGTACGGAACGGGACCTATAATGAACTTTCACTTCTGCGTGAATGAAGTAGTAAGTTGGTTTCGTAAATTATCGTAGAACTGGGAATAAAATCACATGATCCGTTAAAGGGGGTGGGGGTAACAGATGGAAAAAACATAAACAAGACAAACTTCTACAACTTCTTTGCCGACGCTGTTCCAAGGTTCAGGTGTTTCTTGCCATTGTTATTAAATGATTTCTATAATCCTCTTTGTAGGTGCTAGATGCAAAATGGTTTCTTCTTTATTAAAAATCTTTGTCTTTCGAGTTAAGTAATTTAAATCCAGTTCGTTTAAAATTGCTAACTTGAAAGACAGGTTTTAAGACTTTTTTTGTAGCTGCTCCGTAAATAACGCGAAGGTTATAATAGCACCATGTTCTTTGTTGATACTGTTTAGTTTTGTTTGAATTACTTCCCTTTTTCCTAAACTTGTGGTTTAGGTTCATTGAATATTGTTATTGTTTTCATAATTGTTTTTTCTTAGCCATTTTGAGCATTTCCACCATTGCTCATCGTCCATTTACTTTTCAAATCTGACATAAGCAGCAGCTGCGTAGACTTTGGAAGAGGCGTCACAAAAACCGTGAACGGGTTGTATGTTTGTTGCATTAAGATTTGTGGTTCGCAGCCATCTTTGTACTTCAATTTCATTTAGTGTTGTAGATTATTTCTCAGCGCAGTCTAGTCTTGTCTTCCCCACTAAACCATAAAGTATTGTGATCAGTGATCTTCAGATCCAGATTTTGGACGCCTTTGGCATGTCTTTTCATAGGTATTCAAAAATTTCGCCAATGTAGGTTGCGTTTCTGCTCGGTAATGAATCTTTCAGTCAATTGCAGATGCACTCAAGCACAGAATTGATGATAACAAGAGCACGAGATAACTAGATTACAATAGTCTACTTGTGCATATCCTCGGAGAGAGGGGCTCCGTTAACAAGCAGGATAGGGTTCGACAAATCAAGAATATTGTTTGATTGCCTCGCAACTAGGTCACAGGGCTGAACTGTGAGCTGATGTTATTTTAGAAATGACAAAACCATTTCATACTTTCTACTCTAAGTACTTAAGGGAATATACATTTCATTTATTTATAGGGCATTTATTCATGTATTGGATTGGATGTATGTACATCCATGAAAAAGATGATTAGCAAGCTCACGCACGCCTAATTAAATAGGGGAATAAGTGCTGACTGGTTTATTTCTTGCTACTTTACTACCAATAAGAAAGCAGTCCAATTATTTTATAATTAGATAGATCAAGATTCAGATGACATAATTAAGCACGGCTACAGATGCCTTCAGTCAATCCTAAGCAGTGCCAAAATGTGTGTGTTGTGGGTCCACAACGTAGTACATGTTGTAGGACATCTAACGTCACATGGATAGAAATGTGAATTGCATACGTATTTTTAGAAAATCACATGCGCCCTTTGTATTTCCGCATCTACTTTACCAGTCACTACTTTTCATCGTCCGTTCTGATTCCGAACAACCCGACCAACGACGACGGGGCTGGCTTTTATGTCGGAAGAATTAAGTTGAATCAAAGACTATGGGAATCCAAGAATATAAGAGAGCAATAAGACGGGTCTTTGCTTAAAATATCTGCTAAGAATTTGTACTTAGAAACGGCAGTCTCAGTCTTAGCCAAGTTTACACTCTGTTATCGATAGCCTTTCATATCTCCTATGATGTCGGTCTTAGATATCCCAGAGTATTGTAATCGTTTAGAATTAATATTGAAAAAAAAAATTGGTTTTGATTCGTGTAATGGAAACGCCTAGAAATGAATGTGGGAAGCACAAGACGGGTCGAAGTGGTGGAGTCTAGAGGAGGCCTATGTCCAGCAGTGGACGTCGTTCGGCTGAAATGATGATGATGACGACTGTTAAATTTCGTGACATTGATTGTAGCAAGGGGCGAAGAATCCAATGTGTGTAAGGGGCTAAGGAGTGACACCCCTGATGCTTAGCAACTGTGAGAGCAACACTGCCTGGTATTATGTCTCGCGACACTAGCTCGGTATTTAATTCATAAGTAGAAGTACTAAAAGATGAAGACCTAGCAAATTTTAATGTAAAACTAACCATACTCAAATGAGAGAACCTAATTGATGGATATTAAGTACAGTTAAGAACAAGTTACAGAATTGGATACTTTTTGTTTTTGTTTTAGTAGTGAAACATAATATTATAGTATGATCTGTCTGAGATGTCGGGGGACAGCGTTCTGTTTCCGTCCCAGTGCTAAAGGGCCTCATTTTCTCACTTTTCTTGGCTAGGTTGTGTGATATTGTAATGGCAACTAATATTTTAATTGCGATAGTACTTAAATCTTGTAGACTGCTATTATTACTGTTGTGGCGGCATCTACAACGCCACATGCGAACTACGCATACAAGACTTGACACACAAATCCTACTTCGCGCAAGCAGAGTTTACCGCGCGACTCGTATAATAGGCAACGTCCCCACATCAACCGTCAGGCGCACCCGACCGTCCCTTGCTCGTTGAACTGCCAGCCCGCACCGCAGCTGAGCCTGTAGAGTTAAATTCCCGAAGATTTAATAATAATGAAAATGATTTGATCCAGCCTGTCCCTTGTTGTCCCCCCTATCAGTGACGCCCTGAGCCGAGGCACGTACCCCGCAGGGGGTGCCCTCAGCGTGCAGCCGCTTAGTAATATAAGTAGTATTACGCCCCTGGCTTGGAGGCTTCAAGTTTTCTTAAGGCAGCTACAGGAAAGTCCGGTTAAGAAGTCACGGCCTGTCAAGGCTAACTTCGAGATGCCATAAAAAAATTAAAAAAAAAACAACCGTCGTGCTGTTGTCCACCAGACACAACACCCATTTGGTCGGAGGATCCTCCCTTTCCATAGAGTATGAGTGAACTTTACACCCTGTTCCTCATAGCTCTATTGTTTCATCGTGATTTTTTTACTAAGAAACGAAAACTAATCGTATAAAATCTTGCCCTTCGAACAACATATTCGACATAAGCAAGGGCGTGGTATGAGCGGATACCGTATGGAGTCAAATCCCAATGGGATTGAAGTTCTCACTTACTGTCTGCTTGAAGTTCTCTGGCCAGCACATGCATGCCTTTGGGAATGTGTCGCATGATCATATGATATAAAGCGGATCGGATAGCGACCTAATTGCTCGATGCGCCATTATGACAATATGCAATAAAATAAAGGCTTGTTGTGTAGGTATGTATGAGGTTCACGAATCAGTAAACTATAATACGAATGAAACTATACAATAGTAAAAGTAAAATAATTTCAATATTAAAATAATCAATAATATATGCGTATTTATATCGATGGTTTCTTTTATCGGATTCAACTCGGTCATTCATGGTGCCATGTCATTTTCGATATCGTTAACATGGATCAGGAAAAAGTGAAGAAATAATGAAATAGTAGGTAAAAACTATACTTACTACGTGATGCAACGAATATGCCGCCAACCATAGTTACATAGTCAGATTAGAAAATGAGCCCATGGAGGTGCGGCGGCAACGTGTGGTTTCTGGCATCGTCGTTGTCGTTCAGGCGTAAAGCGAGCGAGAAATAACTATATTAATTGATTGATTGATCAATTTATTGATTATTCTTGACTCGATGCATAATACGATACCTATTTTTTCACGTAGGGTTAGTTACTGCTATGAAAAAAAGAATATGCACTTTTTTTACTGAAAACGGTTAAATTTGACCGGATAACGGTATATTGATAACAATCCAAATAAAGGGACAAACTAAAGCAAATATTTGTCTAGAATGAATTCAACATAATATATTGCGGGTCTCAAACCATAGCCCTGAAAGCGTATCTAAAATCCGTTACTTTTGAGGAGACAAAAAACCAAAATAACTTTTCTTGTAATTGAGTCAACTTGTGGTGTATTTGCATGTGTGGCCTTATACATATTAATTATGGTTTAATTTTAAGGTATTTTTCCTCTATAACACTGCTTTTTCGTCCTAAAGTCTATTTTCATTCATGAGTAAACCGAGCAAATAATAATTATGATTAGTCCACGGTAGATTATTATTGATTTTTTTCAAATTGCTATAGTTTTTTCGTGTAAAGGGCAATTTTTTAAATGTTCGGTAATTTAATGAAAATCGGGTACACGGCCTTAAGGTGACTTGTCCACATTTTTCCATACAAACTTCGGGAGGGTTTTACTCCACTGTTTCACTATGTACAGTTACGAGCAATAATATGTCATACGCTTACCAACTTTTAAAAGTGATTTTCTCCACTTTCACTAATTGTAATCTTATTTTATTATGAAAATAATATTTTGGAACCCACACTGTAATGAAATAATAGGTCTTTACCTATGAAATTGCCGTTTTGTATGAAAAAATTTAAACGATTTTTTTTCATGAATTTTTTATTTGTATTAATCGAAGTAATCACCCATGCAATCAATGCATCTTTGCCATCGCAGTGGCAGTTTATTGATGCCCTTCTTAAAGAAATCAGCTGGACGGGAGGCAACAAATTCTTCAAAGGCATTTTGTACTGCCTCTCGGGTATTAAATTTTTTTCCCGCCAAGAAGTTATCCAAATTCTGGAAAAAGTAGTAGTCTGTAGGCGCAAGGTCTGGTGAGTAGGGCGGATGACGGAGAGCTTCCAACCCCAGTTCTTGCAACTTGGAGACCGTCTGCTGTGCAGTATGAGGTCGCGCGTTGTCGTGCAGGAGCAGCGGAGACGAGCGATTGACCAATGCTGGTTGGAGATGCGCCAGCTTCTCCATCATTGTGTTCAGTTCTTCACAGTACACATCTGCAGTAATGCTCACCCCGTTTGGTAAGAAGCTGTGATGAATCACACCGGCGCTAGACCACCAAACAGTGACCATCACTTTTCTAGGGGTAAGTTTTCGTTTAGGGCATTGTTTAGGTGCTGAACCAGGATCCAACCAACTTGCTGAGCGCTTACGGTTATCAAACAGAATCCATTTTTCATCGCAGGTAACAATGCGGTTCAAAATTCCTTCATTTGTGTGTCTGTTGAGCAGTGCAAGGCACGTCTCGACGCGTACTTCGCGCTGGCGATCATTGAGTTCGTGGGGCACCCATTTGTCAAGCTTTTTTACCTTGCCAATTTGACGCAAATGGACCAATATTGTTTTGACGCTAAAGTCGAAAGCTGCTGCTAATTCAGCCGTAGATTGTGTATCATCAGCTTCCACAATCGCCTTTAATTCGTCATTGTCGACCAAAGTCTTCGGACGACCGCGAGGTTCATTTTTCAGGTCGAAATTTCCAGAACGGAAGCGAGCAAACCAATAACAGGTGGTGCGTTGGTTTGTAGTGTTAGCTCCGTAAACGTCGTTGATGTTGCGTGCCGCTTGTGCCGCGTTGCTGCCACGACGGTGCTCATATTCCATAATTACTCGAATTTTTAACGTATCCATGATGACGAAAAAGATTGAAATGCGATGAAAATGTAACACTAATCAATAAAGAAATGACTACTTTTAGAAAAAAAAAATCCATGTTTTTAAAATAAAATTAATTTGAAATTAGAATTCTTAGCCAAACAAAAATTATTTTGATTTGAAATGGCCAGTACTGCAGAACGGCAATTTCATAGGTAAAGACCTAATATCTCAGTTATCTCAAGGCTGCAATCGCTATTTAAAAGAAAATCGCTTTTGAACTTGGCGATGTGTTTGCATATTATTGCTCGTGAGTCGTGACTGTACATGAAAAATTAAACATGGTATGGTTTTGTCTCATTATCAATATTGTCTGTACGGAAACAGAATACTAAATTAAAAAGCCATTAAAAAGTCATGAGCCAACAAAGATTCGTTTTTCTTGCTAACCTAACTTTGGGCGTGTTTAAGTAATAAAAGCAGTGTGAAATCTCGAAAACCAAGTCGGTACCGACAAAGTTCAATTATCGAAAAGTTCAATAAACTTAATTGGTAATTGATTTATGCAGTGGTTTTTTTTCAGAAAACCCGATCTTCCGAAGGACTTTTCTTAATTTCTTACGCGCCTGTTTTACTTTAGCTGATCCTGTAGCTCACTCAATAATGTTGTATGTGTAGACTAGCGTTTAACTGCTTATCACGGGTCCTACCTCTGTCGGACACGAAGCCAGGTGAGAAGACAGCGTGATTTTTAGCCAGGCCCACCAGTGAGTTCGAGCCCGCGACTTGTGTACCCTTAAAACAAAATGAAATCCATACCAATCACAATCTCAGTCTTAACGAATTTACCTATGCAAATATTAATCACAATTTTTTTACAAATTTTATTTTTAACCCCCGACGAAAAGTTGGACCGCTATGTTGTGTCTGTGGCACCGTAGTTTAAAAAAAAAAAGAAAACAAAAGTAGTTTTTCTAGCGTGTTTCATCAAAATCGGTTCAGCCGTTTGAACATTATCAGCTTTTTTCTGGTTGATGAAGGGATTGCAAAAATATTAATTAAGTAAATAATTCTTTTTCACTTTTTTAGAAGTTTTTGATGGAACCTTACCGTACCATTTGCATTGTAGGGCAGTGCAAGTGCAGGGCAAGTCAAGGTGACAGTTTACAGTTGTGCCGCAGATTGTCTATAATCGCTTGACACTCGCATGACAATTCACTTTTGGTCTAACAATTGACCTTCTGTAAGAGTGTTTAGTATAATAACCCCAATTAATATCTTTATATTTGAAAATACATTAAAAGCATACCTACTGTGCGCAATTTGTGTTTTATTAAATTCCGTTTCCGATACTTACCTACGTGATTCAGTGCCTCGTGTATGACGCGTGCATTGAACAACCAAAAAGCTGTAAGTTTTTATGCATTATGGCAGTTCTCATATTTCACTCACAAATAAAGGGTTCAACGTGTTTACGAGATGCATCGCCGAGAAAGTTTTAGTTCGCTTTCAGAAAGTCGCCCGCTGCGAGGGAAGGGGGTGAGAGGTGGCCATTGGCACGTGTTCGGCGTGTGGACTTGCTGACAAATGATCTACGGAGTATAGGTACCTGCCCTACCATGCCCTCGGATCATCACTTTCTAATTCTTCGATATTTTATTATCAAAGCCTCGTAATCTAATAATTCCACAAAGGACCTACCACCAAGAGTTGCAAGATTCAAAAATATTAATATTTCAACAGCTTTATCTAAAACAGAGCCAAACGCAAAGTATCTATTTACTCAAACACATTCAAGGTCTTCTAATGGCCTTGATTTAGTCCGGACTGACGATGTAATAATAATATTGTTATCGCAGACACGCGGCACATCGTAGCTATTTTTTATGTATGAATAATCCCAAAACCTGTTGCCCTATGTTGTCCCAAGTTGTTCTACTAATCTTGAACCGATTAAAATAACGGTGAATATTTTATTCCCCTGTACTTGTGTAAGTTAGGTAGTACAAAAGCTACTAAAAAAGGCTGGTAGGTACTTCGGTATGGGTTAGGAATTTAGGATAGACTTACTTATAGAAAAGTCATAGGCATATTAGTTTCTTATCAATAAAACCCACTAAATTATCTGCATTCAAATAGTTGTTCATGTAAACGATCGTTCATGTAAACCAAGGACGCAAACTCCGAGGTCCTACGATTTCCAAGTTGGTATTGTTACCTATTTTAAACAAAAGGGTATAGGCGGGATTATAGTAAAATAATACAGGTAGGTACCTATTCAACTTCGAACACAGACAACATGTCTTATATATACAATTACTTATAATAAATAATTTACTGTTAACCTGCACCCTAATTGCGTAACTCACGATTGATCATAATTGGTTTCGTCTCCACAGTTAAACAATATTCATTGCGTTATTTATGTTGTCGAACAGACACATTTTTCGAACATATGAAGCAATGGTTTAACAATCCGTTTCAAAACGATACAGATTATGATGAATCGTGAGTTACGCAATTAGGGTGCAGTTATGCAACTTGTGAGATGTTGGATTGAAAGTATTATCTGCCGGAGGCAATGGAACCGTCCGCGTCCCTCTCTGATTCTTTCACATGGAATCGCAAAGGCTTTGTCAAAACGAATGACAGCTAATGCGACATTACCGCAAACATGTAATTTGAATGTAGTAACATCAAGGTGGACGCGCCGGGGTAACCAATTTTTGTAAAGTTTTTTTTTTTTCAATTTCCACGTCAATGTCAGATTGTGTATGTTGATTAAAATATGATTTGTGACCGTAACAAAAATACTTACACGGAATTATAATCATTTATTCATCAAAACATTTACTACCTATTTTATGAAAAAAACATTCAATTAGGTACCTACTCGTAATTCTTCAAAAAATTATAATATGATTGACATGTAAAAGTGTTTGTACAAACGGCTACACATCAAGCTATATAGTTTACACTGTTCTCGCACTGTACGGAAATCCTACACAATGCGAGATCAGCTTATGCTGAAAATGTATAGCTTGATGTGTAGCCGTGTGTACAAACCTACTTACAGAAATAAAATCATTTAACAATGGCATGAAATTTACAGATCTGCCATCAAATGCGATAGTGTGGCCTTACATGCTAAATCCTTAATCTAAATCCTATAACATTATATAACATACAATATATAATGCATCTTTTGCGAATTCACTCAAATTGCCACACAATACATCAGCCCTCTCCTGAATCTCGTTCACCAAACGCAAACGCAATTCTATAAATACATACGTATTGAGATCTCGAAACATATTTCATTCAACATACAGTGTGACACTGATCTGCAAATTGGAATTGGAAAAAACGGACGAAAAAGTGTATTTTATGGGCTTCCTAAGCGCATCCAATTTAATTACTTAATGTGGTCAAGAAGACTAAGATATCTGTCGAAAAATTTAAAATTGCACTCGGATCAAAATTTCTGGTAGCTCCTATTTTCTCATTTCTTTAAAATTCTGGATCATGCAGAAGCTACTTAAATACGCACAACAATGATAATGAAATGCACGATAGGGTATTCACAACGGGGCGCCTGTCGTGCTAGCCACAACTTGGTTCGTGTGCGGGCGCGCCGGCTCAGGTGTCTGCTAGCGTTCGCACTCATGATCTGCTTGTGTTACCAGCTAAATTATCCGTACTATGCTTCCTAAAACTATTTCGTCATCATCACCGACGGGCTTCTAGGAAACCAACCAAATTGATAGTAGCCTATTGAATGTAATACAGTAATACAACAAAGCACTAGGAAGTGTCGAAGGGTGGGCGTTTTTGGGGGACTGTCTTATGTATTTTGACGTTCGAAAAGTGCTGATTCTCAGCCTAATTTGAATAAATGACTTTTGATTTTGATTTTGACAGGTGTCTTTATAGCCTAAGAAAATAAATTAAATTAGGCAAATCTGCGAAAATAAATCTGTAATGTTTATCATGAATTCATGATGATCACTCGGAAGGCTTTAGGCGCGAATTACACAGAAACGGCGTAAGGTGAATGCGCGGCGCTGGCGCAGCGTTCGCAGTGAATTTTGTATGTACCTATGATGCCGCTTGTAAACGTTTTCATACAAAAAAACGCGCCTGCGCCGCGCCGTCGCCTTACGCCGTTTCTGTGTAATTCGCGCCTTAGAAATACTACGTTCAAAGTCCATTACTATATATTTTTATTATTAACACGCTTTTATTAGCTTCACCTGTATGATTTTTTTTTTAAACAGTGCCCCACACTAGGAATTTCTCCTGTATTGTGGGTGCGTTTACAAACCTTTAAAAACTCACATGCACAAACAACCAGACCCGGAACAACTTCTTATATTATTATACTCCATTCCGTGCAGGAATCGAACCCGCGACACGCAGCGCAGCAGTCAGTCAATCGCTTAACCGCTGCGCCAACCGTGCCGACATATTTGTAAGCATGTTTGTAACCGACACTTGATTTTAACCCACTTCAAACGGTCAGATTTCTTTTAAACTTTGAAGGACCGGTGACAATTGAATAATTTCAAAAAAAAAAGTATACAGACAAGAAACTGAGAAATCACGCTATTGTAGTTAGCAGAACTAAAAAATCTATACCTACTTATGTATATAATACATATTAATATAGGTATAATATAATAAAATTTGAAAATCTGTTTCTGTACATTTAAAAAAAATCGAAAAAAAAAATAGTTGGGGTGCTATGGGATAATCAACAGATGCCATTTTAATCCTTTTCGAAATTTTTGTCTGGTTGTCGGTTTTTCTGATTATAATCATTATAATTATAATCATCTAAACAGATAATTATCTGTTTAGATGTTTAAATAGATCAAAAAACACGTCAAAAGAACGAAACTAATATGGTTAAAGTTCATACCTACTCAAACGTTGTTGATAACTCTCAGTATATTAATCTAAAGATATGATCAATTTAAAGTGTTCAAGAATAGTTTAATTACGTAATTTTGAAACACGTAACGACGTCTATTGGCGCGAAATGGTACTAACGAATACAAAATGTAATTCCATAATAAATTATGTTAATAATAACACGTCATTCTCTAGGTGTCTGTGTTATTTCAAAAAGTAATGATACTCATTATTAAAATTGCTTTCCGTTGGTGGTTGATTCCGACGAATGAAAAAAGCTAAAAGAATTTCAAATAAAAAGTGGTGATTTAATAATTGATGTGGTGTTCTGTTCTGAGTCTTAGAGAATGCAATGTCAGATAAATATTTATTCGTTTTAAAAATAACAACTATAGAAACCAATACAAATAGAGGGGGACAAATCTCATAAAAAAATAAAATTAGAGCAAAATTAGAGCGGCTATGGGGAAAAGTATTATCAAAATTAGAGCGTCAGCTTAACGCCATCCAGGTTTGAATAGCAAACATACGAAGACAAGAACTTGATTATAGATTTTCCATCGAAAATACGTCTAGCCGAGAGGCGAGGTCCAAAATCCATCTATCTATGGATTACCCCGTAAATCCGTAGGTCTGGCAATGCGGAGTGACGCTAGGTAGAAACTAGAAACCTGTGGTAAGGATGTTATGTTACCATTTGAATATTATGGTATCGATAATATTGTTCAGTCTGTTTTTCTAATTGTTCGACCAGTGTTTCCGGAGTAGATGTCTGCTTTTTCAAACTGCTTCGAACATAATTTTGACGAAGCAGATGGAAGCCAATACTTTTTACAATTACTATGAGAAAAAACTAAAAATTATGAGATAGCTTAGGCAAAAACCAGTCGGAAAATGTTGGTTTTAGTTTATGAAAAACTTAACAAAATAAATTTTAAAACTCTATTCAAAGATTTCAGTTTGTTAAATCTGTTTTTGAACACCATGAAATAATAGTCGCCATTTTATCAGAAAATCCGAAAGTAAAAATCCAAAATTGCGGCCATAAGGATCTGAGTAAATAGGTTTGTTTTTTTTTGCACGGGCAACTGTAGGTAAGTCGGTGCTCTTTTGAGCGACATGACTTACAGAGAAACATTTTCTTAATTAAAACAAGTTTAAAAATATATTTATTTATTTATTTATTTGGTATCTCCAACAAAGGATACATGAAACAATAGAAATCACAGTAATAAAATACTGACAATTTAATAGTTTCTGTCTGGTTTTGAATTATTTTTTCAACAACGCTCGTAGTGGATATGCACTAAGATTTTTTGCCTGAAAATATCTTTTCCTCGGCTAATATTAAGCTTACCCTAATTGCGTAACGTATCCTAACTATCAATCACCATGTAAATTTTGAAGGCTAATTCATGCTAAGTTGGAAAAATGCGTCGGCTCAACAATGTAAATAACGCAATGAATGTTGTTGAAAATGAAAGCCATTCGTACTATTTAGTATGTTACATAATCAGCCTATAATATTCCTACTGCTGGGACACAGGCCTCCTCGCTGTGAGAGAGTGTGCCGCATAGATTTAAGAAATATTATGGTGTGTCGTGATCTAAGGCCGTGATCTACCACGCGTGCCTAGCGCGGGTTGGTAAATGTCACGTTGGTTATAGGACATGCCGGTTTCCTCAAGATGTTTTCGTTTTGAGAGCAATGGTGATGAAATAATTAACCGCCTTGTCTGGGTTCGAACGAACGACCTACAAACTCGGTAAGTCGGCTATTACCACTGGGCCATCACTGCTGTTAGTGTGTTACGCTGTTACGCAATTAAGAATATCTTGTCTATGTCCTACGCTCCTTAGACTGGCACGGACTTCCCTAATTAATTGACTAAATGATCGACTGGCACTCTTACTTAGCGGTTCTAGAATTGTAGATCACAGGGCAGTTGGCAAATGGATTGGCTACTGAGTAGTTGGCTTTATAAAGGTGGTTTTATTGATTTCACTATCCATAATTATGTGGTTTACATAGAACTTTTACGAGCTATTTATTATTTTTATTTACGTAATTATAACTGTTTTCATCTTTGCTAAATATTGTCTATCGCATAACTTCTTCCTTAATCCTTTCCTCATATGGTACATTGCATCAAATTATGCAAGTCCACCAAACAAATCTAGTGGGTAACTAAGCTAAGTTGAATTTTTATTTCGGACTAATTTTGATTGAGTTTCAAGAAAAACTTTAAAAAAGAAACGACTTCTGTTTTTGTTTTTTGGAAAATGTTTATATTTTCCACTTTTTGAACCGACGAAAAAACGGAGGAGGTTACTCAATTCGACGCGTATATTTTTTTTTTTTATGTATGACCACGCATAACTTTTTACAGAGTAGTCCGATTTTAATAATTCTTTTTTTTATTGGAAAGGGTATACCCCGAAGTTGGTCCCATATAAATTTCAAAGAAAAATTCCAACCCTAAGGGTAAGAAAACAGGGGATGATTGATTGTTTACTCACAGATTTTAATACTGAGTTGTGTATTACAAAAAGTAATCAACAAAAAGTAATTAGTAGATTATAGCCACAAAAAATTATAAAATAAAAACTTTTTATTAGTAGTACCTACCCCACACCAATTCGAAATTTCATCATCTTTCGGGTCAAAAGAATGCATATTTATACGATAGCAGCAATCGCGGTTGATTTGCTGTAATTTTTTGAAGAGTTTTTTTCTGTCTCCGAAACGCATCATCAGATCTATATGAAATTTAAATGGGACCATTTCGGAGTAAAACCCTTTCGGAGAAAAAAGATCTTTGCAAATCCAATATGACGGAGTTATGCCCGAACATACATAAAAAGAAGGTTGTATCTTCCTTCATCAGCTCAGCGTCATGACACGATGATGACCATACGAAAATGTCTCAATAGCTTTAGAAAATATATGAAAAACATTCGAGGGTTGCCCTCGATTTCCCTGGGATTCCATCATCAGATCCTGACTTGGTACCAATGGGACCACCTCAGGAGCAAAAATAAATAAATTAAAAAAAAAAAAATTGACACTGTCCACAAATGGGTGAGAAATCGGCGAAAATACATTTAAAAAAACATACAGTGGAACATATAACCTCCAAATTTTTTCTAGTCGTAAACGTTAGTAAAGTTTTTCAAAAATATTTGATGGTTGTAAATTAATCTGTATAGTGACTTACTGGTAGACGTGATTTGTTGTTTGACGTGGAGTTTTGTTACTGTACTGTCATCAACTCATCAGTAAACGCACACGTTATCTCTTTTTATACTCACAGGTTATATATGTCTGATTGATAAATCACTGACATCAACGAAACGGTATATTAGTTATTCATGTATTGAAAAGAGACTGTGGGGGCTTGTGGCTAAATAATATTAGCTGCACGGGTCGATCGATCAGGTTAAGCTACGCTTGCCGCGGTTGGTCCGTGGATGGGTGGCCATAGACCCCTCCGTGCCTCGGAAAGTCCCGGTTGTCATTTGTGGATCTTTGACAGTCCTTACGGGTTGTCAGAAAGCCAGAAAGTTTGACAAGCAGTCTTACCGAGGGGTATCGTATTACCCAGTAACTGTGTTGTGGAGGTCATATTGGCAGTCGCTCCATGTAAAATACTGGTATTCAGCTGCATCCGGTCAGACTGGAAGCCGACCTCAACATAGTTGGAAAAAGACTAGGCAGACGATGACGATGCATTGAAAAGAGACTACTTCTAAGTCTTATAACAATCTCGTAGGATGTGAGGGGTGGTCCAGCAGATCCGAATTCCAAGCGACCGAATTTAGAATGTTTTGTTGGAGCCGTTGTTTCTCGGAATCGGATCAGATGCAGCGCAAACGCTCGTAGTCTTCTTGTTCTTTTTTCAAACACATGCAACGGCACTGTGTTCAGCTTCTCTCAGGTTCCATAACAAGCGTGGTAGTATGACGTTACGATATAACTGATCTTTAAATTAATTGAAGTACGTAGTCTAGACGTTCATTTCCTTTTCGCGTTCGTTGACTCTGTAAGAAGGAGGTAGGTATATGAATCGTTGATTAAACATCTAACTCAGCTTAAAGTAGAATTTGCGTATTCGTATCGGTTTTTGTTTTCATTAATAAACACGTTGCAAAATAATATTCTTACTTCTACACTACTACTACAGTAGGACCTCGAAATGAGATGACTTGTGGATTGTTTGTAACATGAAACACGATTACTAAAATTATTGTGTTCCGCTGCTTTTGGATAGTTTTCCATTGCTTGAAATACGATTCTTACTATTGATTTTGAAGCAATGATTTGACCATTACATTTTGTTCGTTGACAATAACTACGCTGGTTACTGGATCGGGAGCAGAGACCGAATTACCGGTATTTTTCCTATAATGTTACCAATTACCGTTATGTTAACGATAAAAAAGTGACGATAATAATACCGATACCCAAAGTCAGTTAACATTATCTTATTACCAGTATTAGTATCGGTAAAAGTAACACTTCTTATACCGGTAATTTATACGTCTATCTCTTTCTAACTATGATGTGTGGTGGTGGGACTAGCATCTTTCGTGTGTGCACAGAAACAATTATATACACGCCGAACGTGCGACTACCTTCGGTGTGTCTGCAGAAAATTATAATAAACTGGGTGGCACGGACATCAACGCGAAAACTGAAACCATGAATGACTACCTTCGGCATGTATACAATATTGCTGCCGGTTCTCTTGACACCGAACTAAACTAAGTGATAGTTTTATACCTTCGGCATGTATACAATTTTGCTGCCGATTATCTTGACACCGAACTAAACTAAGTGGTAGTTAGTTTAGATAGTTCGTTTGTTTAATGTAGGCTATGAGATTCTTAAAGCTATTCTGCAAGCAAAATCTTTAAATTTAAAAAATATTTTGACAGCTAAAATCGTAATTGACAAATGGGGCTGCACGTGGTAATTTCTTTGGCTTCGCAACGTGGTACTTGCCCTACCCCTTATTTTTTTTAGAGCCGCTGGCGCGCTGGTGAGGTGGCACCTTCGACGTGTTTTAATTTGTTAAGATTTTCACTTTTTGTAAGTATGGAAAATTATTACCTACATGTTGAGGTTTATGGGCTTAATAAAGGGGGTCGAAATTTTCGATAGGACACACATTTTCGAGATATAAGCAAAAGAAAAGGAAAAAAGATTGTTTTTGCACCTGATGTCGAGGTTTTGGTGTGAATTTTAGTTAATGACAGCTAATTTTACTCCGCAACTTTTTAATCACGATTTATGATAGTCAAATTTAGTTAGACAGCCAATTTTTTTGGAAGAAACGTCTAATTCAGAATAGCAAAATTGTCATTTACACTAAATTGCGTTCGGTGTACGCGACGCTATGTTTATGTGCCGCATGATTATGAAATGAAACATGCGCGAGCCTTATCGTATTCGTATCTTTCCGATCGTCGTAACATACGTTGTTGCCGCTCCGCTTAGAAGAGCCGAACGCAAGGCGCTTATTTCGGTTTGGCAACGTCGCAGAAAATGTTGCTTCTTGTTTCATTTTAGCGAAGTAACTATATTGTTGACGTTATTTAAATACCGGTAAATCCTATTATTTAACGGTAATTTTAACGTTACATATTTAACGGAACGGAATTTTGGTAGTTTTACCGGTATTTTATTGGTAAGAGTGTGTCCACAACTGGCGAATGCGCCGCTCGCGAGCCTTTGCGAACTGTGCGCGTGTTGCTCGCGTGCGGTTATAGCCTACGTTTGGTGCGCCGCTCTAGTGCAACTCCGGCAAGGCTCGAGTGGGGCGCGCGTGAAGCTCGTGCTCAGCCCGTGCGCACATTCGCGTTGAACTAAATGTGGGCGAGGGAGGTGCACCGCGAGCGGCACGCGCGCTCCTCCTGCGCCGCACGAGGACGGAGCGTAGCTTGAGCGCGAGCGGCGCGTGGACGGCGCAGGGTCTGCGTACGAACATGATATGCACGCGCGCAGTTCGCAAGCGGCTCGCGAGCGGCGCATTCGCCAGGTCTGGACACACCCTAACGATAACCGTCCCTGATCGGGAGACGTAACAATAAGCGCACGCGGGTTATTGCTCCTCAACGGTCCTTATCTACTTACGTCAAATGCGACTTCCGCGCCTCTGTGTCGTTGTTACCCGTCTCTGTCGCCTTCCAAGACCGAACGCTTATGCCAGGAATAAATCCTATTAGAATCCGTTTTTCCTTTAAACCGTGGGAGTTGATAAAACAGAAATCTACTTTGTAGTTCAGGGTTGCGGGAACTGTATTAATAGAACATGTTTTGTTCAAATTAAGAATACCTTTGCAATTTCGTAATAATTTAAAATTAAATATTTGTTCAATGATGGTTTCGTGTTTGTCTTTTTGACTAAAGTAAAAAACGTTTAGAAATATTCTTTATAAAACGAGATGAGTACTGTAAACCACAACGACCCGAAGTCTCACTCAACTAGTTACTATTGAAACGGATAGTTTCTTGGCCGGATACCGGATATTCAGCTATGCTATAAGCCGAACATCCGGCTGAATACCTAATTACCCATAGCCTAATCGGAGCAAACCCGCGGAGTTGCGGTTCTCTACTGCTAGATCTTTGATTATTGGATTTCTTGGTAAATGCGCACTGTGTCTTTTTATTAATGTAACTTTTTTAAATACGTAGTTTAATTTGTAATTTGCAACATAAACTGCGAAAAATGTTTTCAGTAAAGAAAGATCGCTAAATTGGGTTTCATTTGCGTTTAATTTTTAACCGACTTGGAGGTTATATGTACCATTGTATGTATTTTTTATATTTTTATGTATGTTCATCGATTTCGCCCCCATTTGAGGACCGATTCTCAATTTTTTTTTATATTTGAAAGAGTATACTCCTGAGGTGGTCCCATTGGCACCAAGTCAGGATCTTTTTTTATAAATGTAAAAAAAAACAACCGACTTCCAAAAAACAAAAAACTGAAAAATATCTTTAATTTCGGAAGGCGGTGACAAGAAATTAATAAAATTCATATCCAGTCACCGACTTCCGAAATTAAAGATATTTTTCAGTTTCTTTTGTTTTTTGGAAGTAACTAAGTTAGGTTGTTTTTTTTTTTTGAAAAAAGTTTTTTATTTTTCACTTTTTAGTTATAGTACGATGTGTGATGATGTATCATAGCGACTGTGCGTTCGGTCACAATAGCAAAATCGCACGTTTCAGCGATTACTTCGACGTTTTTGGCGACTCGTTCTAGAATATGGCATAAAAAATACGTTTTCTAGACGGTGAATTGTTTTTCCAAGAGAATATTCTTATTAAGCATTGTGGAGCTTTCCGAAAAGCGATTAAATTGCTGATTGCTAATGCTAAAAATTACGCAGGGTTAAATAGTTGAATACGAGCATCTGAAAAACGACTTAATCGCTAATTGTAAAAGCTAACAGTAGCATATCTTCAAGGGTCCTATTTAATTGTAGTAATTTAAGTTTATGTTGGCACCACATAAAAATGTATAATAATGTAGATATGTGTACTAGTAAATAAATAAATTAAAAAAAGGGCTCAATTTCAATCGTGAAAATTTTAAAACGACCTTTGATTTAATTACTATGGTGACGTACATAACAAACGACTGCATTATTTCTGATGAATAATAAACTCGGTTCAAAATCGTATTTAAAACCAGAGCATTTTATATATACATATTTCTGTACCTGTAAAATTAAACCTATTCGAGGCGGAGTGCTATAAAAGTTCGAACTCAATCTTGCATCCTGCATGTTCCATATGAGCCTCGTTACCCTTAAGAGGACACTTTGCGCGGGCTCGAACTCACTGGTGGGCCTGGCTAAAAATCACGTTGTCTCACCAGGCTTCGTATCCGACAGAGATAGTATCAGTGGTGAGCAGTTAGACGCTAGTCTACATGCACAACGTTATTGAGTGAGCAGGAGCATTTTTGGAAAAAAAAATCGCGAAAAAATTAAGAAAAGTCCTTCAGAAGATCGGGTTTTATGAAAAAACCACTGCATAAATCAATGACGAATAAAGTTTATTGATTTTTTTTTTTATTCATTTAAGTTCTTATTAAATACATTTTTAAATATTTCATAAAACAAAAATTTTAAAAAAACCTTTAAAAACATATAAAATAGGGATCCGCCGATATTGGCAGCAGGGTCCAAGCTACCGGTGGTTAGGGCTCCAGAGACCGGAACCTCCTCACGATGCGAGCCGTATCGAGGAGTACTGCCTTCTGAATCAGGCCTTTGATCCAGCCGCCTAACGAGAGCCTCGAGAGATGTTGTTCGAGGCTTTCGGCCATCAGTCCATTGGCTGATACGACAATCGGCACAATGACAGCCGAGTCCACATTCCACATGTCAACAACCTCGTGTGCTAAGTCGAGATACTTCATTTGCTTCTCTTTCTCAGCTTTCACGAGGTTCCCGTCATGCGGAATGGTAACATCGACTATCATTGTGCGGCGCGCTAACCGATCTATCACCACTATATCAGGCTTATTGGCTACAATAGTCCTGTCAGTAATGATAGATCGGTCCCAGTACAACGTGACATGGTTATTGAATTTATTGTTAATTGAACTTTGTCGGTACCGTCTTGGTTTTTGAGATTTTACACTCCTTTTATTACTTAAACACGCTCAAAGTTAGGTTAAATTAGCAAGAAAAACGAATCTTTGTTGGCTCGTAACTTTTTAATGGCTTTTTATTTTAGTATTCTGTTTCCGTACAGACAATAATAATAACGAGACAAAACCATACCATGTTTTATTTTTGATTTACATAGTCAAACAGTGGAGTAAAACCCTCCCGAAGTTTGTATGGAAAAAATGTGGACAAGTGTCACCTTAAGTGCCCAGAGCCTTCTAAAGGTTAAAGACACCCCAACCATTAAGGCCAATCGCCCACGGCGACATTCTGCAGCGATTCAGCAGCGCCTTTTGTTAGTGCGCGTCTGTCTTCATCACTACGTTTGGCCTTTTGGCCACGACAAAAGCGTTTCAGTACCTAGTGATATAAACACAATGTAACGATTCAGCATCGGTTCTGCATCGATGCAAACGCGCGACTATGGATTCAGCATCGCTACTCACGCGCGACTATATTGATTTACATAATGGCCACCGCTTTCTTTTTTATTAAAATGACCTAGAATCAAAAATTCAAAAACCACCAACCCCGCACTGGGCCCGCGTGGTGGATTAGGGACCATGCTAATCATGCATGTACATTAATTTACCGGCGGAATCCATCTTGCCCGTACCGTACCGTCCACAGGAGTTTACAAGTAGTACCACAAAGTACGACTGTATCGATACTGCATCCGCGCGGCCACCCTAAATTGAGTGTTATTTTTATTTGTTGGATTACATTTTAAATAGTTCTGTATACCCCTGAATGATAGCAATGCATTGTTGTATTTGTAGTAACTAGTAAAATAAGTTACGGCACAAAGAGGCGGGGTGGGGGGGTGCATATGCAGCGTTAGTGTTGGGCGAGGGGTGTGGCCGGCGTGCCATTGGGCCGGCTCGCTGATTCTTGCATAACGTGCAAGGGTTGTTACCGCTATAGATAAGTGATAACAGCGATCATCGAGCTCGAGATTAGCGGAGGTTTGATGTCCAAATTCAACCAACTATTTATTTGTGAAATTTTATTAAAATATTTTAACGTGCGGTACTGCTAAATAAAAACATCTGAGGTAGGTATCAAGAATGGTGGGATTTCAGGAACCAGCCGAAATAATTTATCCTAATGCTGATTTTCCTTGTGTACAGTACTTAATACTTCTTTCTATAACAACACGTAGATAACAGATTATCTTATCGTATTCATCGGTGGTCCACGAGTTACCTACGATGTCATTTCGGCTTTCAGTTTAAATGATAAAATGCTTTCAGAATAAATGTTTCGGTTTATTCAATACCTCGAGGCGGTTCGAGGTTTCTGAATGGAGAAGTTTAGAACTTGTCAAAGTCCAGCACTACCGGTCCAGGTGGTTGCTTCAATGCAACCCGCGAAATTCGAATATTACTTTGCAAACAACCAACAAGACTTTTTATTAAGAAGCTTCAAATCCTCACAGCAATACCAGACGAGAATTTTAAGAAGGATGTCTGCCTCCTTGCTTCAATTATTTTCTTGATTTCCGTCGTTTGGAAGATTATATTTCTAGTTGTACCTGTATCTTAGATAAATCCGTAGGAAGGACGTCTGTCTTGACATCCGTCGCCTCAAATAAGCTACCTATTTATTTCTACATATACCTACCTATATCTTATAAATCAAGGACCTTTTTATGTCTATTATAATTGCTTCTCATTCGTAATAATGTACCTACCTGAGCCCTCATGACAAGTACCTACCGAACAGCCGTTAAAAAGTACTAGTACATAGTACAAGTACTTAGTAGTACATCGGCGCGGCGAGATGTATAATGACCATGTCCTATCATCCCAGTGATCTGCCGTCCCGCGTTACCTGATTGTATTTAACGTCCTCGTTTTTTGAAACGTTTATATCCAAAAGCTGCTGGGGTGTAATTGTAATATGAGTAAAAATAAACTCCGTCCACGTGGAACTTTTACTAAAACCCTAGGTATGAAATTTATAGGCGGCTCCTCCACCTCCTACACAGTTCGTTTTGGAAAATAAATGATTATCTTTAACTTACTCTCTATACAGAGTAAATTTTTAACCAGTGCGCAAACTGTAAACATGAATTGAGCATATCATTCTAGACGCAGAAATTTTTCGTCAAAAAAATTGCTGTTTCTTAGGAAAGTCAAAATGTAGGTCAAAATGCATGGAACAGCTGAACAACAACTAACGTCTTACCCCTTTTCGGCCATAATGGAGTTGATCATATCAATCAGTATTTGTCTTTAAACTTTAAATTTCTCCCTTTTACCCAATCAGGGGTTTTTATCTACGAAAAATAAACGTTATTCTTATTTTCTTTGTCAAATTTATAACTTTATAGGTAACAAATTAATTGGGTAACGCGTAAAGATTCTTACAAACTTTAACACCCGCTCAGTCTGAAGGAAGGAGTGAAAGTTTGGAAGACGCAGTGGCAGGAGCCTCTTTGCAGGGCAGCTTAGAGGGTGCCTGTTCAAGCTAAGTTTCAACTTCATAAACCCTAAGAATAACATTTTGCATAGGTATAAACCAATTTCCCTCCCCTTTCTACGTACTAAACTGCGTACTAAGAAAGGATTTAGTGTTTTTTTTTTTATTTATTTAAAGGGCTTTGTCGCTTAGCGACCACATCGCCCAGTGCAGAAAAACACATAATATTGTTGATTACAATCTATCTTATGACTAACTTATACAATTGTTTTGCCTTATCGGACAATGGAAAAGAAAGGATGGTATTACATAAGCCGATATCATAACTTTTATGCCGTCCTAAAACATTAATTCTAGTGTTTTCATTCCGGAAACACTCCAACAGGATATGAACCACATCATCAACAACTCCACAATCATCACAGTTTGGAGACAAAGCTTTCTTCATTAAATAATAGAACTTATTTGAAGGAATATGTCCGGAACGGAGTCTTAAAGATATAGTCACAATGTTTTTGTTGAGGGCACAATCAATAATTAATATCGCTAAAACTTTTAAGCTACAACTACCTACTGTCTAAAATTCAACGTGCGCTTCAAGTGCTGCAACTAAAATTTATTTAGGCCATCTTATGTTGGTATCTAAAAAATCAATTTGACTACATAACCATAATTAGGTATATCCACTTGAATTGCCACTAACTCAATATAATTGTGTTCGTGGTAATTGATCGAGTACATCTCTCCCAGCAAAAGTATACGCTTCGGCAATCGTCGCCTATCTTCGGAAAAGGAACGCGCGAATATAAGATCACCCACACTGAACAAAAATACACTAATAATAAGTACGTACTTTTTTATATGAATTACATATCGCAGTTCAACTTATGAGGTTGTCGTCTGCTTAGCCGGACTTGCCTGTGATATCATCTCTCTCTTTACCTAGCCTTATCCCATTTCAATACCTCGTCGGCTCTTCTCGTCGTCCTTCGGCAGGCGTTCGTTTCGGTTCTGGGTCGTCGAGTCGTCATTCATTTGGGCTTGCTTCAGGTCGTTATTGACAACAGACATCCGGTACCTGGTAAGTTACATCCCATCCTACTAAGCTAAGCTTCATAATAATACTTGCTCTTCTTAATAAGTTCACGCAATAGTGCAATGTGAGATTTGAACTCGCGATCGCGACCTCAGCAGGTTTTGTTTCCACTGTGTTTTGAGCTGTTTGGAAGTCTCTGAGAAGTATAAAGAGAACAGGTTCTAAAACGATTTGAAAAGATCAAAGGGCTTGGGTTCGACAAAAACTAAAATCTAAAGTAGGCGGTTTCTGACGCATCGCCCTTGACCACACTTTCAGAGCTTCACGCCACAAAATTCTATCAAAAATGTGCAGTTAATTTACTAGTGCACCAAACGAATGTTGTGTTGTTTTTTATGTTGGAGCACGAAATCAACAGGTTGAATAACTCTCGAGCATTGCGAGTTCCTGAGTTGTGTAACTCTTTTATGACGGGATAACTAAAGGAAAGTACGTACAATAACCCAGCCGACAAATACATAAAGGCGGGGATGTACTCGCGCAAGGTCGGGTAGTTCATTTGGCATGTTGTGAATTTAGGGGTTGTCCTGAAAATTTCAAGTTTTTGACCTTGACTCTTGCTTTCTGATTGGCCTTTGTATTGTATCGCTCACTTGCACATTCACTCTCCGTTCCAACATTTCCGTCGATTTGTACCATCTCTTGTAAACAAACACCCCAAAAACCCTTATTAGCAGTCGGGGTAAAAATAGGTAGGATCTCTGAAAACTAGCTCTATTTGGTAGGTAGGTGCTTTGCTTCTGCGAAAACTTCGTCTTTGCTACTACAACTACACGAGGGGTTAGTTGGGCCACCGATATAAGTCATATAAAACACATCTCAATGCAATGCAGATAATTTTATCTTCCAATGAATCTAAAACTCCAAACATTTCTTTAAATATTTATATACTAACAAACATATTTCGGACATCTACAACACGCGCTCTTGATAGCGGCGAAGCGAGTGGAAAAACCTACACTACATATCGAAATTTTCACAGAAAGATGTTTCACGTACTCGCATGTCACAAGTTTACAATGAGAGTTTTTAGGGTAAACAAAACAGCCATTAGTATCTAATAGGGATGCATCCGATACCAATACCGATGCCGATATATCGGCGATACTCGAAGTTTGCCGAAATATCGGCATCGGCGATATTTTTATGGCCGATTCAACGATACTTTTCAAATATCGCGTTTTAAAAATGTAATGTTAAAACGCGTGTTGTCTTGTCTATTTAGTTGCAATCGAGGCACGAACTAACCATACTAAAATATACTATTAACGAATCTCAACCTGTCTATAGTTTTAAACGGTTTATTTAGTTAGTCCTGTTATTTGTTATTTTTATGTTAAGTTAAAAAAAATAACCTGACTTGTGTATTATGTATTTTACCTTCATTTTTGAATTCGATAATCGTATCGGTATCGCCGATATTTTTATAAGAACATCGGTATCGGTATTGTATCGGCAAAAAGGCGTGACGAGGCATCCCCAGTATCTAAATATTGCAAACATATGCGACCTGAATAGTAATTAAATCCTTCTCGATGGAATAATAACAATGTCGGACAAAAGTTTTCTCCAGCCCAAAACCTGATCGTCAATAAATTCATTTTTGAAGGGGTTGGCACTGAAAGCGGATAGGTCGGTACTCTAACGTTCGTAAGGATCCCGCGGTATTATTAGCGTTATATTATATTAAAAAAATTGTATTGTGTTTTAACGGATGTTAGAAATAAATGGTGAACTTATATTTCAAATATAGTCTTTATGATCGCAACTCATTATTTGGCAGTTTCATGAAATGGCTGTTGTAACATGGCAAATTTACGTAGGGTTACAATTTGCTTAAACAGTAATTTAACTGCTATGACCAAATTGCAAGGTTTTTAATAAGCATGGTGTTCCAGACGAATATCATCAGATGGTAGAACGCGATTGCCGATAAAATCGAATTATCGATTGAAACACATGCCGTCTGGCTGGAGCTACTAATTTTACCAAATCGAATGAAATATGGAACAGCATAGCAAAATGTCGTTTTGATGTCACTGGTTCGGACTAGCACGGGGCATCGAACCATTTTGGATGATAGGTAATTTTTTTTTTAACGCAAATCGTTGTAGTTTCCAAATTATTTTTATACATTAGCATAGCTTGCTATAACCGTACAGTTTTTGTATTGTGCAAGCCGCCCCCACTGTCTGTAGCATTGTTGGCGCGATCAACCAGATATTAAGATACCTGGGCTCTAATTCACTTTGAACACTTAACGATTCCTTACTTCGACACCACGTCAATATCTTAGTTCACACACGACATCTGCTAATAAATAAATATCGACAAATTGTCTTGGAACATCCAGAATGACATTTCGATTCCTTACATTGGTTTCTAAAATAAGAGATGTGGACGTAGTTCGATTCCGCAGGGAATCAATATAACGATACAGAATTGGCGACCTGTTGTTAGGAAGACTCGTGATAGGTAAAAATCTGAGGGGCAATTCTGCTAATTTTAAGAACGTTCACAGTCTGATCTCAGTCGCAATCTGTCAAAAATACCTCGAGTTTCCATACATTTTTGACAAGTTTTTGACATTTGCTTGTCGCCGAGATGACACTGCGACTAGATTGTGTTACGAGAATTGGTCTTCTGATCGTTTTTCATAGCCTAGGTATATTAACGATGGACCTGTTTTGATTTGTATTGTTCAGTCGGCCCTCATTTAATTTTCAAATAGGTGATTATTTGATTACACACAGAAGCCACTGTAAGAAAAAAAAGGATAGCAAAGCAAACTGCAATACTTTATGTTGGACAATTTCCTTCTCCCTCCCCGTGTGAAAATTTCTTCAATCTGTAAAATTTTAATCCCATCTACCTGACATGGTATACTGGCCAGTTTTGAATTAATATTTTCGCACGGCGTAGATCCTGGGATTATAGTCAAATACATTTCCTTTCACCAGAAAATTCCGCTTATCGACATTGTACAATGTAGGTATAGGTACTCACCTGTAGACGGATAAACGGAATATTACATTTTTGTTAGACACATTCTTGAGCACCAGGCACGCGTCCAGTCCACAATATGGATTTTGAAGATTTCACTATCGGGGGTCACTGGTCAGATTTTTGGGCTTCTAGTTATCCGAGAGGTTTTTTTATGTTATTTTTTTGGGTGGGAAATCATAAAATAACTTCTCCCGCTCTGGGTGGAGCAGGAGGGCGTGTCAGACTTTTACTGACTAAAACCCACCCGTGTTCCTTCAGTAGCCCGTATGCCAGGGGCTGTGGTATCTCTTTCAAACAAACCCGCACCCCTGGCAGGCATCGGCCCTTGCGGTCCCCATCATTTTTGTGCTGACATCTCTGAGGCGCGCGTGGAACACAACGCGCCGTCGACTTGGGCTTGGTCCTTACCGGACAGCGAGCTACCCATTACTCGCCGTCCGCAAGCTCATGCCTACGGTGGCCGGAAATCGGCCTGGGATTCCCGACGCCCAGGGCGTCTCCGTATCCTGCGGCGGCTAGGGTCGCGAGGGCGCATATGCTGCCTCTCCCTCACGTGCGCCGCCTCCCTCTTTGCGAGCATCACTGCTTCGCTGAAGGAGGTGACGGCTCCCCATGCCTTATCGCTCCGTACCATGGCCTGGACCAGGGCCGGACGCGAGAGATCGCCGCCGCCGATCGCATCCACGAGGAACCGGCGGTGCTCCACCCAAGCTGGGCAGACCGCCACCGTGTGCTCCACCGTGTCCTCAGGGCGATCTTCGCAGTGGAAACACCCGGGCGTTTCCTCCCGCCCTATCCGAAACAGGAACCTCCCGAAACAACCGTGTCCAGTGAGGACCTGCGTCAGGCGGAAGGTGAGGACGCCATGCTGCCTCACGAACCACTCCTCAAAGAGGGGACTTACCGCCGTAATCGTGGCGTGCCCATTATCCGAGAGGTTGGATACAACAAATAAATTATTGATTCGATGTAAGCTCGATGCCAGGCTAATGAATGAAAACTCACTTCCCGTCCATGATATCCATATCGTCCATATTTTAGGTTTGGTTGATCGTATCATTTCCTTTCAATACACCGTTACTCATTATTAAAAACAATTTAACTATGATGGGACACATGGCTGATTCATACATGATATTTTCGCATAACTAGACAATGTATGGATCAGCAGATTTTATTTCTTGATGCAAGGTTACTTATCGTAAAAGCAAGAGTAGGTATGTGACTGTCGTGAACGTTAGAGAATTGGAGGTCAAATTAACGCCCGCGGCCTAAGCAGCTGGTGTAGTCCCGACACAATGGGAACGTCGAGAGTATATTGTAATGTATATTTTGGACATGAGGGGTTGTCTCCCCAAACCGACGCGACGCCGGTGCACAGCTGCCGTCGACGTGAGAACAGCGTTAGATCCCTATTGACATAACGCTTTATATTAAAGGTACATATATAGTTATAACATAATAATATAAGCCCATATCCAAGGACCCAATTTTACTAAGAGGCCTTGGGCGCCAAGTCGACGTCGGTCGTCAGCAACGACGCCTAACAAAACAAGAAATAAATAGTCATAGTAGTCATACCAAATTTGTACTACAACAACAAGCATAATGGCTGCCGACTTCTGATAGATACTTAACAAAAAAAAAGGAGTAACTTCTTTTTGTTTTTTTATTTTATTTAGCATCTTCGGGTGCGCTTGAAGGTCGTCGCGCGCACCGGTCGCGGTCACGGCCGGCAACGTGGAGAGATTTAAAAATTGTAGTAGGTACTTAACTGTTAGAAAAAAATTACCTACTAAAATTTTATTTTGCTACTGAGGCAGGTGCGGTCCGAGGGGGGCGTCCTAGGGGTCATGACCCCTTAAACGTAAACCAATTTTTTGTGCAATAAAGTCTAATTTACTCTTTTTATTTTCCTATTAATAATTATGTCTTTGTCTGTGACCCCCCTCCCCCTTTTGCTGCGACAGCGCCTGTACTGAGATCATAATTACCTACTTAGGTTATGGAGATTTTTTTTTGTGTAGGGATAGCTATTTCCACCAGACGGACAAGTGGGAGGTACCTAAGACTTTCACGGGCGACAGCGACGACGTAGTCGCCAATTCGCAATTCCTATGCACATTTTATAATTAGTACCTACCTATTAATAAGCTCCTCCTTTGCCTATTGGGGTTATTGATATAGATACATATCTCCTACCTAGGTACCTACCTACCAGTTTTCCGCACAACCAACCACCATGGGCATTGGGCAGTCACATTTTTGGCTAGCAGGATTTATTTTTATCCAATACTTGGGTACCTAAGCAATCTCGTTTTTTTTTCTTGAGCCTGACTGTATTAAAAGCAGTGAAAAATAACCCATGGTTTTCGCCCTACACATTACCTAGGAATTAGGTATTTTCTAATTAAATTAATTAAGGAGCGCTAAAATAACTTTTTTAATTATCACAGTCAATGTTTGGTAGGTAGGTAGTAATATACCTAATATATTTATTTTATTAATTACTTACGGGAAAGACCGTGACAAATTGACAGTTAATTTAATTATCTCTGCAGATATTTGTAGTTAAATTGTTAAAGATCAGACAATCATCAAGATTTCTCACGATAATGGTGGAAATTCCTTATTAAAATGAACTACTTCACGTAACTTCGTTATATGGGCCTCTGTATAATGGTTCGTCTGTAAGTAAAATAATGATTCATACAATGACGTATATGTATGTAGAGATAGGTATAGCGTCGGTTTAGTGCAAGCGTTCTGGATTGAGCTCGTTGTGTTGTGTTTAGTGGGCTCGTTCTCGTCGCTCGTACGCACGCATCGAGTATGCGACGTTCCCACCTAAAAAAATCGGTCGATACGTTGTAAAAATTTCAAAAATACTTTTCCTTTAAAACATTTTTTTATTTTTCATATTGGTTCTAAAGACAGCTCGGGCGTAACTTTGTATTAGATTACATAATATTAATATAAGAGCTGCTGAACATTTGTTGATTTGATTCGCGTAGTGGAATATCAGCATCAGTTGGGGCCCAGGCCTTCTGATGTTCGTAACTTTCTGCCTTACCCTCGTGTAAGGGCAGGATAAGCTATTTGAAGGGCGTTTTCTCCTTGGAGCTACGTCTCGTCTACTTGTAATTTTAAGGTGAAGCGGGACACGAGGCGGGCGACGCCTGTACCAGACGAAGTAGGCGGTGTCGGGCGACCGCCCTCCGCGGGCCCCGGCCGAGCGCTGTGGAAAACGCATGGGCGCGGGGCGCCGTCACACGGACCCAGTAACAAATATACTTCACGAACCTGTTATCGCTCTTAGTGATTGACCATCGGTTCCATTTTGTCGATATTAGTTAAAATCAAATTAGATTTTTTAAATACAAAATGTACCCTTTGAAATCTACCCCTATGCGCTCGTGCGTGCTATATGAATGTATGAAAAGCTAACTCGTCGCTGTGAGCGTAAAAGTATTAAACCATACAACAACTTGCTTAAAAACCGTGGCGCAGGTATCTGTTAAATATTGAAAATCTATTATAATCTTTAAAATTATCCTACAACCAAAATATTAATGTCTTTCCGGGACGCAGCAGCGCTTCGCTGCATTGTAACAGCGATTCAACGCATAACGTAGCACTATAAACACTGTAACGTTACAAGATATGAGATATTCTTTTTCAATTCCGGAAAATGTGCATCAAATACCACAACCTGCATATTGCGTCAGTTTATAAGTCCGGCTATTTTAGCACTAAATTGGGCAGTTTGTTCACCTCATAATATGCAATCGTAGTGAGGTGCTGAACAGTGCACCTAGATATAAATTGTGTATTGGTTTAACACCGGAATTATGAGAGAGTGGTGGGGACACGTCACACTAGTCGCACTACACTGTTTGTAACGAGTAATTATATTAAGAAATTGTAGAAAGACAAGCTTCGCAGCACTACTAATGGCTCTTAGAGCGAAAGCGCTAGGTAGGCCGCGAAATTCCAATTTTCTAATTTTTTTTTGCTATTCGCAGCTCAATAACAAGTTGTCAAAAAGTTAATCGCGGGTACAAAAATATCGTATGTTTTTTCAGGCTGTATTTCCGCAATCTCTTTTGATATAACGCAAGAACGGTACCGATATGTAGTCCAAGAATTAAAATGCCTAAACCAACAATAAAATTAGGCCGAGCAATTAGGGCAACAATTACAGAGTACACAGCGCGAACAAAGGATTTTTAAAAATATATTTAATTGTCCACCGACACAAAAATATTGGTAGGTAGATCTATTATATTACATTTTAATACCGCGAAAAAATCTAGGACCAAAGTAAAATTAAAAAATCCTAAGTAACACTGGCCGTTGCTAAACTCGATATAACTTTAAGATCGATACTTGCTCTTCACTAAGGTGTGGCGTTCTCTCCCCGCGGGCCCCGGCTCAGCCACGCCCAGCGCGCGCATTCTCAAACAAAATCCGCAGAAAATGTTGTGCGAAGAATCGAGTAGAGTCTGCGTCGTTCGTTTCGTTCAGTCACGCACGTCACATCAGTCAGCCAGCTCAGTTGAGTAGTGATCTCGATAGCCGACGAACCGTACGCACGGCGCACACGTGCCACTCGCGCCCATCCCTTCTCCGCCGCACCGCACTCCCGAGCGATTTCGCCGCTCGCTCGGTGACGCCCGCCACCGCCACCGTCCGTCGCTACTCCGCCGACGCCGCTTGTGCTCGGTTTCGTTCTGTACGGAGCTTTGCTACATCATACTATATTATGTAATACGAAAATAAACAGCTCAAAGCCAACCACGTGTGCGCGCCGGCCGGCTTTCATAAATTCTTAAAAAATTTGAACCATCCAATCCGCTCCTAAATACCAGTTAATATCAAAGAGTGAGTGATAGGTGAAACAAACAAAAAAAACATTCCAATCTTATAATCAGTATTTTAAAATCTAATTATTAGTACCGTGGCATAAGATAATCGAATATAAACAAGTGAAAATGTCTAATTCTGTGGAACAACAATTTAGCGAGCTTAGTTTGTCACAAGAGGACCATGATCAATACGAACCAGAGGATCACCAAGACCAAAGGTTAGTACCAAACGTGCTAAACACATTTTAACGTTACAAAGAACGTAACTATAGTATGGTACCTACTGGACCATGTAGCTAGTCTAATTTACGAAAGGATTTGGAAAAATAGTATTTCAATTTTTTTTTTCCATAAAATTGCGCGAGAATTCCGAAAATGTCTGTCTGTTGCTTTAATTTGGTTAAAAATAACTCAATTATGTTTTTTATACGTCTAACGCCTATTTAGAACGAAACGTAACGACTCCATTTTGACTGATAATTGATTTGACACCAACAAATAAATTAGTTGGTGAAAATAACCAGTTCGTATTATTTTTGCAGTTGTAGTATTTATCTATACCTAGCAATCTGAAATCCCTTCCGGGGCAGACAGCAGGTTGTTAGGTTTTTTTTTATAACCACCCGGAACCACTTCCGGGGCAGCACCGACATTTAGTAGAGTAAGGTCGATATGAGTGACAAGAGAAGAGTATGGCAAATCCGACTCGGACCTGTTAGGTTAGAAGGCTAAGGCGGGAGTGAAGCGAAGCCTCATCAAATAAGTAATAGGTTAGGTTAAAACTGTGACCAACCGCGCGAACCGAGCGAACGAAGCGAGCGGTGCCGCGGCAGCGGCCGGCGAGCGCTACTTCCAAATTAGTGACAGTTACTTGACTATTTTAGTAATAGCGCAGGATGAGCCCTGTCGGTGAAGAGTCCCGTCCAAGTAGTCTTGTCGGCGTTTAGTCGTACACTCAGTTAGGTTAGAAGGCTTCGTGGTTAGCCTTGGTGGTTATTTTCTTTTGCTCTCAGAACTCTGTTGCTTGAATAGAAACCTTACTATAAAAAACTATGCGCGTTTAGATACATTTCATTACGAAATTCCTTTGGTCGACAAGTTAGGTTAAGAAATAAAAAAAAAATCATAACTCTGGATGGGGGGTTTTCGCAACTTTTCCTTTGGGGAGGGTTCCTCCCTCCCTCCCTCCCCTCCCCCTTTCGCCCTCGCCACCCTTTAAATCGATGTCAGATAAAGTAAATTCCTACCAAAAAATTGTCTGGTGGTACAAGTTAGCTGAATGAAGGAGCGCTAAAAATTCTTCACCGTTGTTATTATGTACTTCACAACTACTTACATTATGATTTATTCTACCTACAGAGAACCCAAGCCGTATTAACTAGCTAATTTCTATTAAATTGAATACTACCGCTTTGACACCTGAACCACTGGTGGTACCTTTATTGTCGTTAAAAAAGAAAAATTAAATCCTTGGTAAAAACAATGCTTAAAAATAACGTCAGAACATGAGTCCGTCACAGCACATACATAAGTAAGTCAGTAGGTACTCAATTAATACGTTACATTGCCACCTACCTAACTGGTTTATCTCCTATAATTCTCAAAATATATAAATACTAGTTTCTGTCCAAGGCTACGCCCGCGTGGTTGTCGGAAATTCTACCGCGGGAACGTACTTATCCTATGTGTTAATTTAGGTTATAATCTATCTGTTTACCAAATTTCATCCAAATCCATTTTGTAGTTTTTGCGTGAAAGAGTAACAAACATACATCCATATTTACACACTTTCGCGTTTAAATTATTAGTAAGGATTTAGTCATTGAAGTCAGATGCGTCAGATGTGTAGTAGCGTGAGCATCCACTGACCAATGATATAGCCACAAAAAAACAGAACGATTTTATGAAGTAAATTGTAGTTATTGCTTTAAATCGGCTTTGTTGTTCAACAAAGCTAAACAATACTGCCACCCCGAACAAATGTGTAGCAACTAGCAACCCTAAGCGGTTTCTCACATTGCACCCGAACACTACTCTGGTTTGCGGCGTTGCAGTGCGGTGTTAACTTTTTCTGTAGAATATTGATAAGTAGTACAAGAACCGCAATCCATACTGACACCGCATCTTCGTGTGGTTCTGTCAAAGTTTAAAACCGCAGTACTGCATACCGGTGCAGTGTGATACTGAAAACCACAATATTGTTACACATTTTGAAACTGGATAAAAATTCAAACAAATCACCCTTCCGCAAAATAAAAGAAAAGGCACCAAAATAACTACTCAGAGAGAAAATTTGAAAATGTAAAAGGCATAGGTACTGTAAACACGGCTACACATCAAGCTATTACGTTTTCAGTTTACGCTGATCTCGCACTGTACGGAAATCCTATACAATGCGAGATCAGCTTATACTGAAAATGTATAGCTTGATGTGTAGCCGTGTGTACTAACAAAACAATGCACACTTGAACGTGAGAGCAGGAGTCCACATTTCCATAGGGTTGCCATCCGTCCGGGTTTTCCCGGATTTGTCCTAGTTTAGAGGGCATTCGGAGAGCGTCCGGGCGGGGCTTCATTTGTAGTCCGGGTTTAAACAATTAGTAAGTCTTGGGCCGCCCGCGACACGTGATGAACGTAATAAGATTAGTACAGTTTTGTCAGGTAAATTTCAAATGATAGTAAAAGATTCATCATCATCATCATTTCAGCCGAAAGACGACCACTGCTGGACATAGGCCTCCCCCAGGCGCCACTTCGACCGGTGTTGTGTTTCCCACATCCAGCGGATACCCGCGGCCTTCACAAGGTCATCGGTCCACCTTGTGGGAGGCCTTCCCACTTTACGTCTTCCAGATCCTTTCGGCCCCATCGGCCATCTGTTCTGCGAGCACGGCACTGTGCTGCGGCAATGTGGCAGTTTGGCAATTTTTCGGGCTATGTCGGTTGCCTTGGTTCTCCTGCGAATCTCTGCATTTCTGATTCGATCGCGTAGGGAAACTCCGAGCATAGCCCTCTCCATTGCCCTTTCGGTGACTTTAAGCCTTCTGATAAGGCCCATTGTGAGCGACCACGTCTCTGTACCATAGGTCATCACTGGCAACACACACTGGTCAGAGACTTTCGTCTTGAGACACTGTGGTATTTGGGACGAGTAGATATTGCGAAGCCTCCCGAACGCTGCCCAGTCGAGTCGGATTCGACGATTGACCTCTTTCTCGAAGTTGGACCTACCTAACAGGACAGTTTGTCCTAGGTAAACGTACTCGTCCACAACTTGATTGTAGCGCCTCCGATCGTCATGGGAGTGGTTGTTACATGGGCATTCGACAGGACCTTTGTCTTGTCCATGTTCATTTTAAGACCCACTCTTTCGGAAGGTCTACTGAGGTCATCGAGCATTGTACTAAGGTCCTCCATGGTCTCACCCATGACGACTATATCATCGGCAAACCGTTGATGCCAGCCCCTTTCCAGTCCAGAACCTTGAAGACATCCTCCAGTGCAGCGGTGAACAGTTTCGGAGAGATAATATCTCCCTGTCTCACACCTCGCTGCAGAAGGATAGGTTTCGAAGTCCGGTCCTGGAGTCGGACTGACATAGTGGCGTTTTCATACAGACACTTCAGCACCTCGATGTACCAATTGTCGATCTGGCACCGTTGAAGGGACTGCAATACAGCCCATGTCTCGATCGAATCGAAGGCATTTTCGTAGTCCACAAACGCTGGGCATAGAGGCAGGTTATACTCATCGGTCTTCTGTATAACCTGCCGCAGCGTATGTATGTGGTCTACGGTGCTAAAGCCTTTACGGAATCCGGGTTGTTCGGGAGGCTGGAAATCGTCAAACTTGTGCGCGAGACGGTTCGTGATGAATCTCGAAAACAGCTTGTAGACATGGCTCAGAAGTGAGATGGGCCTATAATTCCTAAGAAGAGTATTATCACCAGTGATAGGAATAGGTAGTGCCTATTTGCCTAAACTTCGAAGAACAGAGACAAGAAACGGAGACTTCCTTAGGACTAAATTATTTTTCCCGTGTTTCGGGAAAAATCTTCAGTAAGTTGAAAATAAGCTTTATTTAAGATATGTAAAAGCTATATTTAACTAAACTTGCAACTACCAAATTTAATTGATATAATTTATAATCTAACTTTAATTCATGATTTGATACAACGGTTAGTTGGATCGTAAATATAATTCGAATACATGAATTAAAGTTAGATTATTTATTTCGGGATTTTACGTGGAAATCCTGAAAATTTGGTAGTTGCAAGTTTAGTTAAAAATAGCTTTTACATATCTTAAATAAAGGTTATTTTCAACTTACTGAAGATTTTTCCCAAATCCCGGGAAAAATTAATGTTGTCCTAAGGAAGTCTCCGTTTCTTGTCTCTGTTCTTCGAAGTTTAGGCAAATAGGCACTACCTATTCCTATCACTGATTATCACCCTTCTTAAAGAAAAGTACCACCACACCTGTTCTCTGTGTAATAAAAGATTACTAAATTTTAACGTCTCAAAGTAAACAAAAAGGTGATTTATGACATTTTCAACTCTTTTTATAACACTGTTTAAAAAAACCTGTTGACATGTCCGGGTTCGGGCTCTAAAATCCGGGGTTTCACGCGTCTTGTCCTGGTTGCTAAATTTTAAAGATGGCAACCCTACATTGACATAAGTCAAAATAGGGAGCAGGCGCTCGCGGGACTTGAGAAGCGCACCTATCGTACCGATTCTCAGATAATGAGAATAACAAATAATGTCTTAAGAGAGAAGTCCTAGGATAGCCCGCGAAATTCCCATTTTCATATTTTTTGCAATTTGCGGGTCAGTTCCAGGCTGTATGTCAGAACAAAATATGATTCGCGACCGTAACACGTATGTAACGTGTCCTCATCATTTTTTTACCAAACTGACTGCTGGGCTGTTTAATAAGCACAAAAGGGCAGATCGTACATATGCCAAGACTGCAAACACTCGCAAATTTGACGTTCGTCTAACTCGCAGCAGTCACAGTGTAAAAGGGAGTCAATTGCATGTCGCTAAGATAAGAATGGGGTGGTTGACCAGTATATATCTATCTTGGCCTTAGATAAACTTAAAAGCGGATGATACGGTACGATCTTACATCGCAATCACAAAACCTAGGCTCGGTTAACGACTACATTCAACGAAACCAACTTCTCTGATCACAGTTGCGGCCACACTACGGTCAACGTCAATGCCCAACATCGCGATAAACAACGCGGTAAAGAATCTGTTTGTAACGTGAAATGGCAATGTGAATGCCGTTGTAAAATTATCGCGATAATCAACGGCGTTTCTCGTAGGTGTAGCCGCACCATTACAGTTAACGATATAGACAAGGACAGAGATAGGACACAATACCATCGTGCGAGTTCAACCGCATTAAGGATCACACCACAGAAGCGACTCGACTCCGGTAAAACAATTTCTTTAAAAACCTAATGGAAATTGATATCGTAGAGTCGCGCCGGTGTGAGCCCTTGCGCACAGATTACCAGATGAATCACTCCATACAACATTTTCAATACCCACTGCTATAATAACCTTCACCTTCGAGTCGCTGCCGCTTGACGCTGCGAACGAAAATGTACCTAACCTTACAAGCGTAAAGTGAGTTTTGCTTTGTAGCTGTGCGCCGCCGCGTGGTTATTGTGGATTGCCAGGGCTGCCTCTTTCGATAAAGATGTCAGTAGGTATTTGTAGTACACTTGTGAAACAAAATAAATAACGTTTATTGTATAAGTGCTGTAACCACTCCGGGTCTTGGGGCTTTTGGGAACGGGACCGCGGTCCCGGATGCCACCTTTAAATACAATAATTAATTTTAGTAGTCTATTGGGACCACAAAGTTATGTCTTGGTAAAGTACGGTCAACCAAAAATTTTCGAAATTATACAAATAAAACTATTTTTCGAACCGACGAAAAAATGGAGGAGGTTACTCAATTCGACGCGTATATTTTTTTTTTTTTTTTTTTATGTATGACCACGCATAACTTTTTCCAGAGTAGTCCGATTTTGATAATTCTTTTTTTATTGGAAAGGGTATACCTCAAAGTTGGTCCCATATAAATTTCGAAGAAAAATTCCAACCCTAAGGGTAAGAAAACAGGGGATGATTGATTGTTTACTCACAGATTTTAAAACTGAGTCGTGTATTAAATAAAAAATTAAGCATGTAGTAATTAGTAGATTATAGCCACAAAAAATAATAAAATAAAAACTTTTTAATAAAAAAATTGAACCGCCGAAAAACCGAAAAATAAAAAATAATAAACTAGCTTTGTCCAACCCCAATAAATAAGTTCGGAAGTCGGTGACTTTGGATATGTATTTGATTATATGTCACCGCCTTCCGAACTTAGTTATTGGGGTTGGACAAAGCTAGTTTATTATTTTTTATTTTTCGGTTTTTCGGCGGTTCAATTTTTTTATTAAAAAGTTTTTATATTAAATAATAAACATTTATTTTATTTGAAAATTTTACATATTTCTTTAAACCTTTGTTTTGTACCGGTACTGATAATATTCATGCAATAGGTAATCTAAATATGATATCAGTTTTTTTGTTAACTGTACTTTAACTTATTTTTTCTTGTGGACCCAAAAGACTACTAAAAATAATTATTGAATTTAAAGGTGGCATTCGGGACCGCGGTCCCGGTCTGAAAAGCCCCACGACCCCTCCGCATGGCCACGAATACGAATTAAATACGAAATGGAGGAAACTGAAAACACGATTAATTGATTTGTTCGTTCATTTACACAATTAGTGTAATAGGGAACTACAATGGTTCTACACACAGATCTGAAAAAACAGTAGAAGTCGCAAGTAGGCGGGGTACGCGTACCCCGAGTATTGCGAAGTGCCGCAGTCTGCTTCCGCGCACACACCAGGCACATCCGTCTTGTTACAACCGCCACGGTGAAAAGAAAATGAAAAAAAAAAAAAAAAAAAACAAACATGCCTTATTGTGCTGTTTTAGAATGTAAATGTGATAGCAGAACCAGAAATGTATCAAATGGATGTATATCATACTATTGGTAGATTCGGTAGGTCTTAACTGATTTTATTTCGATTAAATATTTTATTGAACAAGATAAATAAAAGTTGACTTTATGAAATGTAATTTAAAGTCTACTTTCTTTTAAACTCAAACATTTTGATCTCGGAAGATTCCAACTATGCACTTAACAGCCACGGTGAAAAGAACATGAAAAAAAAATACAAACATGACTTACTGTGCTGTTTTAGAATGTAAATGTGATAGCAGAACCAGAAATGTATCAAATCATACTATCGGTAGATTCGGTAGGTCTTAGCTGATTTTATTTCGATTAAAATTTGTAAAACAATATTTTATTGAACAAGAGAAATAAAAGTTGACTTTATGAAATGTAATTTAAAGTCTACTTTCTTTTAAACTCAAACATTTTGCTCTCGAAGATTCCAACTATGCACATGTCACAGTCAGCTACTCACTTACTTGAGATTACCGTTATCGATAATGAGTTATCGATATTTTAAACTTACAATGTTCTCTGTTCTATGCAATATGGGGAAAAATTTAACCTTGTGTGCGGTAGCCGTAGTAACTAACCGCGTAATTTAATATCTATCGCATAAGATCGGAAGAAACACCACAGATTTATCTTTCTATCAATAGAATAATTTTAGAAATCGGATGTAGTAATGTAGTCGATGATTGCATAAATTATGTGTACTTAAGTATTACTACTCTGATTTAGATGAGGGTGCATACGAGTAGTTTAAATACAAAAACGTCCATAACTTGCGAAACTAATCAGCTAGAATTTTCATTTTTTTTTTTCGATCTACAGGCTTTCTGCGTTAGCCGAATTGCTTCTCCCCGCGCCTCGGGCGTCCGAAGGTTTAAAAATTGAAGAATTAATTGCGTTTCTTCAACCTCTAATTCCTCTTCTATAACGACTTCTTCTATTATCTTTTGTAACGACATAGCGTCTTCCTTTAGTAGACAGCACTTGACTGATTTCGAGCTCTCACAGCTCACATCTCCGCTGCGCACAGGTCACATCTCTCTGCTACGCATCTTCTCTCCGCTGTGGTGGAAATAACCTGCCAGCTTTGCAGCACATCTCTCCGTTTTGGTGGATACCGGGCCTAAGACGCCGAGTTGACTTGTCTGAAAGTAGCGGCACTGACCGAGAAGTTGAGAGGAGCTCGAATTGCAATGGTATGATGTGATGCCCTGCGCATTCGCATATACTGAGGAACTCGTTATGGGACTCGAGAGTAAGTTAAAGAAAAAGTATAAATGTGGATGGTTATCTTATAGGAGTACAGGAAGAAGTATGGATTGCGCGTAAATTTATATTTTATCCTAGTTTTACAAAACCTTTTCAAATAATAAATTTTCATGAACTGTGTGCCAAGTCGGTCCGAAATGGTAGGCATTTGCACGGCCTTGCTAGCACTCATGCACAGCGCCAGTTCTACAACTTTATTATTATTTTATTAAAACTGCCCGTGCAACTTTTTTGTACCTATGTACATTTATTTTCGTCTATTCAGGTCTGAATAGAAGGCATTTAATATGCTGGAATATATATTCCAGCATATTAAATGCCTTGCTTTTATTTCATCCTTGTCAGATAATATACTAACGTAGGTTTGGAATTTAAAAAAAAACTGCAGTTTTTTCTGCGTGCTCAAGTCTTTTTTGTACGTTCCTGTATACGCGCTTTTGCTACACGTTACTCTTTCTTGTACAGACGGCTACACATCAAGCTATACATTTCCACTAAGTATAAACTGATCTCGCATTTTATAGAATTTCCGTACAGTGCGAGATCAACGTAATAGAGATGCGCAAAATGTGTCAGTAATGGTGCGGCTACACCTACGAGAAACGCCGTTGATTATCGCGATGTTTGATGATGTTGATGTTGTAACCGTAAACGTAGCCACAATTTATCGCGATAATTTTACAACGGCATTCACATTGCCATTTGACGATACAATACCGTTCAATGTAGGTTCTTCAGTTTTGGTCAGCACTGAATCCGGTCCCATTTTACGGGGCAAATCTGGAACCCTTAAATGTAGTCGATCCTGTAACGTCCCTCGCGGAACCTTAAAAACTCGACTGGCTTCTCTAATTTTCATTCCTTTTCTGATCGCCGCCATAGCCTCTGTCAATTGTTCTTCTTTAAATTGGTGGATTGGTCGTTTGGACATGATGGAAATCTAAAACAACTGATTTTCAATCTAAAATAAGTGTGCATAAATTGAACTCTGATTAAAAAGGCTTTAAGGTGCTTTTAGTGCAACAGGACTGACGGCTGGTTACTGGATTCGTAGACCCATTGGTCGGCCACTAACATACAATTACTGTATACGCGCTTTTGCTACACGTTACTCTTTCTTGTACAGACGGCTACACATCAAGCTATACATTTCCACTAAGTATAAACTGATCTCGCATTTTATAGAATTTCCGTACAGTGCGAGATCAACGTAATAGAGATGCGCAAAATGTGTCAGTAATGGTGCGGCTACACCTACGAGAAACGCCGTTGATTATCGCGATGTTTGATGATGTTGATGTTGTAACCGTAAACGTAGCCACAATTTATCGCGATAATTTTACAACGGCATTCACATTGCCATTTGACGTTACAAAACGTGAGAATTATTGCGATAAAGCGGCCACTCTAACGTTTGTCATTGGCCACTGTGAGCAATTGAGCATATTAGCCGATTCTTTACCGCGTTGTTTATCGCGATGTTGGGCATTGACTTTGACCGTAGTGTGGCCACTGAATTTATCGCGTTAATTATCGGAATCTTTACCGCGTTGTTTATCGCGATGTGTTGGGCATTTACGTTGACCGTAGTGTGGCAGCAGCCTAAAAATAAATGAATGAAGTATATCTTTACGCTTAACGCAGTAGTCCACTCATTTACTTCAGTACTTCATTTAGTTCGAACGAGTCCTTAGCATAAATAAGCAGTGATTGACAAGTTACTAGTTCAGTTTTATACGTATGTCGATTTTCCTTCATACTTTATACAGGCTTTTGGGCCTGTCAACCCAGAAATATGAATTTAAACAAAAATATTTTATCATGTAAGTACTGTTTTTACTGATATACACAGTTTGTGTGAGCGAAAAGAAAGACAACTAAGGGCCTGCGCCCACTAACGGCATGGCACGGCAAGGCATTTTTATGCAACGAATAGGAATATAACTTAGATGTCAGAGAATAAAATTCATTCAACGAGGATGCCTATAAGGACGTCGCGGCATGCCTAAGGATACCACGGCATCGTTGCCGTTTAAATTTCAATTTAACTGTCATATTGTTAAGTTATATTTCTATTCGTGGCTTAAAAATCCCTTGCCATGCATGCCGTGCCAATAGTCGGCGCTGGCCTTAAGTGAAGTAGCGACACATTTGAATGACTAACTGATTGAATGATAAGTTTATTTTGTGATATGATGTAGTTCATTTCCTTGAATCGTTCGCGAACTATCCATGTCTACAGCGTAAACTGGAAATGTATAGCTTGATGTGTAGCCGTCTGTACGTACGAGCGTAGTCTTGCACGCGTTTATTACCTCAAATCGCGTTCATAATCATTGTTACTGACAGACTGTTATGTGCAAACACGAACCGAAATTTAGCGCGGTTGTAAAGCGTTTATGCATAATAGGACTCTCCAAGTCCAAGCACAAAACGCGTAGGTCAGTAACCGCCCGTAATTACCTACTACTAACACCGGAGCACTGTCCTGTCCGCACAGAGAGTGTGTGTGGGTGTATGGGTAGGTAGGGTAAAATACCCAATAGTCAGCCTTTTAGTGAGGAATTAAATTTAGTTTATTAATATTTTAAGCATGAAACACTATGCATAAAAACAACCACTCTTCTGTGAAAAGTTATTTATTAAATTTACTGATAAAATAAACAAAATATTATACTCTTGTTAGAATTATAGAAAAAAATAACAAATAATCCTAATATGGCACTTTTCCCAGTGCTCAGCCTCATTTCTCCACAAGTCAGCCTTGGCTTACCCTAAAGTCAGCCCCTCACTAACTTTGCATATTTGGCATACAAATTTATTTTATATATATTTTCATACACATCCCCACATTTTTCTTTCTCTAAAACCTTTTTAAGTAATGGACACAATGTTGCCTTGGTCAAAACACTATTGACATTTTCAGGTTGAGTTGCCCATTCGTACACGGTATTTTTCCATTCTACCTTGAAAGGTATAAATACACTAACATCAGCAGGCTGAATCAAATGTGTTGCATTTGGTGGAAGTGCATAAAGGATAATACCGTTTTCGTGACAATATTCGCTGAGACGCATTGTTAAGTGGCTCTTGTGGCCATCAACAAAAATGAGAACAGGTTTTTTTTATTTTTTCTCTTTTCACCCATTCGTTCAGACCATTAACAATATAATCGTAAAATATTTCTGATTTCATCCAACCTGTTTCTGACTTTCCCAGGCATAATCAGGCATACTGTTGATAACATCTTTTGGTGGTCTTACTTAGGGAAAAACTACACAAGGAGGTAAAATTTTCCCGGAAGCCGATATAAATATAAGGACAGCTTCTTTTTCCTTGCCTTTTACAATTTGGTAGACATTTTTGTATCCTCTTGGTGCAATGACTTTTCCAGTCTGGGGGCATATATAAAAACTAGTTTCATCACCGTTAAATATTCGATCAGGGTCGGTCAAAATATCACTTGCATTAATGTCTTCTAAATGCTTCATAAGTTCAGCTAACCACTTCCGAATCCCTTCTTCAGTTACAGCGGCTCGACCCTTAGATATATTTTCAGGTGTCCTCTCACTTAACTCGGGATTTCGTCTCAGAAATGATTGGTACCATTTCTTCCCTGGTCTATTATTTACAAATGGGTTTGGTCTTTTATCTTCAGATATAATATTATGGACGGTATTGAGGAGATCATCACGTTTTAATGGGAAGCCACATTTCGCTAATGCGATACACCAGTCTTTCAATGTAGGTTCTTCAGTTTTGGTCAGCACTGAATCCGGTCCCATTTTACGGGGCAAATCTGGAACCCTTAAATGTAGTCGATCCTGTAACGTCCCTCGCGGAACCTTAAAAACTCGACTGGCTTCTCTAATTTTCATTCCTTTTCTGATCGCCGCCATAGCCTCTGTCAATTGTTCTTCTTTAAATTGGTGGATTGGTCGTTTGGACATGATGGAAATCTAAAACAACTGATTTTCAATCTAAAATAAGTGTGCATAAATTGAACTCTGATTAAAAAGGCTTTAAGGTGCTTTTAGTGCAACAGGACTGACGGCTGGTTACTGGATTCGTAGACCCATTGGTCGGCCACTAACATGCAATTACATTTGTACGCGGCTGACTACTGGTAAAATACACTTTTCGTGTTAGAAAAGTTAAGCCCAAAGTAATGAGCAAATTGAAATTAATTCGCTCCGTTAATTTTAGCTAAATCTAAGATATTCCCAAGAAAACTAGTAGTCAGCCACTTATGGCTGAGCACTGGATCTGCAATCAAAATTCGCAACCCAGTAGTCGGCCGCCTAAATAACAACATATTTACCAAATAAAATGCATGTAATAGTTGATTTTATAGCAAAATGAACATTTTATCGTAACACAATATAATCATCCACCGCAAATAACAATATATAAACACAAAAACTTACCGAAAACTTGGACGGGTATCCTGAAGAAAAAAACAGTAATAATGGCGCGTCTCGTCATGCCTATGACGGCGGTGCAAATGAAAGAACATAACTCGTCTACTTGAAAGAATATTTATTCGTATGTGTGCGTATTAGCCAATCAAGAGACAAGGATTCATTCAAACGATATTTTACTGGTGTACACAAATTTTAACACTATTTGTAAAGAAATAAAGTCTGTAAAGGCTGAGTACTGGTGCACGGCTGACTATCGGGCATTTTACCCTAATTCATTAATATTGGTGTCTGCGCTAGGCTATATATAACCCTTGGCAGAAACCCTTTGAACGGGTAACCGAAATGGGGTCCCTGGTTATGTGTTACGTAATTAGGCTGCTGTTTCTCATTTTTTGCCATGATTAGAAGCTATTGTAAAACTCATTCTGTGAAGAGGATAATGCAACTTGTCTCATAGAAGCGTGGTCCAAAAAACCCAAACATGTTGTACAAAGATGCGACCAATACTAATGTATCGTATCGTCAGTCAGTAGCAACTTTTACATCTGATCTTCTACTTATTCTTCGTCTTGTAGCTGGCACGACACAGTAAATTTGATTTTGTGCTTTTAGCCCACAGCTTCGACAATTACACGGCACCGCAGAGGTCACTATGGTCGTATTTTTTGGGGCACAGAGGTCTGGATATGAGATGGGACAAGTTTTTGCTCCACAGCTCCATCCTGCTGCAGTACCGTCGAGGTAGAGCCAGCCCTCACTTGGGGCTTGAAAAATTATACATTATGTTCCCACAGGCGGTACTTCCAAGTGGGCCACGGAAGGTTGTACCTTGCGGAAAGATGTTCGCTTGGTGGGGTGGGGTAGGTACGAAGCAGGTGGAGAGTGGCTAAAATATCGTGAGGAACCAAAGATTCTAAGACATGTCACAGACCCGCATTGGGCCAGCGTGGTTGATTATACCGTATTATTGTCCAACTGCTGGGACATTTATAGGCTGATTAATCTGATTATGCATGCTCAAGACCAAAAAATCTGGCACAGCTAAAACTAGATACAACATATCATTACAAAATGTAAAATAATTTTAGTTGAATCGGTTGTAACTTATTTTCGACTAGCTTCTGCCTGCGACTTCTTTACGCGAAGTAGTCGTTAGTCACCACGATGTTGGGAAAAGGCTAGGCAGATGATGATGATGATGATGATGTCCACGATATAGGTAGTAAAATAAAAGCCACATTTTTATTTTTTTAACCCTGTTTACTGGTCCCAGCAGCCAAAATATACAGAAACCTTAGGACTGGTCACGCGGCGGGAGCAAGCGACGCCGTCGTATATAGTCTATGTTATTCTGTGGTCTATGTGAGAGAGAAGCAGGTCGTGCTGAGGTCGACACCCGCAGTCTTCAGTAGTAATTTTCCATTACTTTGTTTTTAGTTATTTATTGAACGGCTGCATTCTCAGGAGAGTGTCGGATGGGATTTCTCATTAACATTGACTTGACAATATTAATAAATTGAATGAAGTAAATATCATAATTTGTAAAATAAAATGAAAAATTAATGCAGGTATAATATGCTTTTGTAGCTGCGCAACACGTATCATGCCAACGCTGTTAAGATTAGCACGTGGGTGACGTAAATACCCTTGATCACTAATCCCTACAAAAAAAAAACCGTAAAAATTTCAACATGGTTAACACTAATAAAATTATTTTGCCATTTTACTACTAAAACACGAATCAGTTAAAATGAACAACGAATAGAGTTTTCTTAACAGTACTTCTGTGAGTTTTCATATTGAGTTTTTTTCTAAGGCAACACGTTAAAATAAAATAAATAATTTATTACGAGATGCTCCGTAAAAGTTTTGAAACAAGAGATATTTAATGCTCAATGACTTCATTGATACCGAAGAAGATTAAAATAAATTTCAACAATGCTTCAATAAAAGTTTAGAACAGGGTATTTTGTAGGGCTTGAGGATAAATATTGAAAAATTTGTTCTACTAACCTTGATTCGAACAACTCTAAAAGAGGGTATTTTGTAGGGCTTGACAATAAATATTAAAGAATTTTTTCTTGCAACCTTGATTGACAGTTCTGAAAGAGGGGTATTTGTAGGAAGTATATTATTGAAGATACATATTCTTTCAACCATGTTTCGTACGAGTTTTTAAAAGAAGGAATTTTATAGGGCTTCACGATAGATGTTGAAGAAATCGGTAGTATTATAGTTAACTTTAATTTCTGAAGTTTTTGATGCCTTATGATTATTTTCTTTTATATACCTGTACACACGGCTACACATCAAGCTATGCATTTCCAGTTTAAGCTGATCTCGCTTTGTACGGTAATCTTATACAATGCGAGATCAGCTTATATTGGAAATGTATAGCTTGATGTGTAGCCGTGCGTACATATTATAATTTAAAGTTTTGAAGAAATTGTTTTTTTATTAAAATGCTTAATTAACAATAACTATGTGATGCTCACTACTTTGAAAAAAATCATAGTGAATTAGTTCTAGCAAAAGTGTATTTTAGATTCACTTCTTTATGGGTTATAAATAAGGTTGAACGATTTTTTTTTTCAATGAGTTTTGAAAGAGGGGATTTTATAGTGCTTGAGCATAAAATTTAAGGCTTTTTCTTTTAATCATCCAAGGCACGTCGGTAGTAGTAACATTTGAAATTTTGAACTGCTACTTACTGCTCCCTTACTGCTACTGTCTTGAAATTGTTTGAAACGACCGAAGCGACGCGACGCGCGTGCAGTTGTCACGCTACAGCTAAGATTTCTTCATACTGTACCCACACGGAGCTTTGTGAAGGTAGCTGCCGGACGGGTTATCTCAATTAATACCAACTTAAAAAAAGTGACATTTTGTGAATTCTATTCGAAAAGTCCTTTTTTCGGCTGCTGTTAACATCTCCCTGAATTTCTAGGATATTCTTTCAACATAAAAATAAATTAGAATACAAACTACAGCCAACTTCACAGACACGAAGAAGATTTATGACACCACCTATAAGTGTAACCAATATTGAACGGGTTTTATAACAAAACAAGAATACCACATGGGTAGCTGTATAGTTTCGTTCTGCTTTAGCTATTGAATACCATAAACTTGAAATGTCGATAACGATTTTCTTTTGCAGTTTTCACGCTATGAGACTCATTGTTAGCCATCCCAACACTGTAGGAGTACATCCTAATAGAATAGTTTCAGGTTAAGGGCAAAGAACAAAAGTTCATACATGAATAAATAAGAGATGAACGTTGGGCCTTGAGCTCTTGATTTAATGCACAATTAAAGGTATGTACTAAGCTGATGCCAATTGAAGACGTCGACACTAATTTACTTTCACTGTCACGCAAACGGACCATTGTTGACTAGTCCAGAGCAGACCATAATTTTGTGCAGCTAAACTATCTTATAAGTGATCGTATCGCTTAAAAGATAGTTTTCCTCATCCAGCTTAAAATGCCGTGTGCGTAATATGTGCAGTTGTTACGGCTGACGTTGCACCTGCCGGCAGGTGGCCCGGCCTGTCCAGCGCACGTGCCGTTGCCGCGCTCTTCAGATTACCTACCAACTGTTCGTTTTTGTTCCTAAATTGATATTCAAATAAATTATTACTGCACAAGGAACTTGAAAAAAACGGCCAAGTACGTGTCGGACCACTCGGATTTTGATTACTCATTGGAAACTTGTGGCCGGCGGCTGTATGGGATCGTCTGAGCGCTTTATTGCGAGATTTCGAAACTTGACATCAGATTAGGTACTATTGTTTCTCGATAAAAGTGAAGGTTCTCCATAGTCGCGACAAATATTTACACAGAGCATGCATGAATCCCCAAATAGCAGAAACGACTACGCGGCAAGCCTAGAAAGAGATGGCAGACTGAGCTGGCCCGTGTCCTTGGCTCGCAATCGCAGTTGACTGTGAAGAGGGAAGCAAGAAATTTGCCCTGAATTGGGACAACACAGGCTCATAATAAAATTAGTAATGATTTCATCGGCATAAAACTTACTTTGTATTTCATAGTATTTGCAAAGCGCAGTGTTGCCTGGGCCCTGTTTAATAAACATTACAATTCTACAATTTTGTAAATAAGTGACATATTTGTAAAGTTACCTTACCTTACAATTATTAGCTTTACAAGTGCCAGCTTTCCAAGTTTAATAAACGTTTACATTTGTAGAAAACGCCTGTAGATTTCGATGACAAAATTGTCTACAAATTTGTAATTGTAAGTTTAACACATTACATAAAATGCAAGCTTTTGTTGAAGAGGGTAGATTTCAAAATCTTAGAATTTTAAAACAGTCTTTTGTTAGAGTAGGTACCTACTTTTTTCCATTTGTTTGATTCATAACAAAAGTCATGGAGCAAAATAACAAAATCACAGATATATTATTCGGTCGGTTTAGTGAAAAACAAACTCATTATATAAAAATTAAAAAGTGGAAAGACATCGCAGAAAAGTTGAAACCTTTGGGCAACTATAATAAATACTGTTAATATTCGACGGTACTTTTGCAGACCCGATATTTTTGTTGAACGTAAAATCTGTCACTTCAAAAGTAAAGCATAATTTATCCTTTTACGAAAAACTCGCCGTTGCCGTTCACTCGTATAGTCATCGCTACTTCCAATACTACTTGTTAGAACCATTGTTTGAAAATGTATAACTGGTACCTATAACAATAGGATATTTTCCAATTTATTGAAAACTATTCTAAATTGAAGATTGGAACGATATAATGTAACAGAAAAATGAAAGTAAATTGATTTAAATCCATTTTCTCAATTAAAAACGATTTAAATAGAATTTACTTTTCGTTGTTTTGAATTTACCGCCAAAACGCTCGTTACGATGACTTTTTATCACGTGATGTCAACTTTGGTAAAACCAGTGGAATGACTGGCGTACGGTGCCTCTGTGCATAAATACTTCCAAAACTGCGCCAAACTAAGTATTTGTATCGGTGCCGTTTACACAAAGCTGGCGTCACGATGTCACGTGATAAAAAGTCATCGTAAGGAGCGTTTTGGCGGTAAATTCAAAACAACGAAAACGAAATTTGATTTTAATCGTTTTTAATTGAGAAAATGGAAATTTTATTTTTATTTTTCTGTTAAATGTGTCGTTCCAATCTTCAAATTAAAATAGTGTTTATTAAATTGGAAAAAACCCTATTGTAAAATTCTGACACAAGGCGAGTCCACCTGTCGGACTTTTTCTACAATTTACAAAATAGGTAGGTATGTAAAATTGTAATTACAATTATGCGTTCAATAAAACAGTTTTCCTTACAAATTTGTAAAAAGTAACCTGTAAAAAGAAAAACAGAAATATGTAAAATTGTAGGTACAGACGCCAGCACATCAAGCTACACCAATCTGTCAAATTTCTTAGATTTTCAATTTTACGTCAAAAACTTAAGGGGACACTTTGCGCGGGCTCGAACTCACTGGTGGGCCTGGCTAAAAATCACGCTGTCTCACCAGGCTTCGTATCCGACAGAGATAGTATCAGTGGTGAGCAGTTAGACGCTAGTTTACACGCACAACGTTATTGACTGAGATGCAGGAGCATTTTTGGCAAAAAAATCGCGAAAAAATTAAGAAAAGTCCTTCAGAAGATCGGGTTTTATGAAAAAACCACCGCATAAATCAAAGACCAAAAAAGTTTATTGAATTTATTGTTAATTGAACTTTGTCGGTACCGACTTGGTTTTCGAGATTTGACGCTCCTTTTATTACTTAAACACGCTCAAAGTTAGGTTAAATTAGCAAGAAAAAGGAATCTTTGTTGGCTCATAACTTTTTAACGGCTTTTTATTTTAGTATTCTGTTTCCGTACAGACAATAATAATAACGAGACAAAACCATAACATGTTTAATTTTTGATGTACATAGTCAAACAGTGGAGTAAAACCCTCCCGAAGTTTGTATGGACAAAATGTGGACAAGTGTCACCTTAAGGTTCATGTTCACTTCAGAAAATTTGACAGTTTGGGGTAGCTTGATGTGCTGCTGCTGCTGGCGTCTGTACAATTTTACAATTTTCTCAGTTTTGCACCATGGTAAATTGTCAATTGTATTCTTTATTAAACAGAAACTTGTAGAATTAATTGTAAATTGTTAATCAGGGCCCTGGCCCCTGTTTAATAAACATATAAATATAATATAGAGTTTGTTTGGGGCGGGGGTTTTTTAAATATGAAATTAAACTTTTTTTTATTGTTTTGAGATATTTATTAAAAACTTTGACAACTAATCGTTTTCACGTACCTAACACATTACACGATAACGGCAATAACTACCTACTAGTATACCGGCGGACAGGTTGTTCTATGCACTATCACGCATTCACCGATAGATATTATCGCAGGAAGATCACAAAGACAGGCGCCGGGCGGTGGTGTGGGTAACTTACTGATCCTACGAACTAGGATATGAAAATCTTCGGGTCTTCAAAAGGGCCTTTATACCGGTCACAACAAGCCGGCTAATTCATCATTATTTTGCTGAAATTCGTCCTCGGTGTTTTAAAGGGCCTTTATACCGGTGACAACACGCCGGCTAATTCATCAACATTTTGCTGAAATTCGTCTTCGTTTATATGAAAATCTTCGGGTTTTTAAAAGAACCCTTATACCGGTGATAATACGCCAGCTAAGGGTGTGTGACCTGGCGAATCTGCCGCTCGCGAGCCACTTGCGAACTGTGCGCGTGTTGCTCGCGTGCGGTTACAGCACTTACAGCCTACGTTTGGTGCACCGCTCTAGTGCAACTCCGGCAAGGCACGAGTGCGGCGCGCGTGCAGTTCGCGCACAGCTCGTGCGCACATAGCTTCTTTTGCGTTTGAACTAAATATGCGGGCGAGGGAGGTGCACCGCGAGAGGCACGCGCGCACCTCCTGCGCCGCTCGAGTACGGTGCGTAGCGTGCGCGCGAGCGGCGCGTGGACGACGCAGGGTCTGAGTACGAACATGAAATGCACACACGCAGTTCGCAAGCGGCTCGCGAGCGGCGCATTCGCCAGGTCTGGACACACCCTAATTCATCATCTGCTGAAAATCGTCCTCGGCTTTATGAAAATTTTCGGGTCTGCAAATGAGTCTTTATACCGATGACAACACGCCGACTAAATTCAATATCATTTAGCTGAAATTCGTCCCCGGCTGAACGTCGCTGCTTTTACTTTTTTGTATTTTTCCGTAGCTGTGAATCGATACCGGACTCCCGGAGTCTGAAAAATATTACTAACAGTAAATATGACCGGCCTTTTAATGTAATGGTGGTACTCTCTGTAGAATGGGCAATTAAATAATCGCTGATATTTGATGGAAATTGTAGGCCGTTACACGCCAGGTGTTTTATTCCCATTGTTAATACAGCTTGCGCATCGCGTAGTAAATAATGAAGAGGCTGAAAAATACTAAACCATCTGGCAAAAACCAATTGTTTTCATTATTGTTATAATCACATTGTTCTGGTTATATTAATAATATGTAGGTAGATCAGTTTTTCGGTATATAAAATTTGATGTCAAAATCACACACTTTGTGTATTACATAAAAATATAATCAGCTACTAGGCTGAAGTATGGCTTGGTCACTGTCACGGTGTGGAGGCCTGTGTCCCAGCAGTGGGAACATTACAAGCTGATTTATTTATGTAGGTATATACTGGCCTTAATTTTGAGATCAGCTGATATGGGTTTGGAATCATACTATACCTACAAATCCACATCTTTCTGAAAACGATAACTTGGGAACTGGCGTTTCATTAAGTGCCCCTGTGCTTCCTGGAAATTTCATGATTTTTACCCGATTTATTTTGATTCCATTGACATTATTCTGTCGGGTACACGCACACCTACACTACCTATCTATTAGGATGACAATAATAAAAACGTTCCAAATACCGAAAGGTTATCAATATAAATGCCTGCAGTCTAAAATGTCATAAGTATAAAAAAAAATATTCCTAAACTCGAATCGAATGTACAAAATATCGACATTTTGTGAAATATGGCTCGGATTTTGTTTGTCGTGCCCTTCGCCAAACAGCCAAATAATAATATTAAGCTGATCTTTAAAAATAGATACAAAACCTGAATATTTATATTCATACTATATTCCAGTAAAGGTAAGTTTAAAAAATAATAAAAATGAAAACATTAATTAAAAAATTGTTTTATTGTTTTATCGTATTTAACTTTGATTAAGATTTAGTTAAGATTTTGCCTCTAAACTGTTCGAAGTGGCCACAGTTTCATGTTCTGACCACAGCTGAATTATTTTTTAAACTGGTCACATTTAAAATGGACAAAAGGAGAATGGGCAAAAATCAATGGCAGCCGATCTATCTGCGGCTACTTATAATTTTTTTATTTACTACTACGAGTACCTAGACATTTTTGTGTTATATAACTATATATTTAATATTTCTACACTATTTGGCATAAGTAAACTTATAGTTTTTCTGCGTAATCAAATCAGAAATAGAGAGATTAGTAGGAGAATTGCCAAATTTAAGTGGCAGTGTGTAGGGCACATTGCTCGTAGAACAGATGGCCGCTGGCCGATGGGGCCCAAACTTTCTAGGGTGGCGACAGAATACCTGAAGGCGTAACGTTCGAAGGTTCTTTATGCAAAAATATTCGATTTTTATAATTTTCCTAGCTTTTCTTGCCCGCGGTTTCGCTCGCATGGATGTCTGGAAATAATCCACGAAAACGTTACTACCGGGAGCTTACTATGTGTTGATCCATGTTTTAACTATCTTTGCTAAATTTTATCCAAATCCACTCAGCCGTTTTTGCGACAATCCGGTACATCCTGACCAACTGTAAAAAATCATGAAAAGCTATGTTTTCGACTCTTGATGCCACCTCGTAGCACAATTACTTTCAATGTACGTTTCAATGATTTTCAATGTACGGTTTTGATTTGTTAACTGTTTTATTGAATATACATATAGATCTTGGGATTTTTGGCAATTCAGAGTCAATGCTTCTCATCAAAAATGCGAAGCAACAGGCGCACGAAAACAAAATGTGTAAAACATTTTTCACGTTATGTTCGTGGAATAGAATTATTTAATTTGTGTCTTCGAAAGTTTGTTAAAAAAAAGTCGTTTAATACGCGTGAGTACCTATTTGCCATTGCACTCTCGATTCCATTACGCCTTCGCCCCCTTCATAAATGTATACCTGTATTGCACTCATTTTTATTGCAGTTTGTGTGAATTAACTGCAGGCTTAGCATGACGCCCTCTATTTCTACTCTACCGTAGAATAGAAATCGCTTGTCTACATTTCTCGGTACAGAACTGTCAACTGTCTACACGTAAACGTCATTTTTCTCTACTCTTCCGTCGACAATACGCTTCTCTACGGTTCTCGAGCTAAGCCTGCTGGTGTAGGTGTTTGGAGTTCATAAAACTTTCTATTTAATAGACATATTGTTACTATTTTATGTTCAAAAATTGTTCAACCTTTTTTTTTATTAAGCACGTTAACTTATTTACTATTTTCGTAAATTAAACCAGTCTTATAATGCTATCGGATTAGTGAATGGCATGGATTGTTGCTTTTATCAGTATAATGCGCGCGGTAGGGTGGGTGGAGGGCGGCGCGGCATTGTCGTTTTGCATTGCAAGTCCGTTGTGAACCCGCGTCGCGTCCGCTATACACAGCCGGTACTCAACTCGGTTCGAGTCGGTTCACTCATTCTTCAGTCACACGGCAACACTCGCAGTTGCGCCACAGCTCGTGCACGAATGGGCTAGGTTCTTCATCACTCCTTCCGGTCGTTTTTATTCACTAAATAAACTTGTATGTACCAGAGATCGTAATACGCTTGATGTTTCTAATAATTTAATTGGGTTCGTAGTGGACATTTCGGTTGAAGTGGTGAAATTGAAAGCGTCGGTGTGCATCCACAATTCCACATCAGACGCGTGCTGTGTTAAGTTTTACAACTTGTTTATGGCTTACAGAATGGCGAAATACCGCAGGTATGAATAGTTTAGACTGCTATCCACACGAATACGCCCACATTCCTAAACCATCGTTTTCCAGCTATTACCTATAAAACGATTGGAGTTTGACAGACCTTAGATAGGTGTCTACTGACATAAAATATATAATTTCATCTATGTTTGCTGACATACATTTCTGAAATGCAGTAAAAGCTTTAGTTCATCAATAATTTCGATGCATATGAACACGTGGTGCGTAAAGAAAATGGCGGCGCGCAGAGAGCTGCCGCCCGCCGGTACTGCGGCCCGTGGCGCCGCGGTCATGAATCACTGATACCAAACGCGCCGGCCGGCATCGCTGCCAGCCGCGCCAGTATGCTATGGATTTATTGATAACAACTTTTCCACATGTTTTCCGCAAGGTTTAATAAATAGCAACTACTCGTATTAATTCGTTATTGTACCTCGTAGAGCAATTACCACTGATGCTGTAGCAGTTATATTTTCATTTGTAAATAAATAATAATTATTAAGAACGTTATCTAATCTAATGAATAGATATACCTATTAGATTTCAAACTGTTTACCAGTCGCATACCTAAGTAGGGAGGTAACGAATATTCTTAATCAACTCTCAAGAAAACAACGTTCCAGACTTTCATTGGTTGGACTAACGTAACTGCATGCAACATGACTATATTTTTGTTAATTACAGTAACGAACACATACTGTCTACCCAGTGCGTACTAAAATTTAAAACTTCCTTTCCACTGAATGACTAAAAAAATAAAGTTAGCTGTCAAGAGAATTTTTACTAAAATGATAAGTATGTTGTTTGTGCGCCTTAAAACAGGTTTACACGACACCCCACTTCACCCCAGAATATGGCCGCCCTTTTTGGACAACTGCAAAGAACATTTGAAAACGAGTCCTGCAGAGCAGCTATGAAATTCTTTACTTGTGCTTGTTTTGCACGTTATAAAGATAATATTTTTAGTTTAGTCGGTGGCCAATACAGTATGCACAGAAAGACCTAAACCCCCCTATCCTATATTTACTTACTTAACTCTACACGAGTCTACAGTCAACTTTATAGCTCTCTAGTGACGAAATTGTCTGGCGAGTCATATTTAGGGCACACGTTATGAATTCGTTATGGACGACTAGGTATTTTAAACGCGGACGCACCATGGTGGCGCTGCCAAAAAATGAAAGGTTGTTTTGGACGCCATCAACAGGTGAGATACCCACCTTATACCGCGGGTCAAAAAAAACCTGCCAAGAGCGAATCGGCAAATGTAAGCTCTATGATCGAGTATATTTTTCTTCAGCTCAGATTATAAAACAAAGGCAGATAGACCGCGCAGAACACCAAGAGTGAAGCCAAAAAACCAAATACTAAAGCGTCACATTGTATATAATGCGAGGCTTTAGTATTTGGTTTTTTGGCATCACTCTTAGTGTTCCGCGTGGTCTATCTGCCTTTGTTTTATAATCTGAGTTCTTCAGGTAATAAAAGTAACCAGTGGTCGCCCCAGGGGCTGAAATTAGACCGTTTTTTAATTAATTTAATGCATTATTAATAATAATATAATATAAATAATAATTTATTATATAAAAAAACAAACGACTTCCGGAAGACACTACGAAGTGAAAATAACTTTAATAGGGTATTTTCCGATTTCATAAAAACTATTTTAATTTGAAGATTGGGACGATATATATAACAGAAAAATAAAAATAAATTTATTAATACACATTTTCTCACTTAAAAATGATTAAAATCGAATTTATTTTTCGTTGTTTTGAATTTACCGCCAAAACGCTCCTTACGATGACTTTTTATCACGTGACATGTGACGTCAACTTTGTTTATACGGCACCGGTACAAATACTTAGTTTGGCGCCGTTTTAGAAGTATTTTTGCACAGAGGCACCGTACACCAGTAAAATCACTTTATATCCATTAAAAATCTTGTTAATTATAAACGCGACATTCACTTATTTACTTACCAAGTACTTTAGTTTACACAAAGTTGACGTCACGTAATAAAAAGTCATCGTAAGAAGCGTTTTGGCGGTAAATTCAAAACAACTAAAAATAAATTTGGTTTAAATCTTTTTTAATTGAGAAAATGGATAGAAATCAATTTATTTTTATTTTTCTGTTAAATATCTCGTTCCAATCTTCAAAATAGAATAGTTTTTGAAAAATTGGAAAATACCCTATTTCGGATGTCGGTGACGTTGGATATGTATTTTATTAATCTCTTTTCACTGCCTTCCGAAATTGAAGTTATTTTTCACTTTGTAGTGTACCCCACAGCATTTCGAAATGTCATCATCCTTGGGGTCAAAACAATGCATATATTTATTAATGCGATAGCAGCAATCGCGGTTGATTTTCTATCATTTTTTGAAGAGTTCCGCTGTCTGTCTCCGAAACGCATCATCAGATCTATATGAAATTTAAATGGGACCATTTCGAAATAAACCCCTTTCGAACAAAAAAAGATTTTTTCAAATCGGGCTATACATTACAGAGTTATGCCCGAACCCCCATCTAACTCCTAACCGTTACAGAATTGTACCTTCCTTCATCAGCTCAGCGTCATGAGATGATGATGACCTTACGCAAATCTCTCAATCGCTTTAGAAAGAAAACATATGAAAAACATTGCTAACACTTACAACATTCGAGGGTTGCCCTCAATTTCCCTGGGATTCCATCATCACATCCTGACTTGATGCCAATGGGACCACCTCAGGAGTATACTCTTTCAAATAAAAAAAGAATTTTGAGAATAGGTCCACAAAGGGGCGTGAAATCGGTGAACATGTATACAAAATAAATACAGTCGAACATAGAACCTCCTCCTTTTTTGAAGTCGGGTAATAAGTAGCTTTCTGCACTCCTCCATATAAACTTTAACTGTACGTAAATTTCGTAAAAAGGGGTACAAAGTTTTGGGTTCACGTAATAATAAATAGAATAAGAATTACCTTACTATCAAATATTGATAGACGACTAAATAACAAGTATCTGTTGTTTTAGATGACGTTCAATGAAGTTTTATAATGAATGACAGTAACTCCTGCTCCTGCTCTTGTTATATAAGTTTATTGACCCCTGTCTGAATGGTTCAACACAATTATTTAGTTTAGTAGGTAGGTGTTTATTGTAATTGAAACTACATACATGTATCTGTGTTCAAAAGAAGTTAAATAATATGTTTTGGTCACGAGGAACTAAGTTTATAATAATATTACAATTTGTCTTATTTTTATGCGATTTCAAGGCGAGGCATAAACACGGCTATACATCAAGCCGTCACATAGTTTCCAGTGTACGCTGATTCCGCACTGTACGGAAATCCCTATACAATGCGAGATACTGGAAACGTATAGCACCGAGTGTAAGAAATTAAAAAAAAAAAGACGCCGAACATTTATTTTTATTTTTCTGTCTGATTGTGCATCGTAGCGAATTTCAAGACGTATGCCACATTGCGCACCCGCTTGAACGGCACCTGAGTTAATGGCACCTGAGGTATTCCACATACGGCACATATCAATACATTTCGCAGGTGCCATTAGTGGAATAGTAAGGATCAGTAGGTACTAGTGTTGGGTAGAATTGGGGATTCTAGATCACTTCTTCCTCGCGTCGCACGGAATGTGATCCTGATCCCCCAATTCTCCACACATTTTATTTATTTAACCTTAGTTATTTCAAATCACTTTTCATCTGATTAGAATTGAAATGACTTCCAACCGGTGGACGGTCCTGTGATATAGAACCCCCAATATTATAGACGATTTCAAAACAATTTGCAATGCAGTTTGAATATTGTATTTCATTTTACAGTGCAAAGTCGAAATAAAAATATTTGTTTTTAAATTCTAAAATATTTGTTTCTAAATTCTATTGTAACTCAATGCTGATTTTGTAATACACGTGATTTAAGGAAACTGATTGCGATATTAAAATTATTGAAAACATAAAGAAGTTATATTTTATCATGTTATTAAACTCTCTACTGAATTTAATCGAATTTTTAATTTTGACGTCATAAAAATAAAAATATAAACGTCCCAACACTAGTACCTACTGATTCGTAGGTGCCGTTTGTGGAATACATTTTTAAATAATAAACTATTCCACTAATGGCACCTGCGAAAAATATCGATAGGTGCCGTATGTGGAATAACTCAGGTGCCATTAACTCAGCCGCCGTTAAAGCGGGTGCCCTATATACGTCAATTTCAATTTACAAAAATGCAATTTCTTTTAATTATACAAAAGTTTAATTCAGGGAAAAATATATTTCGAAATTAAATATTATCAGGAAATCGGCCATGAAATAATGAAGGTCATTTTTTTCTCAAAATATTTTGATACTCAACGTAAAGATAGTCGTCATCTTGAAAACATCCTCCTTTTATATCCAACGATAAAAAGGGTAGGAAATAAGTTGGTTCTTATTTATTTTTTCTTCTCAGCAACCCTAGAAGGCATGTTATCTACAAAGAACTGTGTATTCAAAGATATTATTTAAATGTTAATTATTGCTCACAAAGGTGCTATAAGCACAAAAGGAATTTATCACTGAGGATAGATAGATGATCAGACTGCATTTTTAAATGAGATTTCTCAAACCCTATAAATAGGGGTAAGCGCAAGGGTAGCCCACGAAATTCTTTTAAAACAACGCACACAAGATCACAACGCCATAGTACCTAACTTCGCGCCATTCAGTACTATAATCGTTTTGCGTAACAAGGACAAAATGAACAATATTTTTTGAAGTGGAAACTTCTTTAGGCGCTTTGGGCATTTTTGAGATGGAAAAAATCAATTGAACTCGCGACACTGTTATCGACACCACTGACAACACGAACGTAGGTACGAACGAACAACCTTGAACGTTGTTTATTCCGACGATTCAAAAAATATTTCCAGACGATTCAAAAAATACACACATAATTGTTCCAGTTTTCACTTCGGTTGGCAATCCCGGAGTGCCAATGTTTTTTTTTTTCACAAATCTTTTTTGTACCACTTAATTATTATTAACATTTATGAAATTATTAAATTCCATATACTAGGGGTGTTCAATAAAAATTATCAAGGAGTATGAAGCATTTATAAAATTATTTACATCACCTGCTAGGATCCTTACAGTATTCCTTTTGCCTCGTTTAGGTTCATACATCTTATTTTTCGACATAATCACCTTTGAGGTTTATACACTTGGTATATCGTTTTTCTAATCCTAAGATTCCCTTCTTGAAAAAATCTTCACCTTGACCGCTTATAAAATCATGTACGGCGGCAATCACTTCATCATTGCCATATTTGTGACCTCTCAGTTGTTCTTTTAACCGCGGGAACAGGTAGAAATCACAAGGCGCAAGGTCAGGTGAGTGAGTACGGAGGATGATTAAAAAAAAAATCAATATCATGTGGGACTCCGGTCTTTTTAACCGAACCAAACCATCAAATGTTTCAGAACATCTATTTTATTCGGTCAAAAAACGGCATATAACGGTCACACAACACTACGGTAACGAACCCTAAAACATGACGTTGTAATAATTCGGTATTATAACGTTTCATTAGGTATTCGTATATGTACCTATATGTATTTTTCCTATAATAACTGAAACTTGGTGCTTACTAATGAAACACTCATTATTAGGGTATAGATAACATAGATTTTTCGATTTCTTACGTGGGAAATGCTAAATCCGACTTCATAAATAGGGTATTTTCCAATTTGTTAAAAACTATTTTAATTTGAAGATTGAGACGATATATTTAACAGAAAAATAAAAATAAATTTATTTGTATCCATTTTCTCCATTAAAAACGATTAAAATCAAATTTCTTTTTCGTTGTTTTGAATTTACCGCCAAAACGCTCCTTACGATGACTTTTTATCACGTGACATCGTGACGTCAGCTTTGTATAAACAGCACTAGTACAAATACTTAGTTTGGCGCAGTTTTAGAAGTATTTGTGCACAGAGGCACCGCACACCAGTGATTTCACTTGCTATCCATAAAAATCTTGTTAATTATAAACACGACAATCACTTGTTCACGTACTAACTACTTTAGTTTACACAAAGTTGACGTCACGTGATAAAAAGTCATCGTAAGGAGCGTTTTGACGGTAAATTCGAAACAACTAAACATAAATTTGATATATAAATCGTTTTTAATTAAGAAAATGGATATAAATCAATTTACTTTCATTTTTCTGTTACATATTTCGTCCTAATCTTCAAAATAGAATAGTTTTTAATAAATTGGAAAATACCCTATTGTGAAGAATATAAAGAACATGATTATGATAACTAAGAACACAACATTCGCAATGTAGGTACTGAATAAACGCCGATAGTATATAGAACCCAACCCACTAAACGAAAACGAAGTAAAACGTACCATTCGATTGTTGGTTGTATCCTGCGGTCACTTTGTGTTGATATCTAGGTATACATATAATTATGTGTAGAGTGAGATAGTGAGTAGGTAGATACATTCACTACGACGAGGGGTCATGCATCGAGCGAGTGCAATGGAACGAAGTTGTGAATGGCGTGTGAGTAGTGGGGAGAGCCGGGGGAGAGGAAGGTGGCGCGGGGCGCCTGCCGGCGTCGGGCCGATGCGCCGCGCGCCACGGGCGTAGTGACGAGGGAGCGGATGATGTCATCTCCGGAGCTCCGCCATTTTGTAGCCAATGATGTCCGAATAACGCAACATAAATCCAATGAAATCTTTTTAGCAATTTCTGTTGTCTTTATCAACGTGTCCCTCTCCCTACTTTTTTGGCAAAATATTATTTAAACTTTTTTTTGTACTTAGTTTGGAAAGCAATAGGTTTTGGTTGGTTTCATTGACCAGACCCAGTTCACATGCTTTCGTTTTCGAAGCGTGCCACTAGAGATTATTCAAGTTCGTACAACAGTTGCGCTTGATTGAGGACGGCTCGAGATCGGCCTGTTTGGCTAAGGCTTAGTACGACTACGATAAATATAGTGGAAGTATAGAGTCCTACTAGGCAATATGTACTGACTTGGAGCCGTCGCCGCGTCGCTCGCTGTCAAGTATGAGTGGAGTCGCGCCATTATATATTTTAGTATCCATCCGAGGCCATCGACATTCCGGTGGAAAAATGCCTAGGTAACGCAGAGTTTCGGTCTTACAAAAAAATCTAGGCTACGAAATTTTTGATCGTTTTCGATCGATATCGAATTAAAACATGACGTCGATCGACAGTAATTCGGCTACCATGCACCACACACCACACACATTGGATCGGCCTGTAAGGTCAATGTCATCGGTGGAACGCTCTGCAATAGCGCTATTCACACTTAAGGGCTCCCGCAGACAGGCGCGCCGCGACGTTAATAGAGGTAATAGATATAGGTTTCGTTGATCTACTAGAGTCGCGTCACCTTTACGAATTCTTTAAATTCTAGAATATACTAGCATCGCTCCGCGTTTTCACCCGAGTAGTTCCCGTTCCCGTGGGAATACCGGGATAAAATCTAGCCTATGTCACCCGGGGATAGTATAGCTTCCCAACAGTGAAAGAATTTTTCAAATCGGGCCAGTAGTTTCGGAGCCTATTCAATGCAAACAAACAAACATACAAACAATCAAATCTTTCCTCTTTATTATTAAGTATATATAATATAACTCCACATGGAGCTACTCAGGAAACTAAATTTAAATCTACTTATTACCAATTACCTATCCGTCACTAGTAAGCATTTCTATACAATTTTTTTTAAATATTAAGTACTAGCTTCCGCGCCGTAGTTATCCCGCGAGAACGTACTACTGGGATAAAAAGTATCCCATGTGTTAATCTATGTGCCAAATTTCATCCAAATCCGTTCATAAGTTTTTGCGTAAAAAGTAACAAACATCCATACATACAAACTTTTGCGAGTATAATAATATTAGTGAGCATCAATTTGTGGAGGAGCTATCGGCTACATAACAAATTAAAACTAGTTTAAAGTGACACGGTGTCTTGGTCGTTGAGCTAGTCTAGTTACTAAAGTAATGTAGGCCTTACAGACTGTAGATTTGTAGACGATTTTCTATTCTGTATTTTCATTCCTCTAAGTACCTGGTACTTATTGACAGGCCTGCACTGTCCTCCCATACCTATTATCACTGTAATTTGAAAACATATTGTTAAAGCCAATAGGGTATTTTCCGATTTCATAAAAACTGTTTTAATTTGGAGATTGGGACGATATATTTAACAGAAAAATAAAATAAATTTATTAATACACATTATCTCAATTAAAAACGATTAAAATCTAATTTATTTTTCGTTGTTTTGAATTTACCGCCAAACGCTCTTATCGATGACTTTTTATCACGTGACATGTGACGTCAACTTTGTATAAATGGCACCGGTACAAATAATAAGTTTGGCGCCGTTTTAGAAGTATTTTTGCACAGAGGCACCGCACACCAGTAATATAACTTTATATCCATTAAAAATCTTGTTAATTATAAACTCGACATTCACTTATTTACTTACTAACTACTTTAGTTTACACAAAGTTGACGTCACGTGATAAAAAGTCATCGTAAGTAGCGTTTTCGCGGTAAATTCAAAACATCGAAAAATAAATTTGGTTTAAATCGTTTTTAATTGAGAAAATGGATAGAAATCAATTTATTTTTATTTTTCTGTTTAATATCTCGTTCCAATCTTCAAATTAGAATAGTTTTTGAAAAATTGGAAAATACCCTATTATTTTTTAAAGAGTAACCGTGGAGTTTCTTGCCGGCTCTTCTCCATAGGAAGCGACAATTGGGAACCGCGCACCTAGCTTCTGTCGTTTCATAAGTGCTCATGCAGGTTTATATGAAATAAAATATTTTGATTTAGAATGTTACAAAATAGTTATAAGTAAATAATATCTAGCTTTAGAGACATTACGGAAACCGAACTCGACAGAGTTAACTACTAACGGACGGCTCGCTAGTAATAAATACCTAGATAGGTAAAAAGGGAGCGATAAACCAGTAAGGTGATGTTTTTGATTAATTTCATTTCATTTATATCCATGGGAGTAAAACACGCCATACGCGTTGTATGATAATAGGTTTATTAAAGTTTTTCGGCGCGCTGTAAGAATAAACTTGTAATCTAAAGATTACGACTATAGCCAAATGTGAATATACTAATTTTACTATAGATAGCGTAATATATTTGGAGGTCCAAGTTATGGAGTTAATAGCAAATTGTTGTAAACAAGTGGTTATGTCGCTTCTCGCAGCCGGTCATCAAAAGTACTCATCAGTGGGCTACCCCTGCATGTTCGCTTCGACAACATCGAGCCCCTGCTCTCACAATATGGCAACGTACAACATTGCGACAAAGCGAACTCGCGCGATGCCAACACCCAGGCGGTGTTCATCACGTTTGAGACTCCGGAGCAGGCGCAGCAGTGAGTATTCTTGTCTGTTTGAGGGTTCTCTCTGGGATGCGCTGCCTTGTTCGCACCGTCTGCTTCGGTTCCAGCTTTCCTCTATCTCTCGTATCTGTATTGTGTGTACGTTCGCATGATGACTTTTGTGGTGTTTGGCTTTACTACTATTTTGCTTTATTGCTTTCCAGGTTGCACAGAAGGTATAATTTACAAGTTATGTAGTCACAAAATCACACAATTAAGTGAATTTGTATCTATCTAATTAAATATAACCCTTACCCTCAGTGTTCATTGGTTTATTAGGTTTTAAGGTTTTATAGAATTTCATTATGTACATTTTAATTGATCAACTCTTTTCTTCACATACTTTTGTTTTTCTTTATTCTGCGGTTTTCACTGAATTTCAATAATATTTATAACTCTTGCTTTTCCTATACTTGAAAGTCATAGAATACGCATGCGTGGTGCTGTTTTGCTTGCTGTTAACCTTATTAGTATTTTACACGAGCTCTACTTGTTACAGAGCTATCAATGGGCTAAACGGATGCGAACTGGAGGGAAGTCGGATGAAGGTTGAAGCGGCGGAGCAGAACACCCGTGGCGGCAGGCGCGGACGCCCAGGTGGCGGCCGCGGCGGCGGCGGTGCCACCGGCGGCGGCTCGCGGCCCACCGACTTTCCGCTGCGGCTGCTCGTGCAGAGCGACATGGTCGGCGCCATTATTGGCCGCCAGGGCAGCACCATCCGCCTCATCACACAGCAGAGTCGCGCTCGCGTTGATGTCCACCGCAAGGACAACGTTGGCTCTCTCGAGAAGGCCATTACCATATATGGCAATCCCGAGAACTGCACCAATGCATGCAAAAGAATATTGGAAGTCATGCAACAGGAGGCCAACAACACCAATAAGGGGTAAAATCTTATTATTTTTGAATAAGACATTTGGTGTAATAATTCTTGATGAATGTTTGACATTAACATGACTGCATTAATGTTTCCAGTGAGATCTGCCTCAAAATTTTGGCTCACAACAATTTAATCGGCCGTATAATTGGGAAAGGCGGTAACACGATCAAGAGGATCATGCAAGAAACCGATACAAAGATTACCGTATCCTCTATCAATGATATCAACAGCTTCAACCTGGAGCGGATCATCACCGTCAAAGGCACCATTGAAAATATGGCTAAAGCGGAGTCACAAATTTCAGCCAAATTACGCCAGAGCTATGAAAGCGATTTGCAGGTAAATCTGTCGCTACTATACAAAAAGTATAATTGGAATGGGCAGCTAGCTTCTAACTCACCGACCTTGACAATTCAAAAGTGCCTGTAATTGGTTTATTTGAAATTAATGGTTTGAGTTGAGTAGTTATTAAAAGTAGTTACATTTTCTTGATGTTTTTGTTATTTGTGTTATAGATGCTGGCGCCGCAGAGCATTATGTTCCCGGGGTTGCATCCTATGGCCATGATGTCCACTGGTCGTGGTTTTTGCGGTGCTCCTCCACCGTTTCCGCCGCCTATATACGCTCCTCTGCCGGGCCAAGGCGGCGCGCAGCAAGGAGCCGGTGACTCACAGGTACTACTTGCAATTCCCAGACAACTCTTAACCATTTCTGACACCCTCTCATTTTATTGTATCCGCGTTCGGGCATAGTCAGTCATATTACTGCTTCCTTGTAGCTGTGGTCGAAATCAAAACGCAAAAGATTGAGTTGAGGTCTTTCGTCTCACATAGTGTTGCCATATTCACTTTCGGGTGGTGAACCATAACTCGTTTCGATTCAATGCTCCCGAAGACTATTGAACTCAATTGTGTTGTCTAGGTAGTTATTGTTGGTGTAGCTGTAAACTTCTAAAAGGTTGACTAACTTCTTTTTGTGCTTTAGGAAACTACATACTTATACATCCCAAACAATGCTGTGGGCGCGATTATTGGCACCAAAGGCTTGCACATTCGCAACATTATTCGATTCAGCAACGCCTCTGTGAAGATCGCTCCATTGGAGCAAGATAAACAGGGCGAGAACCAGAGTAATCCTCAACAGGAGCGTAAGGTCACCATAGTTGGCAGCCCTGAGGCTCAGTGGAAGGTATGTACCGACTATATGTTGATACTAGTAAGTACATTAAAAAAAAAAATAACATGCTGAACAGTGTTTCAATTACTTATGTTTGAAAATTACAGGCTCAATATCTCATCTTCGAGAAGATGCGAGAAGAAGGATTCATGTCTGGCTCGGATGACGTGCGGCTGACAGTGGAGATAGTGGTGGCTTCGTCGCAGGTCGGCCGCATTATCGGCAAGGGAGGCCAGAACGTGCGAGAGCTGCAGCGTGTCACCGGCTCGCTCATCAAGCTGCCCGAGCAGCCACAGCAGGCGCAGGGCGGCGGGCAGGCGCAGGATCACGACACAACTGTGCACATCGTCGGTCCCTTCTATAGCGTTCAGGTATGAATACGTAAAAATACTTGCGATTATTTTCTCTGAGAAAGGTGATGATATTCGGAAATCATCCAATTAGTCTAATACGTATTACAGCATAACACGACAATTAAGTTCAAGGTATTAGCACGAGGAGGGAGGAGTTGAGACGATGAGTTGTAAATAAAGAGAAATAATACAACTGCAGCTACCTAACTAATATTGGGAAATGTGGGTTGTATGGATTTCATCTTTCTATGTTTAGTGTATGTACGGTGGCATTTGATATAAAATAAATTGCCAAGCGACATTTTATAGAACGGAATTTTACTGTAAGATATATACATGTAGTTACGAGTCCAAATTTACGTCTATGCGTATATAATTACGTTAATAATTTAAGAAGATAACAATGGTGACGCGACATCTTTCAAAATGTCAAAAAGATAAGTATAAATATGGTTTTACTAATAGCTGGCGCAATGCGATGCAATAGTTAATTCGATTTGAATATCACGACTCACTGAGGCATAATAGCATATTTACGTTTTGTAGCGGTCACCTGACGCGGGATGAAACATTATCGAGATACTGCCTGTCTAAGGATACAATCCTCAGTGTGAGCCAATGAAATGGCACCACACCATGGCCATGCCAAGTTATATTATGCTAAACAATAGGTGAGTTATCCCAGTATTAACGTAAATAATCATTTATATAAATAATATGGCGAATGTCAAGATTGTCAATAAAATATATTCTCTATGAAACATCTTTAATTTATATGCTACGCCTTTTAATTGTTATTGGACTATGTAACTACATGTATATATGTTGTACAGAACTGACGTTTAAGTACCTAACATTTGATTAGGTACTAATTAATTACCAGTAGGTTGATATTAATGTTTTTTTGTACAACTTATGAACGTCGTTGTATCTATAATTTAATGACGAATTATTGTGAAAGGGTGAAAACGGTTATTAATTATTACGGTACGGCATCATATTGGGGTGTAATAATTTTATTATTATAAATAAGTACCTAATGCAAAGCGATTTTTATCATATACTTGTAATGTGCAATAATGCAATGCTAAATAATATTTGCAATGGAATAAGTTTTTCGCTGTATGACACAGGTCAACCGGCAAAAAGTCTTATAACCATTGTTTATTAAAAATGTGTGTACGTGTCTTACGCGAATGTGAAGATCATTTAGTAGTTGTTCTCTTAACACTTGATTATGTATGTTATCAGTCGGCGCAGCGACGCATTCGTGCGATGGTCGCGCAGGCGAGCGCGCCGGGCCGACGCCGCGCCGCCGCGCCCCCGCCGCCCGTGCAGCAGTAAACTGCCTCCGCACCTCCACGATCCCCGCGCGCCCTCAAGCACCCTCACCCTCGAGCCCTCGCATCACCCGCCGACTCGCCAGCCTAGCCGCGCGCGGGCGCGGCTCCGACACGGTCCTCGTCACCACATGCCAGTGACCACCACTACTAGTAGACTATAGCTTCACCTGCACACTTGCCTTGCACAAAAGGTAAGACCGTGTCGTAACGCTTCGCCCGAACAATGCCCAGGCTGTCGAGTTGACTATTGTGTCCAAATGTTGTTGTTGACATAATTATTCTATTATTGTAGTGAATTGTAATTAAATCTATTGATAAATCCATATTTTATCCCGGGAATTATCTATGTTGATGATTAATATTTGAATATATATATATAATACATATATATAATATTATTCATATACACTATTATTTTAATAATAACGTGATTGTTAAGTTGTTTTCATACCATGTTATTCTGCTACAATGTAAAGAGTTGTCATAGATTGCAATAGTTAATGATTATGTTCTGTATACTGTTTACAAATGTTAATAGAAGTTTCTATAGTATCGCGCCGTTTCTATATACAAACAATAAGTGCAAACTGTTTTTTGTTATAAAGTAATAGTTTAATCTGTTAAAATCACTGCACCATACTGTTAATGTAATTTTTTGAAGGGTGTGTGGGATACCACTGCTAGGAACGGAAAATACACGACGTTGCTTTAACGAGGAGGCTCATTGGACAAACGGCTTTGCAAAGTATAATGTAAGAATATTTCTTTAAACGATACACGAAGTTTCTGCATGCATGCTGCTGAGAATGTGTCGTACAATGGTTTCTATTGAACTGATGTGTGTGTTGGGTGATAAGTAACTAATCCAAAGAGTGTACGCCGATCGTGTGTCGAATCGGCCTGACGTAGTGACGAGCCTTGACTTGACTAAGCGCGGCGCGGCCGGGTACCTGCGCCCGCGCAAAGCGCCTGCGCAACGCTCCTATCAACGATATGGAGACGATGATCTACCTAATTATGATGGACAAATATTTTTGATATAATAGTAATTGTTGGAGAGTAAGGAGTAAACTTATGAGTTTTAATTTGTAAGTAACATTTGTTGATCGTTTTCTTTGTAATTTTGTCTTTGTTAGCTTTATAATGTTTTCTTGTATTGAAAATGTAATACAAAAGTTTCGTCATTGAACGATACCGTAGCGTTTAATGGTGCGTGTGTAAATGTCGCGTCGTATTGTTCGGTTCTATCGTGATGTTTTATTCAATTGTACGATTTGCGTTATCATTGTGCCAAGTGAGATAATTTTAACTATGAGAGTTTAAGATTAAGTGAATAATATCAAAATTAATGAAAAGCTTAGATATTTATATGTATAATGTGATAATATATGGAAGTTTTGGCAAAAATGTTACTAAGAATGTTTTACATTCTTATTTCCATTTTCTCATTTTTTAGGTTAGATTATAATAAAATTATAAATTGTAAGTCGTGAGGCGGTGGCGATGGCGCGGCGGCACGCGGTAGTCGCGTGCACGGCCCGCCAGCGCGCGCGCCTCACCAGCTGATGTCCCGATACTTCAACACTTGTCTCTTAACATCTGGTCACGTCTATTCCGTGTCCCAAATGCATCAAAATAATTTTCAATTCATTGCGGTTACAATGCGTAATCTTCTCAGTTGCACAGTGTTTTAGTGCTGAATGTAAAGGGTACAACATGCATGCTTACTCATGTTACATATGAGAGATTACCTAATAACTCTTCAACAAGTCAAAGTTCTGAAAGACCGCTACGCTGCGTTTGACCGCATTTAGTTCCTGTGACGGACTCTCATCGAGCTGGATTTACGCCGTCACATTAACTTAGATAGCGAAGCCGTTGCGTTTATTTACGGGTCTATATTATAATTTCAGCTTTAAGACTTTGGTTTGTTACACTGTTATTAGATAATAAAACTAGTAACATTTTGCATTAATATTATTCAGAAAGAATAAACATGTTTTAGATCTTCCGATAGAAGACCAATCTCCAATTCCCCACCACCCAGCTGGATATACCATATCTCGACGTCCAGCCGTCACTCCTTTCCATTCATGGAATGTGCATATTGTTTGCCTCCGAACTTATCCATTCCTCAATACATTAGAGGAGTTTTTTGAAAACCTGTCACTGCGACTATGTTATATAGTTGTCTTGCAACAAAAGCGCAGAAAACTTATGTATAAATTACTGTCAGTTAACTATCGGAAGATATCCTCTCGAGCCATATTCTCTTCGTACCAATAACATGGATCTGTGCCAATAGATCATTATTATGGTTGTAATACTACGGTATCTTTGTAAATTGGTGCGACCTTGCTTTATTGTAATAATTTATTTGTTACTTCTAATTTATTTGTTCTATGCTTTATTTTAAATTGATTTTTTGTGGTGAATTAAAATTTTCTGAAGATAAGTACTTCACATTGTGTGTTAGTATTTTATTTTTTTGCAATTTTGTATTGCTTCCACATATTATTGAAAATAATCTCACATTTGGCAAATAACTCCATATACGTCAGTCGGAAAACAACGTGCTGTAGGTGCTTTATATTCAACGATAAATTAAGAAACCACTTTTAAAGAACTAGCCGTGAATGAATATACAATTATGTCGCCGTTATAATTTTATGATTTACATACTTCATAATTTAATAGTTTCATGACTCTACAGTTTAATTCTATTAAAATATATACTGCCATGTTACATACTATTAATAAGTCTCCATTTAATTAGTTACTGTTAATTATTGAACCAGAGATATCGTTGTTATATTGCCCAATTACATTTTAATACATATTTTTATATTTACAATAAAAAGTAAACTAATCGTAAACTTATAACGGCTTAATTTTAATGCGACAACTCCGTCTATTATAATTAACGGTATATGTAGTACGAGAATAGTATTCACAAGTTTTATGTACGTGAGTTCCTTTACACGCTACGGATAGTAATGTGTGCACTTCTATAGAGAACACACATGAAGCCATTGATATGTAAATAACGTATGACATTTTAGAAAACGGACTTCATTTTTACAAACATATCAGGAAGAATAAACGTCTAAACTGCCTATGATATCAGAGAGCAGTGAGAGTCCACTTACTGACACGCGCCCCGCCTTTGGTGATGTGCGCAGACGCAACACAATGCGAACACCTTAATGATTGGGCCAGGATCAAAGTTTTTACAAAATGAGTGTTTAGTGATTAGAATATCGTGCGATTGAACGCACTCGTCGCTAACTTTGTTACTCTCCACAATAGCTGTATCACTTAGAACTGATAAGCCAGGAAGTAGTGTATAAAGTACCAATAACTATATCTACGTTCTACAATACATAATGAGTATACTATAAGGGCTCTGATTTATTAATAAACTAAATATGAATGTTTGATACTAGGAGAAGCGTAATGGTTTTTGCGCTTATTAGCGTATATAATATTGTCAGGATGCTGAGATGAGTCCTATGATATCGGCAAATAATTTTACATTCCATATTTCACAAAATAACACCTATTGCTGAAAGACCGACCACCTGCAATTGAGTATTTTAGAAAATTTACTAAATTATAATATAATTTCGCATTCAATGTTATTACGTATAATACGGTACGAGTGAAAAATATATGTGTAGATGTATGCCAGCTAATTATTGTTTCGCTAAATGAAAATTGTATGCATTAACGATATTTGAATGTCATGAATTAATGTTAGAATTCATATTGGTGTAACATTTCCACTCGTTAGTAGAATAATCTTTTCTGGAAAAACAGACATTGGTGCCGATTCTGTTGTACACCGAACTAAATTAACTAAACTATAACTAAAATTCCTTACTTTTTACTATGAGAATCTAAACGCTATTCTGCAAAAAAAATTCTCTAAATTTAAAAACTATTTTGACACAACTAAAATCGAATTTGACAATCGCGACTCGCACGTGGTATGTTTTGGCTTCGCAACGTGGTACTTGTTTGCCCTACCCCGTGTTTTTTTTAGAGCCAGCAGCGCGCCGGGGTCGGCAGCCTCGACGTGATTTATATGGAATTTTCATGGAAAATATGAAAAATTATTATCCACATGTTGAGTTTTAGAGGTGTTTGGGGGTATCCTAAAGGGGGTCGAAATTTTCATTATTTTGGCGATAGGACACACCGTTTTCGAGATATAAGCAAAAGAAAAGAAAAAAAATACAGTACTATTTTTGCACCAGAAGTCGAGGTGTCAGTGTGAATTTTAGTTCTTGACAACTAATTTTATTCCACACCTATTTAATCGCGATTAAAAATAGTCAGATTTAGTTAGACAACCAAAATTTTAGGTTGAATACAATAATGAAATTGACAACAACAGAATAGCAAAATTACCATTTTCACTAAACTAATAATTCAGTGCAATCTTAGTGCTGTCAAACTAAAATATAGTTAAGTTGTGTCACTTTGGTCAATTTCAGAATAGGATATCGTCGTTTGACAGGAATAAACTAAATTTTGGTGATTTTTAGTCTAGTTTAGAGAATTTTGTGACAACAGAATCGGCACCATTGGCTTGTATTATGTGTTCAATATCGGTCGACTAAAGCTGGAGCTAGTTGACCGACTATTGTTCGACACACAGACAGCCAGATTCCGCTTGCATCGGCTATCAGAATGGAATATAATAAACGGTTACTTTCACTGCGACATGAAGAGTGTACATATAGGCATGTTGTTTATTCCTTCCAAATGTTAGCAAGAGAGGGTTCATTATAATTTGTAATGTTAGGATGCAGAAATAGATTTAGTTGATTATTATTGTATCGTTGCGAAGTAGTTTAAGTTGATGTAGGCGCGGGCGGCGCGCGGCCACGAGACTGAACTACACCCCTGCCGCCGCGCCCTCGCGCCCATTACTTACATATTGTCATTTTTCGCTATTATCATTCTTGTTTGATGGTTCTACTGTTATTTACATTACATTATAATTCTTTCTCGTGTGTGTAACCACTATTTTGTGTATTTACGTGTGAAAGGATCGATTTCATTTAAATGTGCATGAATGATGAAAACCTCGAGCGCACATTGCATTTTTATTTTCTTCAATTACTTGTTAATTTTATTTAGTGGGGAAATGGAGCACTCATTCTGTTGTTCGTATGTTACAATCCCCTCCCAGTGTATGCTATTGAAGTTTACCGAGTCTATAGTAATAGAATAGTGTTTATGTATGTCGTATGTATTTATGTACCTTGCTGGAGCATGTATATCAGTGTGTAGCGTGCTCGCGTGGCGGCCGGGCGGGTGTAGGAGCACGTCGCACCGGGCTGGTGGCGCCACCGCCCGGCCAGACTCGTTTCGTGTCGTCGCGTCTCGTCCCGCCCGCCATGTGATAAATATATTATAAAATAACGGGCGTACATACGCGATCTCATGAGGCGGGACCCACAGTATGCGTTATTTTTGTTTAGATATAGAGAAGCTGTTGTTGTTGCTTCTCAAATGAATGTATCAAGGTCCAATATTCATTGATATATTGTTTTTGTTTTCACAATTCTTGCAAGACAATTGACATACATAGTTCACCGCATTCAATTTTTGCTGTTATTTTTGGAACTATTTTATAATTGGTATAAGTTCTGAAACTAATAACTACCTCAATATTTCTAAATGAATATGATAATTATCTTTGTGCATGTTTTTGGGAACTGAATTTAAAAGAATACAAAAATTCATTATAGTATAAGATTGCTATTTTAAACATAGTAACAGAAAGTTGTCAAAATTAGGTTTCTTAACGTAATAAAACTGGTGAAATTTGACTTTGTTTTTAATTTGTCTCACCACCTTACCTCGAAATAACATATTCACGACGGAATGCGTCACTCAAACATGGGCGCGTGCCCGGAGCATAACACTGTCACGACACTCACGCCACAGCTGTTTCTTCATCACTGTACAGAAATAAGGTCAGAACAGGCCCCCACACGCCAGTGTGCAAACTTGGCAAACTCGCTTTCACGACAGAACACCGTCACGATACTTCACACTCCACTGCTGTTTCAATGTAATTACATTAATAACGCCAGAGCTTGACCGAACACGCCAGTGTGGATCCACCTGGTGGGTTTTTGGTATGCATTAACAGAGATAACGCTAGAGCAAGTCCTGGCACGCTAGTAGGCCATACTAGCGTGAAACTCCCTGTCACGAGAGAGCTCGCCACGGCACTACCGGCACTACGCCACAATGATGTTTTTATGTGCATCTGGATTGAGGGCCCATTTTTTAAACCCTAGCAAAACTAAATAAGACTTATAGGAAAATTAGTTAAAAATTAGTAAAAAAAAAGGCAAAGTTCCATAAATTTCATGAACGTGAATTAAAACTGCTATGATTAAATAACTTGGGCCCTCAATCTAGACGCGTGCATAAAGTGGCATAGCCTAAATCTGAGAAAGTACTATATCTGGGTTAGTAATTTTTATTTAAGAATTTAGTTAAGATTTTATTAAATATTTTAAGAAATTCTCAAATCTGTAGAATCTGAGATGACAGATTTATGGCGGTATATCTAGGGCCCTCAAATTCATTCATGTCTTAACTGAGGAATCTGCAAAACATTTATCTGAAGAAATACTTACGTACGACTTTAATATATTTTACTTAGATACCTCTGTGCAAATTAGTTAAAAAGAAATAATGACCCAAAAGCTATTAAATAAAAAGTAATTGAACGTTGAATTTTACTAAAACGTCTGAACTGAGAGCCCAATATTTTCGGCTTTATAGTTTAGGCTCAACCTCATAGCCTAACGCAAATTAGAATACCTTTTTTTACAATTTTTTAACTAAAATGTAAGATATCTTCCATTTTTCTAAATGTCATACTTTAAGAAAAAAATGATTTCCAATTTTTATAGGAGAAACTTTTGTAGGGTGGATATGATTTTGTTACTTTTTTGGACAGGATCAGAGGCGTAATAGTACATTATGGTACAAGTGTGTAACGTTGGTGATTATCGCTGAGGCGCCATTGAGACCCGAGCCGTCAGGCGAGGGTCTTAAGAGAGCCGAGGACGATAATCATCAATACACACGTGTATCATACGACGTTTTTCAACACACTTGCGAAGAAAATAATACTAAATCATCATCATCATCATCATCATCATCCATCATCATCCATCGTCATCCATCGTCATCCATCATCATCCATCATCATCATCCATCATCATCCATCGTCATCCATCGTCATCCATCATCATCCATCATCATCCATCGTCATCCATCATCATCCATCATCACTCATCATCACCCACCATCATCCAGCATCATCCATCATCATCATCATCATCCATCATCATCCATCATCATCATCCATCGTCATCCATCATCATCCATCATCATCCATCATCATCATCCATCATCATCCATCGTCATCCATCATCATCCATCATCATCCATCGTCATCCATGGTCATCCATCATCATCTATCATCATCCATCATCACTCATCATCACCCATCATCATCCAGCATCATCCATCATCATCATTCATCATCATCCATCGTCATCCATCATCATCCATCATCATCATCCATCATCATCCAGCATCATCCATCATCACCCATCATCACCCAGCATCATCCATCATCATCGTTTTTAAGAACAAAGCAACTCAAACAAAAAACAACCTATAACTCACTAAGAACAAAGCAACTCAACCAATTCTATAACTCACTAGTGAATAATAGTAATGAAAAAGTCACAGTTTGATAATAGGTGTCATTATGTGCCTAACTGTAGTGAAATTAGAGCCATTTTATGAGCAAGTGTGTTGAAAAAAAAATAACTCGTTTAAAAATAGCTAACAGCGTACAGACCCTCATACAAGAAATTATTAGCAACTAATTAAATATTTGTTACCTGAGCTGTGTCGGAAGCGATTGTGTTTTGTGTGATGCAATAATTTAATAGTGCAGTAAGAATTATTATTACGATTTCCGACAAACTGATAAACCATCTAACAGACAAAAATGGTACAAATGGTATCTGTTGGTATTCCTTTAAAATAGTCCGACTATTTTTTTAAATTATTTTGAATATACAGAAGCATCTCGTCTACAGATATATTGTATGTATTTATATAGATTATATTTACATCTAAAATTCTAATACTCTTTATTAATGTATGTCATGTCACTAGGCTTAAAGAGGTCCACATGTTTTATTTATGTAGATTCTTTCTTGTTTCTCTATTCACCCCGTTTTACGGTACATTAAATTATTATACCGGCTTAAAACGGCTATTTGTTGTTTATCTCGTTGATAAAATGATATTACACCAATAATTGCTTTCTTTGACTTTTTGAAGTTTTACTGCCGATAATTAATTAAGTAATATACATATAGTAAAATATGCTTACATTAAACCCAGTGATCATCAATTCCCAATTCAAACGTTGGTGTAATATCATTTTATCAACGTGATAAATAACGAATACTGATTTTTTCCGCTGCAAATTCATTATTATTCGATTTGAGAATTTCTTAAAATATTTAATAAAATCTTAACTAAATTCTTAAATAAAAATTACTAACCCAGATATAGTACTTTCTCAGATTTAGGCTATGCCACTTTATGCACGCGTCTAGATTGAGGGCCCAAGTTATTTAATCATAACAGTTTTAATTCACGTTTAAAAAAAAGTTTTTATTTTCACTTTTTAGCTATAGTACCCACTCCACACCAATTCATCATCCTTGGGGTCAAAACAATGGATATTTATGCGATAGCAGCAATCGCGGTTGATTTGCTGTAATTTTTTGAATAGTTCCGTTGTCTGTCTCCGAAACGCATCATCAGGGCCTCAAGACTGATATTTCAATAGTGTCAGAATGGTCTATCATTGATTTCATAATTGTTGATTTTGACAAGTTTGGTAATCTACTAATATAATGGCGTCATTATGACTTTCCAGTGGTCAGCCACTGAAACTCCATTGAAAGAAATGGCATTTATTGGTAATCTCGTACATAATGACAAAGGAAACGAACGAATGACTGGCAAAAAAATTAACAGTTCCTAAAATAATATGTAAAAAAATAATATATATACATGTAAATGAAAACTGGCATGAATAAATGTTCAAATTTAGTAGTATTTTTTAGAAAATCATTCCTACCTACGGGTTTTATAATAATGGCAATACGACAATGCCATTATAACACAATTCTATTACGAGACCATTACAGACCATTATGAATTTAGCAGATTACGAACTTTTAGCAAAATGACGATGGGATGTGTTGGAATGGCGAATTTATACAAATGTAGCAAAGAAAAGGGAATCTTGTTATACCAAGCCCAAGAAATGAGCTATATGTGAACCTTTGTAAGTACATACAGTGAAAGGACATCGTTTTTCCTTATTTCTAGTGTTAAGGGTACACTAGTCGCGGGCTAGAACTCACTGGTGGGCCTGGCTAAAAAGCACGCTGTGTCACCCACCAGGCTTCGTGTCCGACAGAGGTAGTATCAGTGAAAGTAAAACGGACACGTAAAAAATTAAGTAGAGTCCTTCGGAAGATCGGGTTTTCTGAAAAACCTACTGCATAAATCAATGACCCATTAAGTTTATTGAACTTTTCGATAGTTGAGCTTTGTCGGTACCGACTTGGTTTTCGAGATTTTACACTCCTTTTATAACTTAAATACGCCCAAAGTTAGGTTAAATTAGCAAGAAAAACTAATCTTTGTTGGCTCATAACTTTTTAATGGCTTTTTGTTTTAGTATTCTGTTTCCGTACAGACAATAATAATAATGAAACAAAACCATACCATGTTTAATTTTTGATGTACATAGTCAAACAGTGGAGTAAAACCCTCCCGAAGTTTGTATGGAAAAAATGTGGACAACACTGTCACCTTAATATGAATATCCGGTTTTAGTGTACCTATAAGTATAAGTGAATATTTTGTGGTAGATTTAAAAGATGTCGGCGAAGATGAATTGTGACGCCATCGCCACCGTGAGAACAACAATATCTTGCATGTAGCTGGGAAATTGCTCGAACAGCTCGTTTTTGAAGAACAAAAGTATTTTGTATTCAGCGGCTTTGCCCAACAGCAGAATGCCGTAGGACATAACGTTGTAGAAAATTAGAAATAACTAAAATAGACTACCCGAGCTGTGTCAACGTTAGTGTATTCCGTGTATTGTCTTAGAGCCCCTTCACACTAGCGTTTGTCCAGCGTAGGCATTCGATGAACGTGTGCGCAGCGCACGCGCCGCCGCGACAACGAACGTGACGATGACTAACCGATGGCGTAGGCGGCCGGAATTGAGCCTTCACGCTAGGCTTGATATTGTGATCCCCACTGAAGTTTAGTATCTACTGATATGCCCATAAAAAATGCTGAATCTACAAGCATCCCTTTATCTATGACGATGTTGGGTCTTAGATTTAGTTTAGGTCCTGCATTCGACAGTCTGCAAACTCGCCGTTACGAGCAGGCGTGGCCACAGCCCATGATTGGGGCGGAAAGGATTTAAGGAATATTTTTCTGTTAATCATTCAACCAGAATTAGGAATTAATTTGGCGACATAGCAGAAAAGCTCAGGAATGGAAATTGGGCTCTACATTCTCTTTAAGAATGTAGAATTCTAGATTGTATCAGTTCGGTTTTGTTTTGAGAGCCAGGATCGCGGGTGTAATTCTATGAAATTATCGAAACATATCTAAAAAAAACAGTAGGTACATAATTAGTACCAAATTTTACAACTCGTTAAACAATTAGTAGGTACCTCGTAGGTTCGTGAAATAGTTTCATACATGTAGCTAAGTTTACTGAGTAATTAGAAATTAAACATTCAGCTACATAATTTATCACTCTTATCATGCCAAAAGTAAATTAAATCTCGTCGGAAAACCACAGACGTCGAAAAATTTAATGTAAAATTGGAGCATTCTGATTTGCATAAGTTATGTAGATTTTCCGTGTCATTTTACCACGGAGCAAAACTCAATGAATGAATTTGACCACGCTTGTAGATGTAACGTAATTTGTTTCTGTTCATTTTCATTAGTGTTTTTACTCATTAACACCCATGTGTCTTAAAAAAAATATTGAGGTTTTCTAGGATATATTTTCACGATTAGGTATATAATACCACACAATGTCTTTCTTATCTGGGTCAGTAACACACGACACGATGCACGAACAAGGCGGCTCAAAAAAAAGGTGTATAAAGGTATGTATTGTAATTGAATACATAAAAACTGTAACGATAAAGACTGCTCGGAAATGAAATAAAAACCATTAAAAACGTGTTTTCATCGATTTATCACCTGTTTATTCGGTTAAAACACCTAAACTATGAAAAGATCAGAGGTTTTTGATCTTTTGGTACATCGTATAGTGGTGCATCAGTTTGCACCACATAGGGAATTTTCAGGATGGAAATGACAAAAGCCGTTGTTTTCCGAAAATGGTATAGGAATTCTGGAGCTGCCCTGTAAAAATACTTTCATAGTTGTAGTTGTTCTTGTAGTCGTTTTTGTTGTCGTAATATTATGTTTCTTGAAGTTATCATGCTTGACGTTTTTATAACTTGCGTGTACATCCTCTGTGTGAGTGCCTGCCAGCTCCTTTTCCAATTCTAAAGCGAATTGAGACATCTCAACATCATGTATGGTGCCTTTTTCGGTCGTGGTTGTATGATGAGCGTAATGACGCAGATGGTGGCGGCTGACATTGAGATGGTTCTCGTTGCGAGTAGAAATTACTGTAGTCGTTGCTATCGAAGAGAAAAGAAAAGAAAATATTACGAACCAATGTAATAAGTACAGTCAGCGTCAAAAATATGTTAAAGGCAATGTTTTAGAATTCATTACGCTTCAGGACAGCTAAGAAAATGAAGCTTTGAAACCTCAGGGGATGACCGAAATAATCACCTTTTGAAACAGGGACTCGCTTCTTATGTCCATTCCTTTTCCGGTGTCTGGTCGTCAGTGTTGACAATATGATTGACAGTAGGATGGGCTCTTCACTTGTTGGTAGAATAGACTGTTTTGTTGATGCAGCTGTCAATAGGATAGATTTTGCGATTGCCGGTAAGCTTGTCTCTTTGCGAGGATCGGCTGGGTTAGACTGATTGGCAGAATCGGCTGTCGTTAAGATGGTATTGTTGGCAGATATGGTAGTCTGTAGGATAGGCTGTTCGGTCGTCGGTAAGATTGACGTAGATGGTTGTGCAAGCGTTGTTGGTAAAGAGGTTGTTGAGGCCGTTGTCTCTTCCACGTGTAAAGTTGTCGCTTCGCTCGTTGTTGGTGATAGGCTAGATGTGGTTTGCGCTTGAGAAGTAGCTGAAACCACATGTTATCGCAACTCGTCACAATTATTAGTATGAAAGTTTTGTAGATCTTAACTAGTTATTATTACACTAGCAGCGCCTCGCGGTTTCACCCGCGTAGTTCCCCTTCCCGTGGGAATACGGAGATTAAATATAGTCAATGTCACCCGGGGATAGTGTAGCTTCCCAGCAGTGAAAGTATTTTTCAAATCGGTTCAGTGGTTTTGGAGCCTATTCAATGCAAGCAAGCAAACAAACAAACAATCAAATCTTTCCTCTTTATACGGGAAAATTATAGGCTGATTTTGTTATCTATACTTTTTTCCACTACGGGGACATTTTTCCCACTACTGGGTGTGTCCCAGCCAGGCCTCTCTGTGAGAGGGAGTGGGCCATAATCCACCACGCGGGCCCAGGGCGGGTTGATGGATGTCACATGTCTTCGAACTTTTGGTTCTAGGACATTCCGGTTTCCTCAGTTAATATTACTGAGTGGCAATTTAAATTATGCTATTTAAACATATCTGAAGCTGTAACTCAGGATATGCAAGGAAATATTAGGTAATTCATGGTAAGTTGTGATTTGCACAACTTGTGAAGTAGCTGAAATCCCATGTTATCGCGAATCAAAATTATTTAGTTGGTAGTAATTATCGATAGCATGACAAAGTTTTAATGAAAAATCTTTTAAGGTTAGGTAGCCCGCAAAATTCTATGATTGTTTTTAGCAATTTTCAGGGCAGTGTCAACGTGAATAAAATATTGTTGGCGACAGTGACAATCGTGGCTTTACATAATTATAATATTTAAAATCATCAATACAACCCTCTCAAGTTCATTTATTTCCATTGAATTACTATTTGATAATAAAAGTCATTCGATAAAAGCCTAACCTGGGCCTGCAGGCTTAGCACGAGCACCGATTTATCGACGATAGAATAGACATGACTATTAACTAAATGGTGTACAATAGGAGAAGATAGTCTGTTAATTTTCACACATGGAGGACAATTTTCACAGTTGTGCGTTCTAAGCGAAACATAATTTTGTAGATAATCGTATGTTTTCACAGTTATAAATGCGTTCTAAGCGAAACATAATTTTGTAGATAATCGTATAAAATTTGTGGCTGTCGAGTAGAAAATTTGTTGTCAGTGTGATTTTGAAAGTTTGGTAAGAAATATTCTTCTGAAATAGTCTACTTTCATAAGGACCTAGACAAAGATCGTTACAAACGAAACACAAAATGACAGAATGTAGAAGGATATCTACGATGCGATGTCAAAAATGGAGAAACGAAATGTCACTTTGTAATGAAAAAGCACTGTCTATTCTTTGTAGAAATAGAAAGCATCATGCTAAGCCTGCTGAATTCACTATGACCACATAACGATTCCATACTCGTAACCACGTCAATCACATCGTCGCTCGCATGACTAACGGTCCTATCTCATTTTTAGCTGATTTGAAATAGAGTTTTCACAAAGTGTCCTGTTTTCATAATTAAAAATAAATATAAATACTAATATTGAAAATAAATACGTAGCTATATCGTAAAAATAAAGTACTATAAATACTCTTTACGAATAAATAGAATTAAATATTCAGAATTGCCGATAGATTATAATTTTATCTTAGTTAGAAATGTCGTAACACCGCAAAACGCTTTTCCTGCCCAATTGACAATATGGAGATAGGACAGTCAGTCATGCCAGCGACGACATGACACGACATCTGCTAATAATGTCGACAAATTGTCTTGGAACATACAGAATATGACATTTCGATTCCTTGCCGTTACATTGGTTTCTAAAAAAACACGATACTACACGAACAAGACACTAAAAAAACACGGTAGTAAGATTTCGTGGGGAATCATTATAACCATACAGAATTGGGGCCCTGAAAATTGCTAAAAACTTTGGAAAATATTGTAAATTTCGCGGTCTAACCTGGAGCTTCCACCTTAAGGGTAAGTAATCCTTGGGACTTTTTTGCGTTCTTGTGTCATACAACCTGGGGTTACCTATTTTTGCGTTCTTGTGTCATACAACCTGTGGTTACCTATTTTTGCGTTCTTGTGTCATACAACCTGTGGTTACTTATTTTTGCGTTCTTGTGTCACAACCTGTGGTTACCTATTTCTTTCATTAACATAACATCATGCCTTGTTTCCCGGAAAGGTTAGGCAGAGCTGTACCTATAGTAGGTAAACCTACATGTCGCCAGATATCTTCAAGTCCAAATGTACGTCCCCCGGGGCGACCCTATTGCCATCAACCGGACACAAATGTAGACTCCGGGCTGAAACTGAGAAATTCCAGATGGAAAAACGCAATTTCACTTTGGCCTACCTGGGAATCGAACCCAGGACCTCAAGCACAGCTATCTGGAGGAATGATGCAGGTATTTCTTTCGTTAGAGGAATAGTGGGTACATTTTGATGAAATTGTGCAAAGTATGATTGACAACGACGATTTTCAACACAGGTGCAAAGAAAAGATACATAGAATTTCATAAAGGAGTCACGTTTCATACAAAGTTGGCCCCAAAACCGAAAGGGAGCGAGATGATTAATAATGTGTTACGCAATTGGGGTGCAGTTTTTGAGATTTACTTCAAAATGCACCAACTCTGAACATAGGTCGTAGAGATTTCCTGCCGCAGTTGAAAATGCTTTGATGGAATATCCCCGACATGGGTGACACACTTTTTTTCGTTGACATATTTCGGATTTCGGGCCCAATATGGCTGATCTCCATTATATTGTTAATGTTTTGTTCAAATATTTTCACGACACGAACAATGAGTATCTTAGTTTTCACAACTAGTTTCGTAACGTAAATTCGTCTTAATACGATGTTATGTTCCAAAACAGGTATCTACCTACAGCCGATATGGGCAAGATGAAGACTGGAAAGCTGAACAATATAGGATAAAGAAAGAACAAATAACTGTGACATGCCGGATGAGCTCGCAAATATTTTTTCGAGCCAGGACTCGAAGCTGCTGTATGAGGTAAGAAAATAGCACATCTCTCACTAAAATATTGTTATTTATGGAGTCTCGTACTTTCCTGTACTAGTGCGGGAATGCCGGTGGGTGGGGAATGTGAAGTAAAAAGCGCGCGTGGTCATCGCACTGCTTCGTGAACCTAGAACTGTGCAACACTAGCCACCTTTCGAGAAAGTGTGTTGAAAATCTCTTTTTGTCCGTTTGTTAGTATCAATTAAGTACTACCCGTACTGGGTTAACGGCCTGTAAGGTCCATGTTGGATCCTCTCTAGTAATGAGCTGCTTTTATTTACTTACTATATAGTTATAGACAGCAACGCACTTTTTTGTAACTACTGAAATGCGTTGCGCTGCGCACCGGTGCTGCTGTAATGCACGCCAGCCTTAAGACTACCCCGCAACCTTCTCCCGCGCGGTAATAACATAAGTAGAAATGATAAACCCCTTTTTAACCCACAACAAACCGAGCCGTTTTTAACAAAAAGAGGTGTATTATAAGTTTTCAATATATTCTTGGGTTCAAACCTGATTTTATTAGGCGACAAACTGTGTGCCTGATGGTATTTCCGATCGCCAAATATTACGAACTTCATTCTAACTTTCATATTCCCATATGGGAAAAAAGAATCCTTCCTTAGTGCTCACTCATGGTGAATGAGTTTAATATTTTAATTGAGTATGTAAGTACGTAGACGAACATTTTTATTACATAAGTAGATGTAGGTATGGGTTTTTTAATTTCTGGGAATTTTAGGAGATGGAAATTGACTAATAATATAATACCAGAAAATGTTAATCTGCCAGATTTTATTTTTCAGCTAATATATAACGTGCTAAATAAATAATAATATGATGTTATTTTGAAGCAGTCGTTTTGCTTGGATGCGGCTTACCTGGACTGTTACCAAGATCATCAGCTGGGTCATTGCCAAATCTTCGAAAGTTTCCTAAAAATTTTAATTATGTATTGTAAATTGTCATATTGGATGTTGTGATATTCATGTACCTACTTACTTCAATACTGTGGCAAAGGTTCCTAAAGTGTACTTTAGGAACTTTTTCAACTTTCAAGCAGGTAGGTACTTAATTAGTTTAGCAATCAAAGTGAACTCAGCTTGAAACTCGTAATTGTTACATAAAGGGTCAAATCCTCAAGAGCTTTTGCTGTCAATTATTAATTACATTGTAAACAAAATCAATAATCCGTCGCATACATTAAGGTCAACTAGATATTGAAGTTTTGTAAGGGACAGTTTATATTTTTTTCGCTAGATTAGTCCCATGGATAAGGTTCAGTTTGATGGTCTGTAGCACACTCTTATAAGTTATAAGTGACCACACCTTTTTGATACATGCTGTACCTACCTACGTGTGTGTACAAAATAATAGCTCAATGGAGAAATAATCGAGAATGTTTGGCTAGGAACGTGATTTTGAACGCGATCGAAGTATATGACCACGTTCAAACGGACAACGGAATTTAGGTTTTTTGTAAGCAACGTTCAACGAGGTAGAGTGGAAAAAGGACGCTACGTTCATATATGAACGTCATAGGGTTCATTTAAAAACTCTGTCTCTATAGAGACAGTTTTTGTCCACAAGTGCAGTCGCCTACGCTCCTGCTGCGTAGGCGTTTCCTGAATGCATTAATATGTCATAGGATGATTCTTATTCACAGAAGTAACTCAGAACTCGTAATTCTTATTAAGTACAGACGCCAGCACATCAAGCTACTCCAATCTGTCAAATTTATTTGGTAGATTCTCAACTTTATACTGTAAGCATAAGGTTCATGTTCAATTGGGAAAATTTGACAGTTTGTGGTAGGTTGACCTGCTGGCGTCTGTACTTCGCTACAATAAGATCTTCGAATGCATCCGTAGTTGAATCTTGAATATTATTTACCTGTGCGCTGTGTGATTACTTGTAGTATGTTGTCGGGTATTGGTATAGGAAAAGTTAAATATAAGTATGTGTACAATGGACGAAATGCATTTTAATCGTGACTTAATAGTTGATGTGCTCAGCTCATAATATTATGTTCACATTTATAAGCGAATGCTTGCTTATGCGAATAAACATTATTATTATGAGCGAATGGTCATAATATGTATGCATAAGTTAATTAATCAAGCTGTCTAGTATGTGTTAGACTTACCACGACTTTTAGCAGGAGAATCTGGAAAGTACGAAAAGTTGTCATTTATTGTTTTTATTTTTCTAACAATAGGCACCCACAGAGCAGCAGTGGTAGCCCAGTGGTAACAGCTTAGACCAAGGGTTCCCAAACTTATTTTGTCTACTGCCCACTTTGAGAATAAATTATTTTTTAGCGCCCCCATGTTTTCACCTACTTAAAAACCAATTAAACTTCAAATTAAATTAATTATTGTGAGCTATTTTAGCGGAGATTAAATATTTATTCTAAACGAGACTTTTACTCTAACCCGCAAGTGTTAAATTGAGACCTGAGCGCAGTAGATAGTACAAAACGGCGCTCTGCTCTCAAGTTAACTCTTACGGGCTACACCTGCCAATGAGAATGATTATTGAAACGCAACATTATAGTATTCAGACAGAGTATCTTTTATTCAAAATAAAACAAACATAATCGATTCTAATATAAAAACGAATGTGAAGGATGAATCTGATGCTGCTTAAGGCGACGATAGATGACAGCTACCTACAGCGATGCACTGCCGCCCGTCGCGCGCAAGAGACCCCGCCTCAACGCGCATCAAGTTTTTCGAAAAACAACCCATGTTGATTTATCAAACACAATTCAAAGAAAAACCGTATACTTTATTTTGGGTGATTAAATTGTCTTTTAGATGGTGAAAGTTTCATGGAAATACACCGGATAGTTTTTGCGTGATTATCATTTTTACCAATCAATTACATTATGTTATAAAAATATTATTTAAAATATTCACATATCGAATGACGAAGAAAATTGTCTAGTTTAATATATATTTTTTCCAAATACACGAGACAAGCCGTTTAGACGTGATCTTCAATTTAAAGTCCTTAAAAATCATCTATCCCCCGCCTTAATAAGTTTGTTGATATGGTTCCAAATTACTCAAGAACAGCCGCAAGTTGCCACGTTCGGTAACATGCAAACGATTTCTCTTTTTAAGTAAGCAGCGTTGCCACAGCACTAAATCCACGTTCACACAAATATGACGATGGGAGTTCTATTAAGAATCGTTGAACGATTGACCACAACCAAGGGTACAATTGCGGGATCGGGTTTTGTCGCCAAAATTTGTGGTAGCCATTTTTGTGTCTTTCGTTGTCAATTCTATAAGTTCTTCTTCCAGCTGAGGCTGATTGCTGTGTTGACATTCGAAAACGGATCCAACACCCAGTCTAGTATTTCCAAGCTCAAAATATCCTGGTATCGTTCGGTGAAGTCAATGTGGAGGTTTTCCAAATGTTGGCAGTAGGCAAAAAAGTCGTCGTAACTGCAGGATCAGTATCCGTATAAATTCAGGATCAGTATAAATTCGAAAAATTGTGAAACTCACGTCTGCCCTCCGTCTGCCCGTATTCTTTTTGGCTGCAACGACATTTTTTGTTTTTAATCGACTTCCAAAAAAGGAGGAGGTTATATGTTCCACCGTATGTATTTTTTTTATGTATGTTCCTCGATTCTCAAAATTATTTTTTTATTTGAAAGACTCCTGAGGTGGTCCCATTGGCACCAAGTCAGGATCTGATCATGGAAT